>CM037872.1:21584926-22184926 GCA_021292105.1 Anadara kagoshimensis | reverse complement strand
CGCTGTTTTATATACAGATGTTAAATTTTAGAAAAAACTATATATAACGTATAAGAAGCATTTACAATATAATATATTACCCAGATGTATTTAAACAGTTCCTTTCCTCACGTCCATTACATTAACCGTATAATGATCTCACGTTCATAATAATTAAATATCAAAGCAAAGTGCTTTGGGAAAAGACCCTTATATCAGCCATGCTCAAATAAAAATTTCCACTCTTTGTCTAGACTGAAGGATGTGTAGGTACCATTTGTATTTCGTGATGTTATTTATTGTAGCATTTAATAAGAAACTTACTGAAGTATTGCCTTATGTGGATTTGGTATAATACATTTTGTCATTTTGTTTTTCTTATTTCAACATCTTAATACTATTTAGATTTCCAAGTGTTTTGTCTGAGCACTACTGTTTAGACTTTTTTCGGAAACGGCCGTCAAGTACTGAAACATTACATTTCCAATTTCCGATTTGGACATCAATTTGTATGTTTG
The DNA here is from genome assembly GCA_021292105.1 of Anadara kagoshimensis. NCBI lineage: Eukaryota > Metazoa > Mollusca > Bivalvia > Arcoida > Arcidae > Anadara > Anadara kagoshimensis. The sequence continues at coordinate 22,184,429 of CM037872.1, read as the reverse complement.
TGTATTTGTTTTTGTTTAAGTAATAATAACTTCAATTGTTTGTATTGTGGAGCAGTTAAAATGTGATTGAATTTGCAGTTGTTAAGACGGTTTTTCAATTTGTTTGTTGGTTTGATTTCACCGGGTAATTAGACAGGTGGAGCTTTCCTTTCGGGGTTTACCTACACTCGTTTCCGGGTGAAATTTTGATGTTGTCAAATTATTAAAGTTCATTTGCTTTTGGAATCCAAACCAAACTTATTAATCTATACCCGAATCACAATCCAGAATCAAAGTAAAAACACGTGAACTTCTGCCAAGGAAATGAGGCCGGATGCTCTGGAAGAGTTTAGCGTTCGGAATTAATGTTGCATATTTCATTTAGTGATATATAAGCAGTGTTAGCGTAATGCTTTTGGAAATATTTATGTTGTCGTATTTTGTTATAGGAAATTTTTAAAGACATGTATTGCGATACATATATTTCCAACGCTTACAATAAAACTATATTTTGAAGTTATGGAATGCACTTACTAGTAGATATTGAATATTTCATAGTCACCACTAGATGGACGCCTACAAACAAACCGGGGTGGTAAGCTTTGAAGTTTACATTTCACCTCTTGCCTTAGGACAATACAATCAGAATGTTCTACATTCTCTCAAAAACTAAAGTATACTGTCCCATGCAAAGTATTTCCTTAGCTAATTTTGGTAGAATATATTTTGGTCCTTTGGGTATCTTTTCAACATCTTGATAATAATTTTGGTTAAATAAAAATGGTCCAAAAACTACTGATGTGGAATTGTATTCCTAAACGGCCGTCTAGTGCTGTAAAATTACAACTGGTATAATATGTAATTAAAAACATTCTTTGATTATTTCAATCTAAAGTCAGTTTAGCCTCAAAATATATACATAGAGTTTTCTTGTGTTGCATGAATTGTTACACAGGTCAATGATACCAAAGTTTTATAACTTCCAATGAACTGTACCGTATATTCACAGTGCATTAGTTGTTTGATTAATTAGGATTTTCTTCTTGCATTGGCCCTTACGATATTTTCTGTCTAAGGTACAAAATAAAACAAAACCCGGAAACCAAACTAGAATCAATCTGTCAGACTCTCGCTCATATAAATAAGGTAGTCAATTACTAAGCATTGGTTGATGAACCAGAGTATAATCTTATCAGTTTAAGTCAAATGTTAAAACCACTATTCTGATTGTAAATATTCAGATTGTCTGCACTAAATTTTCGTCAATACACAATACACAAAATCGGATAATCAACCATATCACGTATAACTAAAGCATGAGCCAAATTATAAATTGTTGATTTGAATATTTTCAGCATACCGTATTGAATGTTTTGTATAATGTTGACTAGACACGACTGCATTTGTGTTCCAATATATGTTCAATATACGAGGAAGAATAACCGTAACAATCAAATCGAAAGAAAGAGTATAATTGGCAACTTTCATGATAAATAAATAAATAAAAAACAATCAAATCATTGCATACATACGTCTACCGTGTTTAAAGATAACAAACATGTGTACAGTGCACAGAGTTAACACGTTGAGAACAGCAAGCAAATTGATCAATTAATAGTTTCCTGTTTCGTCTAGACTTTATTTTTGTAATGTATTAATTTCGTTTTTTAAACACAAAAAACAATATCATTTGTCTTTTAATACCATTCAATCACCGGCATATTCACTTAGATATACAAACATGAATGTCATATGGTATTGACAATTACATATTATACCAGAGTTAATTTCACAATTCTAAATGGCTGTTCCGGACAATTCCTCATCAGTAGTTCGTGGACCAAAATTATGAAATAGAAATTTCTTTACGCAGTTTAAAAAGTATACAATATTCAACCAAATTAAGTTATGGAGATACTTTTCATGGGGGTGTTTAAGTTAGTTTTCGAGGATTTTCAGATTAAAAAACGTAACAAATTTAGACAGACGTATATTTCTGACAATACAAAAATATTGCCTTTTGAGTTTATTATATTCTCTGGGATGATTAGAATTAGAGATGTTGACGAATTCAAACCATTAAATAAAACCGCTGTAACCGAATACAGGCAATCTCGTTACATTGCCTCTCAATATCTGCCATGTTGCTTATTGTCACAATGTTTTGAAGTGCCACTTTGGTAAAGTTATGTTTTTCACGAGTCTGTCTCGATTTATCTGCGACGTTTAGTAGTCAATAATTGTCTTCGTGTTTTGAAGTTTTCGAAGTTAACAAATATATCTAGAATTATCAGATTTAACGCATTATTCTTCAGTGGTCAGAGTAAACAGATTTATTATTATTCCTATTCTTGGTCTAGACACTATACTTGTAATGTATCATTTTTGTGCCTGTTAATATAAAAATGAAAAATATTATTTATTGTCTTAATATCAATATATCATATATATCTAAACATACAAGATTTAGAATTTTTGTATTCGTTCCATTTGATAACTAATAGTACATATTACAGTAAAACTTTGTTGTCAGTCACTTGATAACTCTGCCGCCTCATTTTCTTCAACAGTATTTTGATGTGCCAAATTCTAGTTCTTCTATGCTTTTTTATTAATCTTTTTCAATTTATAGCGGAGACCTGGTAAATTTTATTAATTGTGTTTATCACCTCTTTCGTATTTTTCCGGTTGTTTTTGTTCGTCGCGAACTTAATACTAGTTTTGAGCTGGTAATTAATATATGCTACTAGAAGATCCAGGTTAATTTCTCGAGGGTGTTGTCCATATAACTGGTAGATTTCATTGATGTATATTCTAAAGTCAAATCAGATATTTTTATGCTACTCAAAAAATATTGATCACCAAAATATTTATAAAGTGATACAATCAATTTTGTTCATTTATATATAGGAATTATTTGTTTATCATACTCCAAGAAAGAAACAACTGCATACTGTTGTGTGTTTGCATTGATTGTACATCATTTTATCTTTCGTCTTGCTTTGTTATTGTGATCACGTTTCGTTGTTTTCTTTGTTGTTTTCGGTATTACATCTTTACCTATAAATCATTTATTAATTGGTAACATAGTTCGACCGATTCAATCTTTTAAAGACTATACGTTGTAGACGGTTTTGATCTCACGAATAAAACTTTATTACTGGACATTCACTTCTGTTGCTCTTAAAGATTGGAAAAAGCTCCTAATCAGTTTTCATAATTTGCGTTTTTGTTTCTTTGTCGTTTTGGTCAGAGTAAATATGTGCATTGTGTATTCGAAAATTATCATTACCCATATTTTGGGTTGGTACTCGTATAGGAATTGTCCTAAAACAATAGAACGGGCAGAACAATGTTGTTTTATTTCAATTGTTTCGTTTTTTAGTTGTTTTACATATTGCAAAATAATACTTTCCTTCCTCTTTTTTTAAAGTGCAAATTATTAAAATCTCAAGTTTAGATTTACATACACTGCCTCAAGAGAAATAAAGTAAATTAACTATTAAAAACTGTTAAGGGGATTATTTACACTTCGTGAATACAGCAGTTATTATAAACGTTAATTTATATGTCCCAGTGAGGGTATGTGTGTGTCAAAAAAAATCATCAAATGGAGATTTAAAGCTTTGTAATATCCAGAACGTTATAGTTAAGCTAAACAAAATATGTTTGTTACATTAGCACCCGATTCTCCTGCTTTGAAGAATAAGCATTAATCCGTTTAACCGATGAGAAAATCTAAAATACTGTAACTTTAGAAATCAGTTATATACATGTCAATTTCATTAATGTTTCTTTTTTGAATAAAATTAACTGCCGATTACCAATTCTGAAAATAATTCGGTCTCCAGCGATGTTTCGTCTTTCATTACTTAATGGGATAATTTTCCGCTTTTAAAATCACGAGAAATAAAACACTCCCGTTGCAAACAATTTAATTGGTTAATTTTTAACAGTTAGGATTGTTGCCATACTAATCCATGTCCGAATCACAATATATATCATATATATCATAGATGCGACTAGGCTAATACAAATTTATCTGTCCACATCGTCTCTTTTGTCACTTTTTAGTTGGCATTGGGAATGTGATTAGGACACGAATTAGTACGTTTGTTTTAATTTCTTCAACTGTAATCTTTTGTATAATTCTTATTTATTGTTCTAGATAATTGGATTCTGTAAGTTAACCAGTTATCAAGAAACAACATCAACTTTAATATATCAGTGTTTCCGTTTTGTATGCCTTGCAGGTTTCTGTGTTTACAATAAACATTGTATTCATCGTGAATAATCTGCAACGATTCCAACCAAAACATTTTTTTCTAATCTTTACATGTTTGAAGTTTTGTATCTATTTGATAAAACAATTTGTAAATTGTTTGCTTATCGTCATCTACAATGTAGCCAACAGAAACATATTTTTTCATAACAAATTCTTTTTTGTACTAGTATTTTCTATTTTTGTTCTCATCTAAACATCTGTACAAGTATTATATCGAGCTCTAGGTAACGCTGTTAACAAATTTCACTATTGCAATATAGCTAAGGATCTTTGCTGTGAAATTTAGCAATAGTTAAAAGAACTAATCTTTATAATAGGAATATATTCATAGCATTTTGTATTAAAACTGTTAGCATAGATCATTTAGAATAGGCGAAAAAAAAAATACAGGATAATCAAAGTTTAATTATCAATAATAATTTGTGATTTTTATGAATAAATATAAATAGGCATTATATTGCATATTATTATAAAATGATATATTTCATGCACTTTCGTTGGGCTTAAAGTCGTCACGTGGTCAAATTTAACAATGTTATGACCAGGCACGTGCAAGAAAAGTTGATTGAAAAGTGGTATTGACCGGCAATTAATTATCTACCTTGGATTCAATTTTGTTTATGTAAGATCTGAAAAGAAGCTGCTTTATTTACTCGGGTAAACGGTGCTACCAAAACAGGAGGAAGATTTGGAAGGAAACAATGGCAGCAGACGGTGGAAGGTTTGCGTCATTGTCGACTGAAGAAAAATACGCTTTGTTGTCACAATACAATATTACAATAAACTTTCCAACGTGAAGTGATATTATATCAGTATGTTGAAAAGTCATTAATGTTCAATTTCTTATGTTATAAAACATTTTTAATAGCTGAAATCAAGTAGTTTTGCCTTTTTTGATCTTTTTTAACAATTTTATAAGCCCTCAATATTGCTATCTAGTGGTCATTAAAACATATATTGACCTCAAATTGGTGCTATAATTGTATGAAGTCTACTCTGTCTTAAAAGCTCACTTGATGAATAACTGTTATCCGAAATGCTTAGGTTAAAAAAATAACACCTACTCTATTGTATATTATTAAAAAGATGTTAAAAATGAATCCAAGATTTTATGAAGTGAGGAAAAAGTAGCAATTCAAAAACAAACGTACCAATCATTAACCAAATCCAATTCCAAAGCAAATTTACGTGAACTTTCAACGGGGAAGTTAGATCCGATACTCCGGAAGGGGTAAGCATATTTTGTTTAGTTAGCCACGACTGAAACATTTGTATTCAAAATTGAAAAGAAAGTAACATGAAACTATCGGACTTTAAATATATCTAAGATAAATTTGAATTGGTGTCAACTATTTTTTCGTAAGAATTTTGCTTAGTTGTATAAAATTCAAGTTGTGGAAACAAACAGGTATATTGACGTTTCAAAATTAATCAGAGCATTGGAATATTTTCAAACGTAGTGAAAGTAGTAAAAAAGTTAAAAGGCTAACAACTAGTTCAGGACATTGAACTTTAAATGTAAGAGTAAAGAAAAACCACAAAGCATAATTCGTATCAGAGGTAGATTTTGCTCCCTGAATTATATTTTTTTTGCCGTGGAAACGTTAAGGTTAAAATTAGAATGAACCGTACCAGATATTCTTCTGATAAATTTTCATTGAAATTTGTACAATATTATCCCAGAAATAGAATATGTATACTAAGTATTATTGACGGATGTATGAATTGAGGTATATACATACCAAAAAAAAAAAACAAACATACTGATCTATGTTCAAATTACAATTCAGAAGCAAACTAAAAACTTTGGAACAGACAAGTTAGAATAGACACGTGAACTTTCACCAGTGAAGTGAGGCCGGGTACTCCGGAAGGGTATGCATCTCCTGTTTAGCTAGCTACACCCGCCACGACGTGTAGATCAAAATTGTGTGGAAGAAACATGGAACTATGGGACGCCAAATATATACAATTATTACTTAACCTTTGGTAAGATCAAATAAAACGGAAAAAATAAAATAAGATTCAGATTTTGCAGTTGTTCAGAGATAGAAAATGTATCATGAAACTACGTAATTAAATAGATTGTTTAAAAATTGCTTTAAAACTTGTAACATTCATTACTTGTAAATATATAACTGACACTGTTTTGTTTGTTGATAACGTATGCTATTACAGAATTGAATTATCTAAAACAATAAACATGACTAAGAGAGAACATGTAGTGTCAGCAGCTTAAATAAAATAAATAAACTTTGTGCTAGTAAATAGAAACTTACAGCAGAAATTGATACAAAATTTATCTCAATATGTTCACCGTCAGGACTGAATTAGAGAAAAACCACACAAAACTGATAGATAAAACTGATTGCTGACAAAAACAACAACAATTTGTCTTACATATACACGCTTTTTATATTTCTATTCATTCAAGAAAGTTATTTTTAGAATTATTGTCAATTTTAAGTTTTGGCAGATATTAAATGTTCAAGTTACAAATACAACTGAATGCAATATATACAGTATCTGTATCTAAAGGTCTAAATGTAATATTGTAGATATTTCTAACGAATAAATATATTCTTGTCAAAATATAACGCAATTCAAGTGCATAAAAAATATTGAAACAAGACGAAAAAAACACATATTATTATACCTTAAAATGTTTTATGACCGCCATCACATTATTGTTAAGTAGGATGCACTCATAGCGGATGTAGCTTGCACCCAGTCTATTTTTGTGGTTGAAAACTAGGTATTTAACTTCATTTGGCATTTAAAAACACTTTGCTATTTAAATTGCGATATGGGTGGTATTTTTATTATTACTAAATCTGTTTTAATTTGCAGCACTAGAAATCGTTGCGAGATTGAATTACTCATCAGTTGTGCTTGGACCTAAGGTATCGAAATACTTCAAAACCCTAGCGTCCATATCACCGGGATTAAGTATTGTGTTTGTGTTATAATCAGTGACCTTGTCTTGTGAAGATGTGTTCATTACTAACTGTTCATGTTGCATGTTTATGGACACGTTGGTTTTTTGCCAAGTACGTGTTTCTCAGCTATGAAGTACCGTATGGTTAATCTTCATCACAATATTGCTGGACCATATTGAAGATAGGCCAAAATACCTGTTGAAATGTATGCAGAATCATACATTATTTAATATTAAATATTAATAGTAAAACTTCTCTATGTAATGTGATTCGAATATTGAATTTTATTACTAAAACATATTAAATCTACGGTGCAATGGATTGTACCATAATTACATTTACCCTCCCCCCCAAAAAAAAATTGCTGACGGCAAATGCGTCGGTCTACATTGACCAAGTTAATCAATTCGTTTGTTTAACAACAAAGCTTCACAGAGGTAACGGATCTTATAAACATTTTTGCTACAAATACTATAAACAAATTGATTTAAGAGACACTCATTCACTTTGTAAATGCTTTGTAGATAGTTTATTATAGGGAATAACAATTTTAGTCATGGTAATAAAATAAACAAATGTGTTAATTCATTTAAAAAACAGGTTATGAATTTCTTCATTGTTGCAGCACTAAACGACCGTTTCTGAATAAAATTCATCATAAGTTGTGCTTGGAACAAACTTATGGAAATCAAAGTATTAATATATGATATTGAAATAAAAAAATATGAGTGTAATGTATTTCAACACCTTAGGCACTTCGCTGAACGATTCAGCAAATATTACTGTTTGAGGATTGTTACAATTGAAGAGTCAGATACTTTTCATGATATATGATATTATACATTAAAGCGTACATTCTTTCTATTTACTGTAGATATTTATTAGCCATTATTATATTTTTCAATGATAATGAAACACAAACAAATATACAGGTTCATTTTAAAAATAAAATTTCCATATTTAAAATAAAAGCGTGTTAATCTGGCAAATTAAATAAATAAATGTTTTTAATTCCCTTTAAATTTTACAATTATTTTGTTAACCAAGTTATAATTGAACAGTTTAGAAGTTAACATAGTTCAACGAAAAGTTCTCCTAACCTAACGAACCATTGAGAGGTAAAATGTGAAATTGAAATAAATGAATTAATCAAAAACAAACATACTAATCCATATCCGAATCACAATCCAGAAGCAAAATAAAAACTTTGGAACTGAGAAGTTAGGTTATACACGTGAACTTCCACCAGGGAAGTGAAGCTGGGTGCTCCGGAAGTGTAAGCACCTACTGTTTAGCTAGCTACACCTACATGGTACTATGAGACGTCAAATATATTCAGGGCAGTCTTGGACACAGAGACATCAAACTTGTCAACAATACAGTGAAAACGGTCATAAAACTTTTTGAGGGCCTTGATAAGCCTAGACATGCAGTATTCCTGAGTCAACAATTTATTTGCAAGCAACCTACAACCTGGATATTTAACGTTCCTTAGTTCTAAGTTACTTTATTTTTTAATTTCGATAACATGCGTACGTGGTGCATGTATGTAGTTGAGAAGCAGGTTCCTTTTTAAATAAATCCGCCAGTTTTCAAATCTTTTTCGATATTTACTGAGGCACTGTTGATGACGAATTTTATTACGAAGGAATGTCTAATATTGCGAACTTTAAACAGGTTTTGTAATATTTTCACTTGAAATTCGGACAGCGATTGGTATGGTTGTTTTTTATTACCAACCACATTTAGTTCAAGTGCAATAAGGAATTTATTCGTTAAAAGACATGCAGTGAATGTTAAAAAATCATAGTTAAATCGAAATCAATTATTTCGTTATAGCATTCATTCCCAGGTTAATCATTTTTTACTACAAGATTGATTTCTGGAATAGGAGACACTTCATTATGTAATGAAATATACGGCTAATCCTCTTAGACATTGATTGATGTATGTTCCATTCTAAACGCTTAGGTCTTGTAGACAAAGAGATAAATTTATTGGATCAGATAAAAAGACGTGACAGAGCAAGACAAAGCGATATTGTAGTTGTTCCATTTTAGAGAGTTACATGTATTTTATAACAGAGGAAACAATTCTGGATTTACACAAGGCCAATGGAATTGATATTGTCAGTTATTACCTTCATTTATCATAGACATGATAACCTATGTAAATTATCAACCTAAAATCAATGAAAAAAAATGAGAGACCCTGGAATCTGATAATTGCCCGTATTTTTTGGTGTTTGACTCCGAATGTGATAATGAAATAATGAGAACATGAAAACAGTCACCATTTCTCAACTTCATTGGTTAGGGTTTCATTTTCTGTACAGATAGTTCCTATAGTGAAAACATTTCAATGAACGTAAATAAATATCTCTTAACAGCCAGACTTGCGAATGTAATGGCCATTGACAATCTTTATCGCTGCTCCATTGGATTACTTATGGTATCGTTTGAAGTGTAGGCACTTTACTGAAATAAATAGAAATGCATAGTATACCAACTATTTCATAATGAGACAAAACGAAGAGTCATACAAACTTTTATTTTAAAAAATTCCACCAGATCTTTAGCTCACAGAATCTATTGAAATGCTATATTTGTTTCTATTTTTTAATAAGAGGATAAAAATCATACAAATTTAAAGGTAGTTTGCGTAGTTGTGAAATTCGTATATAAAAACATATAAATTAAAAAAATACATCAATAAACACTTACTAAATGTATTTAGGAGGGCATTGCGTTCAAAATTAAACGTTATTATAAAAACAATTCCTGAAATTATTACCTCTTACTTAATATTTAATATAAAGGTAATATCCTGTAGACATAAGGGTAAACATTTAATCCAAATAACTTAAATTTTATGGTAGGCATCATTTATAAGAAAGTAATAATAAAGTGATGGTGTACAGAAACACTTACATCCTATTAAGTTTATTAGGCAGAGAAAGTAAATTTGGTTTTAAAGTTTAAAATGTGGATTGCTACCAAGCAGGTGTATTACTGTAATTAATTCTTCATGAACAGTTTTTATAAGCAACTTAAAACACAGACTTGGTAGGCAATGAAACACTCACCACTTTGCTAACCATACTGCGTAAACTTTAAGACTAGATTAATTTGTATTTAAGGTTTATAGTAATTAACTAAATTAAGAATCAACACGGAAGTTTTGTTTAAGTGGATTTTATCATCTCTAATGATGAAACAGAACGATACCTGATAACTTGCACAAACTTTTTAATTTGTCTATATATTAAAAACCGAAATTTTATTTGTAAATGTCAGTCACACATGTTTAATATAATAGATTAAGATTCCAAATTCTAAAAATACCGGAAAAAATGTTTCGTATGGCATACGTACAGATATATAAATGGTTAAATGTAGATACATAGAACAAAAAACAAATAAATCAAGGCAGAAATTTCATTTTGGCATTGATGTAGGTAATCACAGGATGAAAAATGACAAAAAAAACCAAAGAATCATGTAAATCATCTCAAAAAGTGGATAAACGTTTATACGTGTGGGTATTTAATGTATTAATAAATGTGGAACTACATCGTTTTATGGTTTAAACATTAAATAACAGAGATAAAACTTCTGCTAAACTCATTTATTATATCACTTTATTTTATATAATGTAGAATTCAATAAGAATATTGGATACATACAATTTGCTTAAATACCTGTACTTGGGTTTAGAGGCATATGCTAAGAAATAAAACCACCACTCAAAACAAGCTAATTTTTTCACTGTTTGTTTAATATGAACATGCAAACAAAAATATGCAAAAATAATGGTAGGTCACCACATTTAATTTTTTAACAACTCTTGTATAAAATCGGTATAAATTAAAAATCAACCTCAAACAAACTCAAGAGATGTTATAAACAGCAAAAATACACCATACCTATATTTAACATGCTCAAAAATGTAAAAGTTGGCAGTTCAATAAACATTTATTAAAATAATTGGTAAAAAATACATTGGAGAAAGTGCTCATTTTACCGCCTTTTTCTCAAAATCTTCATACATTTTCATGTACAAAAAATATCTACCACTGGAAATACTATCCAAATCTGCCAAAAGTTTAACAAGACTATGTACTTGACAAAAACAAAGAAAAACTGATAGGTCACTATGGTATTTTCGAATTTAAAAATAAAAAATTACCACTACCCCCTGATTTTTTCAAATTTTCCAGTGAATATGTTGATAACAATTACCCAAAAGGTTTTCTCTTTTCAGTTAATTCAAATTTTGGCATCAGATTCTTGATAATACACAAAACAAAGTATATTTTTACAATATTAATCAACATTTTATGATCTGGATGTATAAAATATTCATAAATATTTTAAAAATATCTGCGAATCTAAAGGGATTCAAAATCTCCAATGAAAAGAGCTAATTATGACAGTTTTGTTATACCATTTCAACATTCTAATATCTCTTGGAACGTACACTAATTTCCATTTTTCTTGTGGTATGGTCAAAGAGAGAAAACTTTATGTCATGGTCAGTTAACATTTTGTGCAAAACATCAAAGTGTGCTGCTAATTGACCAATTACGCGCACGATAACGTAAACAGAGTAGTCTCCCCTGGATGCGCAGATTCATTCGGCGCGCAATGAAAAAAACCGAAATTGTCTTTAAGCATGTTTTGAAATCAATTAGTAATGAAATTGTTTGTTCTCTTTTCTAAGATTTTATACTTTATACGTCATTTATTCCAAAGGCCATCGACCTAATTACATTGCCAGTACCTAAGGTAATTATAAAAATCATTCATAGACCAATATCACAGTTTATATTATAGTTTATTGTAAAGTTAAAACTGGTATAATATGCAATTTATACCACATAATATATTGCTTTATTGTTTGTTCAAGTTTGGACTTTAATAATATAATAATTCGTGTAAACATATTTAATATACAGAACTTTTTTACAGAGGTATCAACAGTAGATGCATTCTAACACGCTGCGATTTAAGAAGAAATGTAAGTTAGTTATTCAAAGACAAAATTTTAATGATCATATGAACTACATTTTACATGCAATTAAATAGATCACCGCAAAATTAAACATGGATTTAAAAATAATGCATACATCGAACAGTGCAATGAACAACGAGGAAATTTATATAAAATGCAATCGGAAACTGCCAATGAAGTCCTATGGTGATGTATGAATACCTTTTAACGTGGACAACTAAACATTTCTTAACATTGTTTTAGGATACTGTTGGTAATAGTCGTTGATGTGATAGTGACAAAGGTAATTGTGATATTACTAGTTGTGGTAATGGCCGACATTATGTTGATTTGGTGATAATAATATTGGTTGTAGCTGTGATAATGATCATGTTGATGGCGGTAGAGTTTTTCTTTTGGCAGTAGGGTCTTCAAATGTATGTTTCGTATAATTACCACTTAAATTACCTGTAAAGTTATCATTAATCATTTTATCTCTGAACTCATGATACGAGGACATATTCCCTTACAATTCGGCTCCAACGCAATAAATCAAACACAAACATACCAATCCGTGTTAAATTCAAAAGATTTGTACCATTCCGTTTAAATTCGAATGCACTCTGCCTAAATCCTTATCTTAGCAATGATGATTATTTTTCTCTGATTTTTCTTTGATAAAAGCTAATGACTTTACAAAAGACTTGAGTTGATTTATACCAATTCTAAATTTTCTTACAGTGGCGTAAAGCATTACTTATTCGCTATTACAACTTATTTGATTTTAATGAAGATGCTATCATTATATAATTATAAGGAACACGTTTTTCTTTTAAACCTAATGATCTTTAGTGATGATTTATGCACTAATGGTTCAAATGGATGCAATAACCGACGATTAGTTATGTTAAGAATATAGATTCATTGAGGATTTTATGTTATTAAATACTTGATTTGTTCTAAATCCTATTAATGAGCCCATATTTCAAAATTTAAGTTTCATAAATTTAGTGTTTCTAAACGAACGTTTTGTACTGTTATGAATACATTATTTAATTAACATGTTCAATTTAAGATAACCCGGACATATTTATTACCATGATGGCCTCTAAAAACATGTATCGATACAATTATATGTTTTGTGATTTCTATAGAAACCTGTTGTATAATAATATCTTTTTGCAATTGTTTTAGGGTTTTAAGGCAGTACAACGTATGTATATTGATTGAGATTGATTGAAATTTGTTCTGCGATTTTATTTGCCAAATAAAATATAATATTTGTTATAAAAATAAAAATATTACATTTGAATATACTTTGATCCATATGCGTTCCTTAATTAACTTTGATCGCTAGTAAATTCGTGAAAAGCATTATATACGTCTCATGGGGTGAATAAAAGTACAAAAAAAAATATTTTTATTTGAATAACAGAGCTGATAACCATGTACTTTACAAAGTTCCAGAGCAATAAACTCTTGAATGTCATTGTACTTGTCATGCTATTCCCTAGTCTATTCCGCATGCGGAAATGGTTTAAAGCTGATTGAATTAAGCTTCATTTCCATGTCAGATCAACTGCACTTAAAACTGTCTTGGTAATTTCGTAAAACAAGGAAAACAATTGATTTAATTTTATTGCTTGCTAATGAGCAAAGTTGACTTTAAATTACTTGTCAAATGCTTAATTTAACTTTGGCATGCATGAAACTAACACTTATTTGTGTTCAAAATTAAATAAATTATTGTACAAAATTGAAATTGTCGCCTTATGCTGCACTAAATGGAAATCTATATATTTTGTAGTAAATCATTGAATATAAAATATATCATTTTGTGCAGTCTTGCACATAACGAGACAAAATTAATTGTCCAAATATAAAAAAATTGCCATTATTATGAATACACCTAAACAGTTACCTTATTTAAATATACAGAAACCACAGGTTAAATGATGTTTTAAGCGTCAAATGCAAATAGTAAAGGCACAAATAAAACAGGAATGATTATCAGGCGTTTTGTATTTGTGTAATAACTTTGCAAATACTTTCTTGTGATTTTCTTTAGGTAGGATTTTTAGTTAATCAAGAAGTTTACAAATTGCCGAACAATAACTACATACACTAGGAATGGTCTTCCTTTCTCTATACTGAATTCGGGTATGGTGTCAAGTTGATTTAATTCAATTTATTTCAAGATCTTGTGTCAAGGCAATTTCGTGAAATAACTGAAACAATTATTGTTTTTTTTTCTTATGATCCTATTTGCCACTAAAGTACTCGTGATTTTTGTTCTGCTTACACAAACGTAGAACGTTCGAAATTTATATCTTTTTTGTTGAAAGTTTTGCGTACTTTACTGAATGAATCAGTTTGGATATTTAGAGATTTTGAAATGAAATACACAAAACATTGACAATCAAGCAAATTTATTTGATAGCAATGTATTTGGCAAAAAATTATGCATAATGGGTTTCAAAGAGGAGTCATTGAGAGCTTAAGACGCTCTGGTTTATATAGCAATACTCTGCCTAGAGAAAGAAATTTAATCTCTATAAAAACGATTATTTCTCATATGTTATTTTAAGCAAAAATATATATACATATATGTATAAGTTTTTGGTTCATATCAGGTTTATAAAGATTCCGATCGTTTGTATCAGATTCAGAATTTGTCTGCTATAATTAAACGGCTATGATGGAACCTTAATCCATCAAAGTCACAATCTATATTTACAAATTAAGTTTAAAAGATTATATAAGGAATAATTTCTTACGCTATAAAAAATCAGCTTGTTACACAAGATGAGAGTCTTGGGAAAATTGTTACAGAAAGCTTGGTACACCCTTTTTACTAATGCTAAGATTTGCATATTCCTTCAAATATAAAAGTGCATTCGAATTGGGAACATTGTAACGAAACCATTTATAACACAATTTTCTTATTTCTATTTGTCTAGCGTCGTTGCACATATACTAACGAACGGAACAGCTGGTTAAGCTTGGAATGACGTAAGGAATTTTTTTAAAAAGAAGATTTCTAAAATGTTTTCTCTACGCCTTCATTGCACAGGTTCAATCTAATGAGTGTGCTAATATTATTTGAAATTAATGGAAATTGGAAAGTGCATATTGATTGCATCAATCTGAAATTTAAACGTAAACACTTCAATTCACATGAGCCGTGTAATTTTGAAATCGAATTTGCAACCGACATTATAATAATGCGGTTTCAGAACGTCTTCCTATTTTCAGACGCTTTGAAAATTAATTAAACAATGTGTTTTTGTATTATAACGAAATCAAATGTTTATGCAAAATTAAACATTATATAATACATTTACGTCGACGTGATTATTCAAGCAAATTTGTCAAAATTATGCAAATATTTTCAATAAAAAGTTATTCTAAGAAAAAGAATATTACACATTTTGGATAACGACTATCTGATGTGATGGGTTTGCTGACAGGGCGTAATTGCATCAAATGTAGGAAATGAATAGCGTTGGTAAACCTTATCATTGATCAAAATTAAAATCTAAGATCCGAATGATTACCTGTCATAAAATATTAACAAACTTTGAGTAAAATGTCTAAAGTATGATAATGCGTAATAGATGAAAAATAAATGCAACTAAAGAACATGTAAATGACGACAGAAATAGGAATTAAAGCAGGCAGTTCACTTCACGTTAATAATTAAACAACCAAGCAAGACTATATAAACACATATTATTTTTAAAAAACGAATGTGTTGTCTAAAGAATAAAGCTTTGTTCTTAATAACAATATTACTGTTAAAGAAATAAATTTGAACAAGTTAATGTATTTTAAATGCATACTCCTACACGTATAAGCCATCTATCAGCAAATTTTTTATGACTTCCTTATTCGGAGTTTTTGTCAAGCAGCAAGGGTGCGTAGTTGTTGTCTAAAAGGAGTTTGAAATTTTCATAGCAGTGAGAAAAATGTTACGCATATATGAATTGTGTCTGTTTTATATTGTACCTATGAAAGAAATAATGACTAATTTTACGCCTTCGTGTGGAAAACTAATTTATTGTAATGTAATGGTACAATGGAAAACATAATAACATCAAGGGAACTGGAAATTCACACCATAAAGAATATCGAGAATTACGAAAGTAAAAATTAAGAAAACCTAACACTTTGGATAAATAAAAACTTTTGAATATATTGTCGAGAAGAAACTATATTTTACATAAATTTTATGTTTTTAAATATACGTCCAATGTGAGATATTTGCAGAAGAATACTTGTATTTCTTTGTAACAGCTAACGCAATCAAAAACATAACACTGAATTTTTTAAAATGATAAAACAAGATAAAACCAAATTGTAACAATCATTGAATATTAAAGGTCATTAAGGTGATGTAATTTACATGTATTTAAACATATTAAATCGGTCTTGTAAACACGATAGTTTATATCAACTAACAACCGCTACAGCCTACTTGAGGTTATATCAGTATCTACGTTTGCTTACCGTGTTAAATCTAGGTATGCCATTTCTCCACCAAAAAAAAAAAAATAAATTGATTAGGTTTATACCTCTATTTTAATGAGAACTCCTGACAAGATACAAACCATTAAAGAAGACTCAGTACATATTGTCATATAAATATTTTGATAATAATGATTGCTCACTTTGGTGAACATCTCTTTGTCTGTTCGATTATGGAAACGTGCAGATGAAAATAATTTTAAACCTTTTTGTTTGTTGTTAATTGTGGTTTATGTTGATACTCTTAATGAGACAAAATAAAATGATTGTTGGTGATAAAAAGAAAACAATATCTGTTTCATTAGATGCAGACGTGAAAGAAAAAAAGAAAAATATCCTTTATGAAATTGTTGGTATATTTTCGTCTCTTTATAGAGGTAATGTTCAGGTAATGACGTACTTCGGTAGGCTTATCATAAAGAGCGACCAGACAATATTACAGAACAAACAAAACAATGTCTTTAAACGAAATTTTTCTTTTGTAGTTCAATGCAAGGCTATGTGATAGGTAATGATGCAGTGCAGAAATATTCCTATACAAATACCACAAATCAAAAAAAAATAATAATAATAATAACGACGCAAAAAGAGTAAAATCAAGCAAAGAAAATAAAACTTTCAAAATTGAAAACTTTAATTTATGGCCGGGTGATCTAGAATAATCACATACATGTATTGGAATAATTGCACTTTGGTCATACTATTTTTTATGTTTTAATATGTAAAAGCCATAAAAATGAATTAATTAATTAATGCAAACACTACAGAGATATTTTGTTAATAAATGTCTAGAAACTATACCATATTTTTTATCGCAGGCAATCATCACATCCATTTCTTAATATAGTAAAACAAATTCTGGAAATAATATTGATGGCTCGAAATCGTTTACATAGTTGATACAAATCTATATAAATCAGAGCAATAGATTTTGACCGTCGTTATAAATGCTAAATCAATACGGTACAATCCTTGGCAACAAGCCTTACTAGTGAAAAAATAAATATAAAGGACATAATTAATCCCTAAAAAGAAACATTTGACACCATGGGTATCTTTGTTGCTGCATTATACGTGACTTCAGTGAGTGCAAAGGAATCATTTTAATAAACATTGTTTTAATAACAATTACTTTATCCTTGTGCTTTATATGCAACGCATATAAGGAATACATTTAAATGAGATGTCAAGTGTTAGGGAAACAAATTAATGACATAAGATTAACTTATCCTGGAGTTTTGGTGAAATAGATTCTCTAGTGTGCTAAATTGTCCCAAATGTTTCAATGTGCCTCTAAATTAAAGATTTACAACATATATTTAAAGTAGTCAGACCCTGTCTCAATATAGTAAACGGAATAAGAAACATAATGTTAAATCACTGATTACAAGACCTTGAATAAAATATAATTTGGATTATACTCGGTACACATATATTGCACTTTCCACCTTTCTGTGCTCTTTTCTAATTACATTCTTGTTATTTTGATAATCCAGACTAATTCCCAAGACGACATGTCGAGAGTCCATTTAAAAGCTAGTAATTGGTGAATGTGCCTCTCTAAGTACATAAAATTATCTCCATGGTAATTCAATAGTCACATTAGTATGGGATAATTAATGGTAAAACACGAGTTGAGAACTAACGTACGCTTTATCCGCTAAACGTTCATGTCATGTTAATAACTCAATTTATCCGTCATTATATAGAATCAAACTTTGTGTAAACAAGACGTAAATTATACTCTGTACTCTGTTGTGTCTCAGAAAAACAACATGTTAATTGTATTGTTTGGTTTTATTTTAAATGCTATCAATGTTTTATTTATTTATTTTTAGTTGTTTGCGTAAACATGAAATTTGTTGGTTCATTGTTTGGTAAAACAGTGTTCAGGTTAATTTTTTAAGGTAGTTCACGGTACGGGAGGCCATAATTTCTCCGAAAATAGATTTTACTGAAAATTTGCACACATTTCCCTGAGTATGTTCTTTTTTGAATGAAAATTCTTATGTTTGGGTTTTTTATTTTTAATAGCGGTCGTTAAACCTACCTCTCTTTTTAACAGTTTTATGCTTATTTCACAATATCTCTGAGGGATGATTTAGTGTTTTTAATTGTTTAAAAAATAACTTATTTTAATTCAAACACACTTCATTTGGAAGGTTGTAATTCATTTAAGGCATGCTATGATATGTTATGTGATGTACCATAATGGCTTTCCACCAAAGTATGTTACCATCATCCAACAACTGTACGAATGTGCCACTTGCCAAGTACTCCATGATGGGAAGCTGACAGACCTTTTCTCTGTACAAACCTGAGTCCGGCAGGGATGCCTGTTATCACCAACAATCTTCCTTATAGTCATTGACTGGATAATGCGCCAGACCACAACAGGTAGGAAAACTTGAATACAGTGGATCTTTACCAAGCAGCTGGAAGACCTTGACTTTGCAAATGACAGAACTCTTATCTCCCACAAACACCAAGATGCCAAAGAAAAGTTAAGCCTTGCAGAAGAAGCAATGAAGACTGGCCTTCAAATCAACATCATAAAGACCGAAGTCATGAGAGTAAACAACCAAACCGAAGACCCAGTGCAACTACACCAAGAGCACATCAAAGAAGCAGACAAGTTTGTTTACCTGGACAGTGCCATCAGTAAAGATGGGGGTACAGATGGAGACATCAAGTGCCGCGTCAACAAAACCAGATTTACTTTCAACTCCTTTTGACCAATCTGGAGATCAACAGCCCTCTCAATAAAAAAAACAAGATTCGGATCTTTAACACCAACGTCAAGTCCATCCTACTATAGGGTTGATAAACCTAGAGGGTAACCAAGACCAATACCCACAAACTCCAGATATTTATCAACAGAGGTCTCAGGAACATCCTTAACATCAGATGGCCTGAAATTGTCTCAAACAAACAACTATGGGACAGGACCAGACACATTCCAATCGAGTCTGAGATCAGGAAACGAAAGTTGGGATGGATTGGCCACACACTCCGCAAGCCGTTATTCGTGCACACTTTACAGAAATCATAGTACCAAATGGTATTTTAAAATATGATGATAAAATTTGATATTTTTATGTAAAAAACCACTCTAGTGACTAAAAAAACTTTAATTTACTTGCAGTTACCATTTCCGGAATGTGTCTCAACCTTTTTGTGATTTTGAAATCCTATTATTTGACACACAACATTCTTCTTAATAAATTGCTATTTCAATATTGTAGCGGCTTTATATGAATGGAATGAATCTATTGCGACATTTTAAAAGCTGATTGTGGTATGTTTATACCCGAAAAACATCGTTCTTATGTCGTACTTATCGGACAAATGCGGATAACTATGAAATATCTAGTACCAAGCCGCGGAGTCGGAGGTAAATCGTACTTGCATAGCCTTTGTTTATGTTTATTTATTTATGTACAAAGCCACTTAAATGTATTGAAGCTATTGTCAGAAATACATGCATATGTTTTAATGAAAGACTAAAATTCTTAAATAATTGTGTGTATAACGCCCCCAAAATTAAACCAAGGTCGTATCATTTCAAGGCATTTGTGTTTACAAAACCAAACGATAAGTTTGAAATATTTTTAAGATTTAAAACATTTGAATAAAACATAAAATATTGCTTAAATGCAAATGAACATAGTTAGCCATGTCATGTGGTTTGTCGAATTCTTATTGTTGAACGATAATATTGACTGATTGGTAAGTATGTGATGCTGACAATTGTTGAACAGAGTTATTTCCCATGGTGTCGGACACTTACCTTAAATGTGCGTATTATTGTATGGACAACTTTTTCCTGAGGAGGGTTTGCAGTGGAACCAATTACTACATCACTGGAATTTGCTCGGTTGCCCGTCTAGACTAAAATTATACATAATTTGAGCGCTAAATTGTCGTTCCTTGTTCTGGTTTGTTGTTGACTTTTATTGTGGTGTGCTCTTGGTTGTGTTGGCTATTGCAATAATTATATGTATATTAGTTACAAATATTATTATTGGTGTGCCTTCAGTATTGTACATTAAATAGCAGCTATAATACTTTGTGGTATTTACGTCTATAACCAATAGTTGTCTTATACACGTTGTTTTCTATACAGATAATAGATTTCATTAAAACCTATATGTAACCATTGAACAGTCTAGAAATGCCGCTTATAGTGCTATAACCTTCATTGCCGTGTAAATCAGTC
The DNA here is from genome assembly GCA_021292105.1 of Anadara kagoshimensis. Classification (NCBI taxonomy): domain Eukaryota; kingdom Metazoa; phylum Mollusca; class Bivalvia; order Arcoida; family Arcidae; genus Anadara; species Anadara kagoshimensis. The sequence continues at coordinate 22,163,488 of CM037872.1, read as the reverse complement.
TGAATTATTAGTTTGTTTTGCACGGCAATGGAAGTTATAGCATTATAAACGCCATCTCTAGACAGTTCAATTGTTTTATTTACATTTCGCGTTTTTGAAAATCTTATTTTTGTTTTTGAATCCTAAAGTAAATTTAAACAACTGTTGTCTACGAATTGCAATTGCAATTGCTGGAACAGCCAATAAATGACGTCACGGGAATAGGCGTAAGCAAGAAATGAGTGACGTCACATCAACAAAAGTTATTATAGTCATATAACTTCATTTGGTCTCAAACAGAGGTTAATGCAATCAAACATCAATAATGTAAATATATAATATATGAGAAGCATTTACAATATAAAATATCACCAGATGTATTTAAACGGTTGCTTTCCTCACGCCATTACTTTATTTCACGTTCGTAATAATTAAATATAAAGCCAAAGTGCTTTGGGATAAGACCCCTATATTATCCATTGTTAAATGAAGATTTCCACTTTTTGTCTAGACTGAAGGATGTGTAGGTACCATTTGTATTTTAGTGATGTTATTTATTGTAGCATTTATTAAGGAACTAACTGTAGTATTGCCTTAGGTGGATTTGGTTTTCTCATTTCAACATCTTAAAAGTATTTAGATTTCCACGATCTTTGTCTGAGCACCCCTTATTAGAAATTTCTTTCAGAAACAGCCGTCAAGTACTGCAAAATTACTTTTCCTATTTCGATGATTGGGAGATCAATTTGGATGTTATTGTATATTTGTTTTTTATTTAGTAATAATTGTTTTGATTATTTGTATTGTTGAGCAGTTAAAAAGTTATTGAATATTTGCAGCTGTTGAGACGGTTTTTCAATGATTTTGGAATTTGTTTGGTTTGTTTTCACTGGGTAATCAGACAGGAGCTACTTTTCCTTCGGGGTTTACTTACACTCTTTTTTTCGGTAAAAGTCTGCGGGTTTTTTGTCAGTTTTCAAAGTTTTAATTTGCCTTTTGGATTGTTAAATAGACTAGAATATTTGTGGTTTTTTAATGCAAATGCAGTATAAATTTCACATGCATACATCAAAAACAAACATACCTGTCCATGTCCGAATCACAACCCAGAAGCAAAGTCAGGTTAGACACGTAAACTAGGGAAGTGAGGTCGGATGCTCAAATATATCCAGGGTAATTCTGGACAAAGAGACGTCAAACTTATCAACAATGCATGTAATTTATTCATACTTTCAGAACACGTTTCATTTTATGATATATAAGCAATGTTAGCGTAATACTATTGGAGACGTTTATGTTGTATTTTATTATACGAATTTTTCAAGACATGCATTGGGATACACGTATTTCCAACGTTGACAATAAAACCTTATTTGCAAGTTTTAATAACCGCTTGTTATGGAATGCACTTACTAGCACATATATTGAATATTTCATTACCGACTAGATGAACGTCTCCAATCAAACGGGGGATTGTAAGCTGTTTAGTTTACATTTGACTTCTTGCCTTAGGATAATTCAATTAGAGTGTTTGATTTTGGTCAACTAAGTGTTCTACGTCTACTATGTCCTAAACTAAAACATTATTCTATTTTTTTCGATCCAAAGTCAGTTGGGCCTGAAAATATATACGTACAGTTATCTTGTTTTGTATAAGTTTAACTATTTTGATCCAAGCACTACTGATGAGGAATTGTATTCTAAAACGGCTGTCTATTGCTGGTATCTGTGCTGGTGGCTGGGGCCCCGACGATAGGATATCACAAACTCAGTAGGCAATAATTGTGAATTATTGTCAGAAATACGCTATTGTCAAAATTTGCTGCTGGTTTATATTTGAAATCCTCCAAAACTAAGGTATACTCTTTCATGCAAAGTATGTCCTTAGCTTACTTTAGTAAATATATTTTGGTCCTTTGGCATCCTTTGTTTCATAATTTTGGTCCAAGTACTACTGATGAGGAATGGTATTTCGAAAACGGCCGTCTAGTGCTGTACAATTTAAACTGGTATAATATGTAATTGAAATATCTTTGGTTTTCAATCCAAAGTCAGTTGAGCCTGAAAATATATACCTAGAATTATTTTTTGCATGAAATGTTACACAGGTCAATGATACCAAAGTGTTTAACTTCAATCGACTATATATTCACAGTCCATTAGTTGTTTGAATTAAGGATTTCCTTCTTGCATTGGCCCTTATGATCTTATCTGTCTAAGGTACAAAATAAAACAAAACCCGGAAACCAAACTAACATCAATCTGTCAAATACTCTCACTTATATTAATCCGGTAGCCTAACCTAAGCATTGGTTGATGACCCAGGGTAAAACCTTATCAATTTAACTCAAATATAAAAATCACTGATTTTATTGTAGATTGTCTGCACTAAGGAATCGTCAATACATAATATACAAAATCGGATAATCAACCATATCACGAATGACTAAAGCATGAGTCAAACAAGTTTGTTGATTTGCATATTTTCAGCATACCGTCTGTAATGTTTTGTATACTGTCGAGTGGCCACGACTGTATTTGCACAAGTACACAAATCGGATAATCAACCACATCACGAATTACTAAAGCATGAGCCAAAAAATAAATTGTTGATTTGCATATTTTCAGCATACGTCTGCAATATTTTGTATACTCTTGGCTAGACACTAGAGTGTTAGTTTCTCAAGTATATGTTCATTATACATTAAAAAACCTAACAAATACACCGTAGAACGAATAGTAAAATAGACAACTTTCATGATAATTAAATCATTAACAAACAAACCATTGCATACATTCAAGTTAACACACAAGTCTACAGTGCATAGAGTTACCACGTTGAGAACAGCAAATTGATCAATTATAAGTTCCCTGTTTTGTCTAGATTTTGTACTTGTTATGTATTTATTTCGTTTTTTAATCACACACACACACACACACACACACACACACACACACACACACAAATCATTTGTCTTTTAATACCAATTAATCACCGGCATATTCAGTTCAACGTACATACGCGAAGTTCATATTGACAATTACTAAATATAACAGTTTTAATTTACTAAACGACAGTTTCGGATTACAATTCCTCATCGATAGTGCTTGAATCAAAATTGTAAGGGGTGGAAAACGCATCCAAGGACAAAGATATATTTAACCAACTTTAGCTATGGAAATACTTTGCACGAGAGAATATACCTTAGGTTTATGATGTTCAGATTTCCATACAATTAATTTAGACAGAAGTATTTTTCTGATAATACAAATTAAAGTATTTCTTACTGAGTTTATTTTTTCTCAGGAATAATTAGCCCACTAGTAGAAACACCGTTCCAATGGTAACGCAACTAAGAATTAGAATCTTTGACGAATTCGAACTGTTAAATTAAACCGTTGCAACAGAATACAGGAAAATCTGGTAATATTGCTTCTCGATATCTGCCGTGTTGCTTATTGTCATAGTATTTTAAAGTGCCAGTTTGTTTATGTTATGTTTTCCATGAGTCTGCCTCGATTTATCACCGCAAACGTTCATTGGGTTTTGCCAATAACTGTTATCTTCGTGTTTTGAAGTGTTCGAGTTAACACACTCATCTAGAATTATCGGATTTAACACATTATTCTTCATTGGTCAGAGTAAACAGATTGATTAATTGATATTCCCATTTTTGGTCTAGACATTTTACTTGTAATATATCATTTTTGTGCCTGTTAACATAAAAAAGAAAAAATATTACTTATTGTCTTAATATCAATGTATTATATACATCTAAACATACAAGATTTAGGGTTTTTTTTGTATTGGAACTATTCAATAAATGATGGTACAAAATACAGTGAAACTTTGATATATATAAGCTCCTTTACAACTCTGCCGACTCATTTTTTAACAGTATTTTGATTTGCCAAAATCAAGTTCTTGTATGATTTTTTAACTCGCCCTCGAATAATGGAGTGAAGCTGATGGATTCTCTCAATTTTGTTTATTACATGAACCTTTTTTTTATTTTGTCAGGTTTGTTTTTGTTTGTCACCAACATAAAACTAGTATTGAACGGGAAATACATATATGGCATAAGAAGACCAAGTCTAAACATTTATCAAACTGTCCATTTAACTTGTGGATTATTTTGATGTATATTCTAATGTCAAATCGGATATGTTTATGCTACTCAAAAATATATTGTTCACAAAACATTTATTTAGTGGGAAAATGAATTTTCTTTTTTCATACAAAGAAACTTTTTGTTTACCATACTCTTAGTAAAGAAATAACATTTTTTGTTCATATTATTTGAATTTGTTAAAAAAAAGCACCTGCCCACGTGGGCTAATTTTGCTGATTCCTTTTGGAGGTCTTTAAAAACAGGTTTGAATGTATTTAGCAAGTCTCCACTTGTATATAATTGCAATCTTTTTTTGTGTGTATAATATGTATTTTGGATATATTTATATATGTATGTATGTACGTTGTATAAGTTAATGAGAGCTAACAAAAATAAATAAATAAATAAAAAAAGAAAAAAAAAAAAAAAGAAATAACGAAATACCGTTATGTGTTTGTATTGATTGCCGATCATTTTGTGTTTCTATATTCTGTCTTGCTTTGTATTTGTATTCATGTTTACTTGGTTGTTTTCGGTATTGCATCTTTACGTATTGATAATGTTTGTTTTTAAGTATGCCTTTGTCTTGTCTTGTTTTGTTTTATGCTGAGACCACCTTCAATGTTAACACTGTATTCTGTCGCTATCGTATTTAATATGTATATATGTTGAGCTATAAGCTCGTTTTTGCTTTATTTTAATAAATATTATAATTAGTATTTTCCAGGTTTACAAAATATATAAATAAAAATACTAGCTTTACTTATTTATCTAGCTATGTAATTCGAGTAATATATAGAATAAATGAAACAGTATCGTCGATTTATCTTTTACCGACCGTTGTGGACGGTTTAGTACTCTGCAATTGTATTTTAGCTTCATAACTGGACATTTTCTTCTGTGATTTTTAAAGATAAGAAACAGTTTAAAATCAGTTTTTACAATTTTCGTTTGTATTTTCTTTGTCTTGTCTCGCTTTGATTTTAGATCATAAAATCAGTAGGGAATAGTTGTATGTATTATTGTCAGAAATAAACTATTGTCTAAATTTGTTGCTAGTTAAAATTTTTAATTCCTCAAAAAAGGACCTTTGGGTATCTTTTCAACATATTGAAAAAAATGGGTTTTACAATTTTGGTTAAAACACTACTAATAAAGAATTGTATTCCGAATCGACTGTCTAGTGCTGTAAAATTAAAACGTGTATAATACTTAATATATATATATATATTATGTTTCCATTCCTGGTAGCCAAAATCGCCATTGGCTACTAATTTCTGAGAAATACTTTCAAAAATTAACCTATTTTAGCAAAGTTGTGGAAAAATGCCTTAAAAAGGATTTTGGAAATTTGGCTACTAATTATTTCAAATTTGTGGAAACCTAGTATATATATATATATATATATATATATATATATATATATATATATAATAGAGAGAGAGAGAGAGAGAGAGAGAGAGAGAGAGAGAGAGAGAGAGAGAGAGAACAACAATATCCTGTCCGCTTGACCTTTTATTTAAATATTCATTATATCCCAGTGCATAAATGTATAGGAAACAATCACATAATTGGAAACTACTTTATTTTTTTAAGAGTAAATACGTGCATTATGTATTCGAATCATAACATTACCCATATGTTGTGTTGGTAATCCTATATGAATTTTCCTGATACAAGTGAAGCGGACAGGTCAATGTTGTTAAACTGCACTTGTTTCGTGTTTTAGTTGTTTAAGATATTGCAATATAATACTTTCCTTCCTCTTTTTTGAAGTGCAAATTTACATATATACATTGTCTCGAGAGAAATAGAATAATTAACTATTACAAACTGTTAAAAGGATTCTTTACACTTCGTAAATACAGCATTTATCATAAATGTTGATTTATATGTCCCAGTGAGGGTTTTTGTTTGTCAAAAAATTCATCAAATGTCCTGCTTTGGAGATTTAAAGCTTTTTAATATCCATAACGTTATAGTTAAGCTAAACAAAATATGCTTGTTACATTAGCACCTGATTTTCCTGCTTTGAAGAATAACCATTAATCCGTTTAAACGATGAGAAAATCTAAAATACTGTAACATTAGATATTATTTATGCATGTCAATTTCATAATTGTTCCTTTGTTGAATAAAATTAACTAGCGATTACCATTTTTGGAAATAAATCTGTCTCCAGCGATGTTTCACATTTCATCAATTTCCTGCATCAGAATGGGATAATTTTCCGCTTTTTGAATCGTAAGAAATGAAATACTCCTGTGGTAAACATGTTTTAATTGCTTAATTTTTATTGGTTAGAATTGTTGCAAATATGTCTCTTGTCAGTAGTTGGGTTTGGAATGGTGATAATAGATTAGGACACAACTTAGTACGTTTGTTTTTATTTGATCATCACCAATGAACATTTTTAAAAATATGCATCATGACGTTTTTGGTTTATTATGTTACGGTGAAATATGTTTTTTATTTTATAGTTTATGTAACCAAAATCACAAAGCAATACGCAAGCCAAATAAAATAAGAAAAAATATTACAAATACTGAGATCACTTTTAGGCTTTCTGGCATGTAAATCAGGCTTCGTCTACATGAAAATTAAGATTATTGACAATTAATGAAATTTAAAAATGGGTCCATCATAAATGTAAGAAATAGTTTATACTGTGAATGGTGTACAATTTTTGTTGGGTAATAAATTCGTGACTAATGGTAAATGTTTGAGTTAAGTATGTAATATATACTATTTCGTTGTGTGCCAGGCTATATATATCAAGGGAACGACGAAAATTGGGACAGCACAAAAATGTATGTGTTCAGATTATACTGATAAAATGCAACATCGGTTAATACAGAATATCGTTTTTTACATTTGTTTGGGAAAATATAACAATCAAAAACAAAGATACTAATCCATGTCCGAATCATAATCCAGAAGCAAAGTAAAAACTTTGGAACTGACAAGTTAGGTTAGACACGTGAACTTCCACCAGGGAAGTGAGGCCGGGTGCTCCGGAAGGGTAAGCACCTCCTGTTTAGCTAGCTACACCCGCCACGTGTGTTATCAAAATTGTGTGAAAGGAACATGAAACTATGAGAAGTCAAATATATCCAGGGCAATCCCCGACACAGAGACATCAAACTTATCAACAATACTGTGATAACGGCCATAAAACTTTTTAGAGCCTTGATAAGCCTAGGCTTGCAATATCCCTGAGTCAACAATTTATTTGCAAGCAGCCTACTTTGTTGTACAAAGTCCCCGTAGTGGGAACAAGCTCTACCATAGCGTATTAATTGGGATACAAATACACCATAAGCAGGAGAAGCAGGTATATTGCTGCATAAAAAAGGAAAGTTGACAATAGAAAAATTGAAGTCATCACGTTTGTCATAAAGTTTCAAATGTAGCCTTTCGTGTGCGTCATAATTCAGGTAGAAGTCTAAATATGAAGCAGAACTTGAGAAATCAGTCGTGTCTGTTATTTCAAGCTCACTAGGATAGTTGACATTTACACAATCTCCAAATTCAGGATTGTTAAGAGACAGAACGTCATCTATATATCTGTGTGTTGAGTTGAATGATTTGGCGACAGTTTTCTCTCTAGATTTAACAATGTTCTGCATAAATTCTATTTCATAAGAATCAAATCGTTTTATGATATTGATATCAATTATAACGTTATGCACATATTTCTGGAATAAAAATCAACAGCAATGTTTTAAGGGTAAAATCAGAAATGTATCTATAGCAGTAAATATCACCGTCTAGCCTAATTTAATAACACTGAAGACAAAAAGGGTATAATTGGAAACTCTGTTATCCCAATGAAGCATTATTGAAAGATATCCAGCCATTGATCCAAAAGTGCATGTTTGATTTAAAAATATTTAAGCAGTCTCTGTAGATTTCTCATTACATCATTTCAGATATTTTGTTCATAGGTGTAATAATTTATTCATATAATCGTTTGTCTACAGGAAAATGATGATCCCTCTAGGTGATGGATTATGGCAGTTTGTCTGCATCAATATATCTTTACATCGGAATGCAATGACATTTTTAATGTTTACAAATTGATGCATTTGTTTTGTAATTTATAGCTGTAATTTGTATATCCATCATTATTTTATAATTAAATAAAGTTGTCAGATCCCCTAAATCGATTGTAAATCTAAATCATATGCGCACGTGTGTGTGTGTGTGTGTGTGTGTGTGTGTGTGTGTGTATGTGTGTGTGTGTGTTGATCTTCAAACTCAGAAATGAACTCGAACATTGCATTAACCAACTCTCTTCAAAGGTAATCAACTAGCGCTCTATATGGTTGAAATATGTTTTCATTAAATTGGTTCATAAAAAACATCAATGGTGAAATTATAATTTTATTTCAAATATGTTTAGCTACAGTCACTGGATTGTTCCCCCCCCCCCCTGCAAGTACACTAAGCTCCTCAATGATATCGTTACCACTGTAACACGGTTTATTCAAAGTAACGCGAGAACCGTTCAATCTAAACCATCATATATCGATTAAAACAAAGTTTAATGCTTAAATAATGTCCGTCTTACACTTAGATTTTATTATGCTTTGAATTTTCATATTTTGTCTGGCATTTTATCAAAGGAAAAGCAATTTATAACTGAGAAACATGCACGGTACAGACGTATCGATAGTTTAACAACGAGCTAAAGAAAAGTAGCTGAAGCTCGTTTGTCTAGGGCTCAAAATTTGAAAAAGCATGACGCTGAAATGAGATATAAATAGCAACTGCCGAAAAGGCTGCCGAAAAAATAAATAAAAAACAAACACACTAATCAATGTCCGGAACAAATTACAGTGGCAAAGTGAAAACTTTTGAACTGACAAATTAAGTTAGACACATAAACTTTCACCAGGAAACGAACGAGATAAGCTGCCAATTCTAAACTTATTCGTTAGCTTAGTGTTAACTTTCGATAGGTTTATACTATTATTAGTTGTTGACTACAATATAACCAAGATCAAGGAAATATACAAATGAAAAAAGCCAAACAGGAAAACATATTGGTACCAACTATACCATGATACTACATTGATTATCTCTAAAACTGTTCTAATTTTGCAGCACTATATGGGCGTTTTTGGATTAAAATTCCTTATCTATAGTGTTCTGACAAAAATTGTGGAAAACGTTTTCTAGACTTTTTTCAAGCCTCCCGAAGCTTAACCATATTTTAGTATATCATATGTTATCGACATTGTACAAATGGATAGTATTTGGATAAATTTAGCTACAAAGTTTTTTCATCGAAATTAACTTTAATATTTCATAAATATTTCATGAAGACATGAACTCAAAAGACCTTGTCTCTAATTTAATGAAATTCACATTGATTTTCCTCAAATAAAAGAACATTGTCGAACACATGTTGTTTGTTTTCTTCTGTTTTGAATAAAACATAATACTAGTTAGTATAATTAATTTATCGGTTCTAAACTGGTTGGATTTCCAGTAGAATTTCAATATTCATGATTAGCACATTTGTTAATTAGACATGTTTCATTTTCATATGTTTTTTTTTTATCTTTTTCTTATTTTCTGTGTGAGGAATTTTACCTTTAATATGTGTCAGTCATTAAGTATTTATCTCGGCAATATATCAGTGAAGCTTAGTAATGGCGGGTGTAGCTAGATAAACAGAAGGTACTTTTTCGGAACAGCAAGCCTCATTTCCCTGAAGGAAGATCACGTATTTAACTTAAGTTGTCAGTTTTAAATTTTACTTTACTTTTGGGTTTTTTTTTGGAGAATATGTAAATAATAAAATACTTTTTTTTATCCGAGTCTATATATATTATATATCTATACTGTCGTAATTACATATTATACCAGTTTTTATTTTACAGCACTAGACGGCCATTTTGGAATATCTCATCAGTAGTGCTTGGACCAAAACTATGAAAACAAAATTGTTATCAAGATGTTGAAAAGATATCCAAAGGACCAAAATATATTTTACCAAATTTTAGCTGAAGAAATACTTTGCATGAAGGAGTATACCTTAGATTTTGAGGAATTTCAATTTTTAACTAAAAGCAAATTAGTATATTTTTGACAATAATACAGGATTATTGCCTACTGAGTTTGTGATATCTTCGGGGCACCAGCGTGGTAACTTATAAAATAACCAAACAATACACACTAATTACTAATAGATCATACAGAAAATAAAAATGAAATAAATAAAATTATTACATATGAACCTGTTATATATATTCTCAGAAGAATTATGATTCACTGCTTAGACTTAGTTAAATTTCCATATTTAGTCTTGCAATCGCACAATTACATGTATGAGAGTGTGTTCACTTCGCAGCAAAAACCAGCCAAAAATTTGCATAAATCATTGTACAACCATTTAGAAATTATGTGTTTCCTAGACTTAGATTTTTAATGTTATAAAGTCGCACAAACTTGTAATATTTTGTCTGACTGGGTAAGCTTTCATACATATATATACATTATTGCTAAACAGAAAAAAACGAAACGTATAGCTAAAAATGTAATATAATTGTCTTTTGGCCAAAGCTTTCAAATTAATAACAAACATAGTAATCTATGTCCAACTAAGAAAATCAAACAATATTAGTGGCAAAACACTAGGGCCAGTATAAGGATTAATAATACATTTTAAACATGCATCACTTAAAGCGAACTTGTTTTTCTATACCTAGACTTGAGCCCGGTTGTTTAAAAAACCAATAGCTAAACGAGTCCTTATACCCTATATTTTTGTCTACAGGCACATATGCACAAAAATACGGTGGCGGATCCAGGATTCTATGTTAGGGTGGCACACTAACCAATTTTTAAATTGTGTTTGGAGATAACGGCTCTGTAAAATAGTTCTTTTATTGCTTTATACATATTCTCACATTTATGGGTGTGCAGCGTTTCTTTGTCACTTCAGTGAAGTAAAACGCTGACCGTCATCGTGGGTATTACTAAGTATTAATTTATCCCAACAAACGCTATATGTATGCGAGTTGACTGGATGATCCATTCTCCTTTAAAAACCATTTATGGATGTTTAAGAATTCTTATTAAGAATACAAGAAATTTAAGTCCTATAATTTTAGGGGCACAGGCCGTGTGTCCCCGTGTGGATCCGCGCCTGCTTTATCTAAATGGTGACTTACCTAGATGAAAACACGCATGGTAATTTGTTTAACAATATGTGTTGATTATTGAGTATAGGCAAACAACATTGACCTGTCCGTTTGACCTTTAATTGGGAATATTCATATAAGAGGGTCCAACCAATGAATGGGTAGTGTTAAGATCAATGTTAATACCTACACACTGCACAGGTTTACTCTATGATGTGATTATATCTCACGATGTATACAAAATAAACACATGTGTTCTTAATAATACATGGATGTATGTTGGTATGAATGAAAGGTCAAACAGACAGGTCAAAGTTGTTTGCCTATACGTGTACCAATCTGACCATTATGACAGCATTGCGTAGTTTCATACCTTGCTATAAACTGTTTCTGTCTTGTCTGCAGGATGTGCTTACCCTTCCGGAGCACCCGGTCTTACTTACCTGGTGGAAGTACACGTGTCTAACCTAACTTGTCAGTTTCAAATTTTTTATTTTGCTTCTGGATTGTGATTCGGACATGGATTAGTATGTTTGTTTTTGATTATATGGATATGTTCGGAAAAGTTTAAAGACGATATAAATAAGTTTCGCGAAGTTCCAAACTTTTGTCATTCATCTTTTTGATTCCATACGTGACAGATGTAGCTAGCTAAACAGGGGGTCCTTACTCTTCCAAACAAATGGTGGAAGTTCACAAATAGATCAAATATGCCATTTTTAAAGATTTATTTTTGCTTTTGGGATTGCGATATCAACATGGAACAGCATGTTTGTATACATCACTGTATAGGTTGGATACAAAAACAAACATACTAATCCATGTCCGAATCAAAATCCAGAAGCAAAGTAAAAACTTTGGAACTGACGAGTTAGGTAATAAACTTGACAAAGACTCATAATTTAAAGAGAAAACCAAAAAAGAAAACGGCATATTAAGGCAACATGTAGACAAAAAACCAGACCCTTTGAACCAGCACTGCACATATTGACAACACCATAGGTCTGCAGTAAGTATACATAAACCGTTATCCATTCCACGTTTGTACATGGCAAATGGCTTGCAGTTCAGCATGTTCAACAAAAGAAATAAATAAGAAAGCCAACATGGTAAAATGCATTAAGACAACATATAATTACCACTTCCCGACTTGACACCGGCACTATATGTATATTTCATGAAAACACCGTAGGTTTGAAGAATGATAATATAAAACGTTAGCCATCCCACGTTCCATATGGCGATGTGCTCTAGATGTAACACATTAATAATCATCTTTATTATCGCTGGTAATGTTTCCCTTTTATATTGATCGCTGTAACCTTACGTATATAAATCATTCTGTCGAGATTTCGAATTTTATACCAAAACAAATCTCTAAATCTCTCTTTAATTATGAAATAGTTCAAAAGAAAAGAAGCATTTGGTACAGAATCAATACATATCTATGAAGCGTCTGACGGGTCATTCTTTTAAATTAAAATTGTTACAAAATAAATTCGCTCTTCATGTGTCAACCCTTTATCGTTTAGCCGCCTAAAACTTAAAAACATCTGTTTACCATGTAAATACAGGTGCTTGATTTCATAAAATTTGTGCAATCACCGAACACTCATAATTCATTATATTAAAACTAACATTAAGCGTAAAAATGTAAATTTCCTTCAATCATAGCCTATAATGCCTAAATATAGAGTGTCTTAAATATAGAGTGAGCACCCGACCTCATTTCCCTGGCGGAAGTCCGCGTGTCTTACCTGACTTGTCAGTTCCAAAGTTTTTGCTTTGCTTCTTAATTGTGATTCCGACATGGATTAGTATGTTTGTTTTTTATTATACTCAGCTTTATGCTTTCTTTGAATGCTTTTAAGCCAGTACTTCGGGATTTTTAAGAAGTACGAGGAACGTATATATTCCGTTGCGCCTTGTGTTCGATGTTGATGGTGAATTGGAGAGACAATTTGTACACAATTCCATTAAAATCTTAATTCCAGATTTGCAGCCAAAAATATTGCTTTTTGCCTGCGAATAGACTACAAAGGGTGACAATAAATAGCATGCAGGCATGTATCACAGTCCATTTGGCCATCAAAACGCCGATCATTGAATCCGCAGTCGTAACTTATAGTATATCAATTTCAATCAAAACCCATACATACCAATCCAAGTCTAAATCACAATCATAAAAGGTGAAAACTCTGAAGACCGGCAAATAAGGTTTAACACACGAATTTCCACCTGGAAAGTGAAGTCGGGTGTTCCGGTAGTGTAAACACTTCATCTTTAGCTCGCTACACCCGTCACGTGTGACATTTAAAATTATGTGCCAGTTTTAAAGTTTTCAATATATTTTGGGGTTGTGGTTTTGACATGGATTCGTAGGGTTATATTATAATCATGTCCCTACAGGCTCTCCGTAGTTTTTTGTCAGATGATGTAAAAGATGAAAATGCAATTACATAAGTTACAGTCTTATCCAAGTTATCTTGAAAGAGATAAAATCTGATCTGTGAATAATGAGACACATCGTACTTTAATTGTAGAATCAAGACAACATAATATTTCATTATTAAAATAATGGTATTTTGAAACCATCGTTAGATGATAATGAGGAACCTGATTTATAAGTTTAAAGTTTTTTAGCTTAGTGTTTGAAGTAAGATTAGTAAAGTATTAAATAGAAATTAACTTAAAATTAAGTTAAAATGATATATATTATTACTGAACCTGTTTTAATGTTGCAGTACTAGACGGCCGTTTTGGAATAAATTACTCATCAAGTAGTGCCTTGACAAAAATCTCCAATCTAGGGAGTATACTCAGTGATGTACTACTGTAAACCGCTTTATATTGGCGCATACTTATTTTAGCGATTGATGACTGGTAAACATATTAGCGCAGTTTAATTTTAGCGTAATACTGTTTAATACATCTTTATATTACCGCATTTTCTCGCCTAAAACCCACAACTATTAGCCAGAAAAAATAAATTTGAGAAGGGGATGACAGGTTACAAGAAAATATGTAATTGAGTTTTAATTTGTTTGACTTTTACTGAGAGAAAATCTCCGTAACTGACCCAGGAAGCCACGAGACAGATGTCTGCAGGAAGCTTTCATCATAATTTGGCCCTCTCGTCGATTACACATTTTACTGAATAAATATTTAAATTTACTAATAACATATTTTGTCTTTTTATTCATTTAAATACCGACTGGTTTTTTTTAAAAACAAACGTTTCGACACATTGTTGCTGTACTCCGATAACAGCCGCTTATATCATTATAGAGGTCAATAATTAGGATTGATATTCTGTTGCCGACATCACAGAAAAAATAAACAATTTTCGCATAACGGGTCTAATTTGTTGATATAATTGTTAATATTTTAATGATTGAAGCCAACTACTGGTAACTTAAAATTAATTACCTGAAAAGGAGACTTGTCAGACCGTACGCATCACATACAATGGCCAGTAATTAACAGCTATGCCTATCCGTTTGTCGGTGGTCAGTCTACCGGGTCTGGGTAATTAATCCCTAATTACTTATCATATGCGGGTATATTGATGGAAGCCATACCAGTGTCATCCAGAACTATTATTATTTTAACACTGACTATATAACCATTTAACGTGCGTCCATAGACATTCATAGTCACAGCATGCAGCGCTGTACACTACTGACTTTTTTGTTGTAATTTTAGCGGCAGTTTTATTTTAGCGCTGACACTCTTATCGCCAATTGCGCTAAAATAAAACTGCCGCTAAAAAAACACGGTTTACAGTATTAGCATAAGTATGCATTTTGTCTCTCCTTATTTTGTATATCTGTTTGTGCACTCTGAAATTCCTACGGTCAAAGTGAGCAAAAAGATCATCGAAGACAGAATTTAATGATAAAGTGAAGATGTGATATTTTCGAAGGTCGATGTATCCAGGTGAGCATGTAATTACTGTCCATTGTTATTACAGAGACAGTGTTTTACAGATTGTACAGAAGGTGTACAGATAATTGAGGAGACAACTCGGTATTCAATCTTTCTCGTACCTCGGACAGAAAAATCTCACGCGCACACCAGTGCTAGATTTTTCTGTCTTGTCCAGTTTGTCTGGTACTGCCTCACGCGACAATTGAACAATCAGGATGACGTATCCGATCATTGTGCTTGACGTCATCAAAACAAAGCGTTTCTTTATTTGAGTACCGTCGCGAGAAAAGGTACAAAATAACTTTTTTTTATCGATTTTGAGATGTTAGTATCATTAAGTTCGCGAAAATCTAACGTTTTTAATGATATTAAAGACTTTATGACTTTCTTTACACATAAATATAAAAACGAGTATATAACTATTCACATTTTATACAACTGAACACAATAACGTTACAATAACGTCACTTCTATCCTCGCTTTTCCAGACTGGCGTTTTAGCCCTTTAATTGGCAGAGAAAATTAGAAAAACCGCGAGAACTGTACCCTATTTTTAATGCAAATTTTAAGATATTTGCAGTAAACCAGTCCATATTTATATATTTGGTATACCAATATACTATACTTCCTTTTTAGGTACGTTTCATCTATATATAAATGTTTCCATGGCAACACCACATTTACGATAATAACATGTGAAAACTCGCTGAATTTTGAGGTTTTTCTTAGAATAAATTTCTTATATCTTGAGACTAGTACGCTAGGAGAACATGATTTGCAGGTTATAAAAATAATCATGAAAGATGCTGCATAATAATAATAATAATAATACATGTAATAACAATTGTAAAATTTGCATGTTTTCACAAAAAATAGGAACTCTGAAAATAAAAGATTTTCAGTGATTCATTAAACAAACATGCTAAAATTTTATTTTTTTTTATTAATTTTTTGCTGTTGAGAACATAACTTTGACTCCAAAACTTTCAACAATACAAATCTATGGTAAACAATATAATAATTAGAGGACTCATACTATTTCGTCTTAATAAACCTCAATTTTGTTACCATGGCAACAAAAACTGGAAAATGCCCACAGCTGGTGTCTTTTTCAACCAAATATGGAGTAGTTCAAATGGTATTAAAGAGGTTTGTCAAGTTTGACCCTGCCGCTTGACCTTTAATATGAATATTTATCAGGAACGATCGATTATAAATATAAGGGTGTCTATACAAATGTCGCTAACGACAGCAGACAGATATATTAAATAACAGTATAAGAAGTATATACCACGATGGCCGTGTGGTTAAGGTATATTCCGAACGTTCAGGGTTCGGAGCACACACTAGCGCCGTATTTTTACAGTACTTGTACTGTTCACTTTTTATGCACTTTGTATTTTATAAATGGAAAATTGTGCATTTATTTTGGGTTTTATTTGATTGAATTATATTTTTATAATATGTTTTTAAGATGTATGCACTTCTCTTTCAAAAGAACTAGCAGTATTACAAATGATGTTTCTAGCATTATTCGGCCATTTAGATATTTAATTGCGCATTCTGTCGGACATGTTTCTAATCATTAGAATTTTATACTAAACTGAAAAAGGGAGAATGGTGCACGGATTTTTCACGCGTGAAAGAGACGCAAGAAAATCAAGTAAATTTAACAAAAAACCGATAAGAAAAAAATCAGATTTAGCAAGATTTGAATCATTGACCCAGTAGCCAGCTTAAGGGTAATGTAAGTAGGAAAATTCAAGTGAAAACCAATTTGTTGAAAAGCATGAAAGAGGGGTTGTCGAACCCTTATATGTAGTAACTACGCTATATGTAGTAACGCCGCTATATGTAGTAAAACTCTCCGTCATATGTAGTAAGGACACGTTATATGTAGTAACATTTTTGTACGTTATATGTAGTAACTGCTAGGTCACGTTATATGTAGCAACATTTTTGTACGTTATATGTAGCAACATTTTTGTACGTTATATGTAGTAACTGCTAGGTCACGTTATATGTAGCAACATTTTTGTACGCTATATGTAGTAACTTAATAAATGTCCCTTAAATGTTTAAAATGTTAATAGATTGGACTTTACCAGAAAATTGAAAAAGAAAATTTGGTTTGGTGAATTGATAAACCGACAGACAGACGGAAGACGAACATTCAGGCTCAATAATAAATACATGTAGTTATCTAATTGTTTTTTTTTTCGTGCTTGACCACTTAATTGACTTCAAACATCATAGGCGCCGAAATTTTTGCGTCGTCAGGGGAGTATTGTGCCATAATAATAATCTATATTTATTATTTTTGCAACACATTTTAAACAAAAAACAACATTATACACCTGAAAAATTTGGGACGGGCGACGTCAAAGTGGTTTCCGGATGATAACTTTAACTGTTACAGAGATTTTTCAAAATGACTTTGCATGTTACAAGATCCAGGTTGGGATTCCTTTAGGTCAGTGACAAATTCTGATGTTATATGTGTCTTCTCTAGGGTTTTAAGCCTATATGTTGAAGATTTTCTGATATGGAATGTTGCAGCACCAGTTTTCTAAATGTTTAAATTTTAATGAATAGAAAGTAGCATTTAACCTTTAAATTGTAATGAAATGTGTGCATGACGCTAACATTATTGTGTCGAAGCGATAGGGAATATGCATATGGGTGCATGAATTATAGTCCACCCTGAGTCTATAGGCTCTCCAGGCTAGTGTTTATCCTGCTTCCAATGGCTTAAATGCGTATGGGAGTACACTGTTCTATTTGGATTGGGTGTTAACTAGTCCATCACATTGCATGTGCAGCTAGATAGAGTCGAACAATGTGACATTATAAAGGCATAACACGAAGTTATACTGGGACGCGAACCCACCGAACCATTTATCCAAGTGTCTCCACATACATGTGCGATGTACTTGTGGTGATTTTGTTTAAATAAACTCCAGTAGTGAACCCATAATTTGATGTCATACTGACAAAACAGTTTCAATTGAAAATACAGGTCCCTAGAATACATGTATTGGATGTATTTATTTTTTTGTAGAAAAACAACTGACATTGAACGTGTAAACGGCCATATATATTCCAGACAGCCATTTTGTTTATTTTTTTTTATCTGGAGAAAATTGTACACAGCATCCTCTAGTCATAAGTAAAACACCTTCTTTCATATATTAAAAACATTTGTTCCAAACCTGTAGACGGGGTTCGATGCACAAGTACATGTATATGTATTCCGGGGACCTGTATCATAATTGAAATTGTTCTGTCGTGATGACCCGACTGTTGACCAACCAATATCTTGAAACAATGTACATGGATTTTTTTTTTTGAAATGCCTGTAACTGTAAAAGTTATCATCCGAATTTACTTTAACTCCCCCCTCTCGCCGACTTTATAATTTAGGTAACCCAAGAGTTTAGATTCTTTAAGTGTTTCATATTATATTTTGTTTAAAATGTGTTGCGAAAAATAAAATATAAGAATTATTGTTATTATTATTATTATTATTATTATGACACCATACTCCGCTGACGGCGCAAACGTTTTGCAGCTCCTACGACATTTGTGTCAATTCAGTGATCCGATATGAAGAAAAGCATCAACAATTAGACAATTATATTATTGGGCCTGAATGTCCGTTTTCCGTCTGTCTGTCGGTTTATCAATTCACCCAACCAAATTTTCTTTTCAATTTTCTGTAAAGTCCAATCTATTAACATTTTGAACATTTAAGGGACATTTATTAAGTTACTACATATAGCGCACAAAAATGTTGCTACATATAACGTGACCTAGCAGTTACTACATATAACGTACAAAAATGTTACTAAATATAACGTGTCCTTACTACATATGACGGAGAGTTTTACTACATATAACGTGTCCTTACTACATTTGACGTACATTTCTTACTACATATAACGGCGTTACTACATATAGCGTAATTACTACATTTAAGGGTTCGACAGGGGTATAATTATGAAATTACCTACACAAGTGTGAAGATTTATCAATAAAAATAAAGTAGGAATTGATAATTTAAGAGTTTATAAAATATTTGTTGCATGTTTTAAAGAAAATTGTACAAAAATACACGTGTTGGGGAAAACAGCTTACACCTTGTATAACGAATTAATTTTAAAAAATGAAAAGATATTAAGATAGTCAACGTTATAGAGCAGTGCAAAGGGGCCAGAGTTTGTTAAAGAAATACGAGGTTTTTTGAAAATTCGACAATTTACGATTGAGGTTATCCAGGATTTATTTTCCTTTTAAAAATGCGTGTACCAGGCGTGATATTTATATTCTAAGGCCACTCATAATCCAAAATACAACAGGTCACTAAAAGTGCACGGTCACACAATACTGTTCTATTTGAATTGAGGTGAATTTTGTTTGGTTTGAACAATGTTGAACTATATAAAGCCGAATATGCCTCAACAATAATCAAGTAATATACAAACTTAGCTTTTATAATCCTTCCTCGGATCATTGGTAGCCTTAGAATATAAACTATCACGCCTGGTAGACGCATTTTTAAAAGGAAAATAAATCATAGAAAACCTCAACCGTAAATTGTCGAGTTTTTAAAAACCTCGTATTTCTTTAACAAACTCTGCCCTCTTTGCACTGCTCTATGATGTTGACTATATTAATATCTTTTCATTTTTTAAAAATTATTCGTTATACAAGGTGTAAGCTGTTTTCCCCAACACGTGTATTTTTGTACAATTTTCTTTAAAAAATGCAACAAATATTTTATAAACTCTTAAATTATCAATTCCTACTTTTATAAACTCTTAAATTATCAATTCCTACTTTATTTTTATTGATAAATCTTCACACTTGTGTAGGTAATTTCATAATTATACCCCTCTTTCATGCTTTTCAACAAATTGGTTTTCACTTGAATTTTCCTACTTACATTACCCTTAACAATTATGTAGACAACACACTAACACGCTCGGCCACCCTGGATGTTGATTTTGAACGTGGTTGCAAAAGATAAACCATGAATCGTTTTGTTTCTTATTTAAACGTTATCGATACACGTATTTTTCATATATTTTTCTCAATTTATTATATATATATATATATACCGTGGATTTAAAAAAGACTAAGTATATTCATACTTTTGAAAAAAAGAGTTCAAAAGCAAACGTTTTTTTTAATCAAGTATACCCTGTGCTACATAATCGATCATTCCTAATAAATATTTAAAGGTCAAGCTTGACGAGCTATAACTACACATTTTCGAAGTCTGGATCGAGACAATCAACACTTACATCTGTATCATATTGAGTATTACCAACTCAACACACTCATACCAGTCCCTGACGTCCTGTGTATATGTGTACAGTTTACATATACCAGTCCCTGTGTACATTTTATTCCAGTTCCCGTGTACAAGTTTTACCAGTCCCCGTGTTTAGTTTATAAGTTTGTAAGTTCTTGTTGGGAATTTTTACCCGAGTCACCGTGTACAGTTTATACCAGTTACCGTGTATAGTTTATACCAGTCCCCGTGTACAGTTTATACCAGTCCCCGTGTACGTTTAAATACCAACCCCATGTACAGTTTATACCAGTCCCCGTGTACAGTTTATACCAGTCCCCATGTAAAGTTTATACCTGTCTCCGTATGTGTTGTGTTGTCTGTTGTGTCCTGTTTTTGGAAGCATTATTGTTGTTACGTGTGTTTCACTACCCAGTTGATATCGAGGTGGTCAGTTCAAGGATGGCGGAGTAAACTGGATAGTCTTGAAATAAAAAACTTCGACAAGCGAACTGACAAACATTCTCACATGTGTCCCGAGTGGGATTTGAACCAAGGTGTTGTGATCCGTAACCACACAATTGAGCCCACTTGGCCATCTAGCCCCCAAATACATGTATGTTTTCAGTTACTAGAACCGATTTACTGAATGTTAAAATAGTGATCGTAAACTGTGTAGCCTTGCACATAGGAACTAAATGTTTTGTCCTCGCCAACCATACAAAAAAAGCTTCGAATTGAACTCAGCTTCTTAAAAGAATGTACCGAAATGAAATATCCTGTAAACTGAAAAGCTATTTCAGGTTTCTTAACTCATAACAATTTGTAATCACGTTATTTTTGCTGAAGGGCGTGTGCCTCAAGAACAAATAGACTGAAAATGCAAGACATAGGCGCTTCCACACTACGAGTGCTACGATCTGACATATTCCAGGATAATTTCGAGTGTTCATAGTTAAAACAAATTTAGTATTAATTTAGCGCACGCGGCAATGAATAAAAAACTTATCTAGGTGTTTTACTTTGCATCGGAAAATTTTAGCCACTTGCAATGATACCATGCGCTTTTAATGTGTGTAGTAGCCAAAATACATAAACGTGTGCGGTTGAGCTGCTTGTTTCTAGCCAGAATTAGCCGTTTATAGTGTCCGTTCACTGCTACCCCAGCAGACTTCAGGCTAATCTGCCCGTAATGAGTTATCTGTTACAATTACATGTATACTGCGGTAGTAAAGACCCAATTTCTGAAAATTTCTCAAAATCTCTCTCTCTCTCTCTCTCTCTCATATAAATGATGAAAAATGTCACGAATAAATGTCGCCGGGAATATTTTTACCGAGACAATAACCTCGGTTTCCTTATAGTACGTAATGCTCATGATACTAGTGCTAAATAATAATAATTTATCATTATTATTTGCAAAGCAAAACCAAAATTGCTATAGCAATTGTTCAGAAAATAAACATGTTATGGTAATCTTCTTTTCCATGATAACTGGGGGTAGCGACAAAGTTGTCTAATTAGAAGTTCAGAGCTTAAGATAGTTTCAATAACTTGTGACGTGTGGGCCAAGCACAATAATATTTTGAAAATCTACCCCATGAATATTAGTCATAATTATTTATAACAAAATGAATAATTAATTATCTCTGACAAGGAAAATACTTAAAAAGAAATGCGCCCGAGTCGATAGGGCATCCATAAATTAAGGAATGTCACCAACAGTCATTTTCAGTTCTAAATAATGTCTGATGGATCAACACAAAACTAAATCAACATTCCCGGGTTTTATTAGAGGTAATAATTTATTGGTGATAGTTTCGATCACTCGAATCTTCAAAGTATCATTGCGACAGATTATCAAATGCATTGTTTTGATGGTATAATTTATAACAAAAAACCCATCCTCTCAGAATCATCGATCTAGTATTTGACCCTTATTCTGGTTTATTTATATACATTTGTTACGGACGTACTAGAAGACATTTTATCTATCGCCATACGTAACACTAAAATCGGATTTATTTTTACCAGATTAATAAGTGATATTTTTTAAAACTATTTTTAACTATTTTGACGTCTGTTAGTCGTTGATAGATCAATGGATAGCTTTTCACAATGTGAAAAATTTATTTTTATCACTTTAACTGAGAAAACCAATGAGATATTAAGGGTTGCTTTCAATGCTATTTTCAGGATCCTTTAATTGAAACCAAGAAAATAATTATCAAAAGTCAATATTTGAAAAATTCAAGAATTCTTTAGACATATTTATTTTTATTATATTATAAATATTATTATGACCTGCTATTTTATTGTCGCAAATCTTTAAGTGAAGACGGTGTACCGGTTGTGGAAGACTGGGTAAAACCTGAACGTCAAAGTTGCAAATTTTTTGTCAAACCAAAAAATATAAATAAATAGGCTAAATAAATAATCTAGAATACTGAAGTCTATCTAGCTATCATCTACATCATTGAAATGTTAATCTTTCAATAAAACTCGACGCAAAAAGTTTAACATGTGTACAATGGAAACAATCACCTGCGCCCAGTCAGAGCTCAGTGATCTCTCGGTAGAATCTGACACGTCATTTCAAACGTCATTTACACAGTTTTGCGTTCGATGTTATTTTGTACCTTTTCTCGCGACGGTACTCATTTATTTTTCACATATGTGTTTTATTTTACTTTGTATTCAAAATATTTCATTGTCAGAGTTATTTTATATGTTCATTGAATACAAAACCGTTGATATTTTAAAATTTAGAAGAGTTGTCGATGGGATTATTTTCAAAGGGCGGATTTGTACAATGCATTAAGTGCCCAAAGGAATGCAAGAGGCCCCATGAGGGTACGTGTTTTGTTTTGTATGTATCGCAGTTATAAACACTTAAATGGTACGAGAAATAGAATCTATCACCTGTTTGTGACCGATACCGGTTGATCTCAGTCGAGGGTGATGTGATGTAACATATATCCCAATCGAGGCTTTGCCGAGATTGGGATATGTTACATCACATCACATAATTTTCATATATCCCAATCGAGGCTTTGCCGAGATTGGGATATGTTACATCACATCACCCTCGACTGAGATCAACCGGTATCGGTCACAAACAGGTGACAGATTCTATTAGTCTTGTTACCTTCACACTCAGTAATCTATTTAAATGTCACGGAAACTTCTCTTTTGATTTTAAGGCGAATCTGTTTCCATGGCATAAATATCTGTTTAGAAATGGTAGAATCGTTCTTACTAATTCGTCTCTGGTAGTCATAAATTTATAATTAAAAATGAAACCAACGTGTTGTCAAGTTATAGAGAGAATGGCAAAAATAAACTTGTAGCTATATGTCCGCTCTTCACGTGAAATGTTCTTAATCGGTATCTAAAACCTCATCAACTCTCACCACTAAATATTTCAATCTCTAGGACCTACATGTAGGTCAAGTGTGTGTCCAGTGTGGGGAGTATAATCAGTGGTGCACTGAAAGCGTAAGTTCACCTCTTGTCTCTCCTTGTTTTCGTATGTCTTTTTCTATGCTCTAAAATTCTGGAGGTCAAAATTAGCAATGTCATTTACATGAATAATATTTGTTGTTTAGACATGGCAGAATCGTTCTTACAAACTTGTCTCTGGTAGTCATAAACTTATAATTGAAAATGGCACAAACGTGTTTTCAAGTGCAAACATAAACTTGTAGCTAAATGCCCGCTCTACAAGTGGAATGTTCTTAACCGATAAGTAAAACCTCACCACACCATCTCTCTCTCCTCCAAAAGCTTTAAATCTTTGAGAATTACAGGCCTAAATTCATCTTTAGCTCATGTGTCTGTCCATTCTGGGGATTATAATTAGTGGTCTACTGTAAACATAGGTTTGTTTCTTTTCTCTCCTTGTTTTGTATGTATGACAGAATTTAGAATTGAGTGGAGATGTGATATTATCGAAGGATGTATAGGTCAGCACGTTATTCATGCCCCTATTACAGAGACAGTGTTGTACTGTTAGGGTTGACTATGTAATACAGGTTGTGTGGATGTACAGATAATTGAGCAGACAACTCAATGCTTAATCTGTAATGATCCCTTCATGCTAAATAAATCACTGAAATGTCAGGACAACTTTTCATGGATCAGCCGGTTTTTATGACATATGACGATGTTAAGTCAATAATATACAGTGCAGACCTGTCTAAAGTTTAACAGTAAGCCAACTATAAAAGTCGAATCCCACCTCCGAGTTATAAATAGATGATGTCTGAAAAACTATCGAGAGATAGAAAGTAGCTGCCAAAATATGTCAATGTATCGCTAAATTAAAGAGGGGCAGAGATGAGATGTCAATTTGGCACGTATTCGTTCGCTTAGCGTTAATCTTTCGACAGGTCGGCACTGTTTATACATATAATCAGCTGGTACTCGGAGATGAGAGGCATTCTAACTGACTTGGTTCTTGTAATCATAATTATCAATATTCATAATTAAAAATGGCACCAACGTGTTGTCAAATTATAGGGCGAATAGCAGAAATAGCCTTGTAGCTTAAGTCCGCCCTACAAGGGACGATTCTTAACCGGACTGCAAAATCTCAACCCTCTCTTCTTTTAAAAGTTAGTAATTCTTTGGTCCGAACTACATGACGTTTAAGGATAGTGTATATGTTCTTGTTAATTGCTACTTTGACAGGTGTCATGTTCAGTTAATTGATATTTGTATCAGATACTTCTGTAATTTAAGGAACGAGCCATGTGTGTCTGATATTACACTGATTAATGTTTAAAACTGTACTCTACAGTCGAACTTGTACATGTCTTATAGGTCATCTCTATATTAGGATCACCTGCTTTTAAAGGCCATTAAAATGTTATTCCGATTGCTCTATATTCATGTAATTTGAATAAGGGCCTTTATAAACGAGTTTGACTGTATATAATGTATATTGTCACCCTTCAAAGAAATTTCTCGCATAGCGATTGATTAACTTGTCGGGGTACACGCGACGTTTAGCGGTATAAGGAAAGTGACCCGCACATAGCGGACGTATAGTTACAGTAAACAAACATGGCGACTACCTACATGTATACAAGTCACACAAAATACGAAATAGAAGTTAAAAAAAGATCAAACTTGTACCACTTTGAAGGGCGACAAAACCGTCATACAGGGTTTTGGCAGGTTACACGGCCCCATGTACTCTATCAAAGATGAATGTACCCTTCGCCTGCGGCTCTTTGACGGGGTACATGAAGCTTTGCAACCTGACAAAACCCTGTATGACTTATTATATTATTATAAACAAACAACCAATACATACATGTACTTTTGTATATTAACGTGTTGCCTTCTTTTAATATCGATCATTTTACAGGATAAAGCGGACAATGCAACGATTTTGATATTAGGGGTACAACATGCTACCACATGGAACAATGGACGACTTGCTGTGGTATATATCGAAAAGAGTAAAGTTCTCTCGTTGTCTGGTGGATGTTACGTGGTAAATTGGGGGGTTCGCTATCCGATAAATATGAACACTCTTAATTTAATTTGGTAGAGGGGGGGTGTCGTGGTCGCAATCCCGGCCGGGTCACCAGCTATAGGTGATGTGACAAAAATGTTTACCTTTGCAGTGCACTTGTAGGGTACTTTAACGTATCACGATAAAACGGTCACGCCTACCATGACACAGGACATCGATTTTAACGTCTCTTTCGAATGACCCTGTGACTTTTGTAAATGCGTAGTACTTTACAGTCATAACATGTTTTTAGGCATTGGTCAGATTGGGCAAGGGTTCAAAACTACATCACCGTCATTTGAAGCGAGCACTCTACCAATTTATCTACCGAATTGATCAAAAATAAGGAATCATTTTAAAATTAATCAAAAACAGATTTGAGGATATTCTTGTTTCAATATCAATGTGATTAATTTCTCTACATTTAAATTTAATAATGTCCGTTATCAATAAAGTCAATACAAGATAAAACTGTAATACGTTGTAAATGTATAACTATAACTTGTCATGAGGACATCTGGAGTGCTGCTGATCAATGAAACATGAAACAATTCATCATCATTTCTGAAACATATGGTCCTGATAAGGATAAATGGTCTTATTTATTTTATTACATTATTATTTTTCAAGCTGAAACCTAGTCTTTATACACAGTTTGATCTGTTATAACATTGCTGTATTTTGCTTTTAATTAGTGGTGTTTTACTTTCCATGAAACAGTGGCCTAAAGCGCCGCTTTGAACCACGCACCACTCACAGGTTCGAATGCATCTCGGGGCAGATCCTAGTATGAGAAAGTTTGTAAGTCGGCTTCCCGAAAGTCGTTGGTTTTGTTGGGACATTCTAGTTTCCTCCACTATCTCAAAACTGACCGTCTCGATATAACTGATACATTCTTTACTGATGTATCTTAGCGTGGTATACACGCTAATGTGTTGATATAAATATGACAAAGACACATGCCTCGTGGTTCACCCATTTATTCAGTGTGTGTGACGTCAGTACAACATGTGTTCATATTCCTACGCATGACAAATATACATGTGATCCGGTCGGGCGATACTAATACCCGGAATGGACAGGATACGACATTTACTGTGACATGAAACGCAATTTCACAACTCAACTCCACTTTTGATAGAAGAGCAGTATTAATTAGTAAAGTAATGGTATTTAAGCTTCAATCAAAAGTACAATTTCTATTTCGCGGAATACTCGAAGAAAACTGTCGACTTTCGACAAACAAACTGAGTAACTTTTTTACAATAGAATCTGTTAAGAATAAAACATAACAAACGTGTACAAATCACGATCTTAAAAAAGAAGAATATAGGCGTTGAGAGGTTGAGAGGATCTGTAGTCCGGTCCGTTAGCTGGTAGCTTAGACACCAAGGCTTGATATACAGTCAAAGCTGTATAAAGGCCACCCATGGGAACCAGTAAAAATGGCCTTTATGGGCAGGTGGTCTTTAAATACAAGTTCAAATAATAAAAATAAAGAACAATTGTGATACAATTCTACTGGCCTTTATAAGCAGGGGGTAATTATATAGAGGTGGCGTTTGAGGCAGGTTGAACTGTAGATTAATCTATTAAAACTACTAAAATTAACAGAACTCTTTCTGCTCCGATGGAACACAAGTTAGAAAATTTCTTAGATAAAGAAACATTTTTTACTTTGGATTTGGGGCTTGATTTAATTCGGATAATATAATATCCAGAAGAGAATGCATGTAGGGGTTCAAAATTAATCACTTCTGAAACATGTTGTCTAGATAAAAATGATTGAAAACTCAAACGTGATAGTTCATTCATTTATACATAATTTAAATTCATCATGTTTCCATTGTTCTATTTCAGCAAATACATGAATCTTGAAAACGTTTGAAAGACTATAATAATGAATAAATCAAAATAATTTCAACAGTCGTAAATATTCGACAACATCGTGAGAAATCGAAATTCTCAATCTAACCTTGTCTCTATTACTTTATTTGATTTTTGTCTTTAATGCAACTAACCACTGCGGTAGCTCAGTTGGAAGAGTGTTTGCTCTGTAAATTAGAGGTCATTTGTTCGAACCCAAGCCAAGTCTGACCCAAGACTTGAAAGTAGGTAGTGATTGTTCTATCGCTAAGCACTCGGCATTACGAAATGAAAGTCGTGGTTCTTTAAATAAACGAAATTCATGGTAGGCTTGGCACGATAAAGAAACCTGATGTATAATGCCATCAGCGCAAGACAAAGGCAAAATTTCTGCACCTTCGCCTAAAGCCATGGACGTTTCGATTTAAGTTAAATATTCTTGACTGGGACATTAAACACCATTACTCAACTCTACTCAAATCGTGAGAAATCGGTATTCCCATTAAAACCTTGTTTTTATTACGATGTTTGATCTATACTGCAGCACTCTGCAAACTTGGACAAATCTCGTTATTTCTAATTCTGTTTCATTCTATTCTTTTTACCCTATCACGATTTTTTATTTTTGTATTCACTGCAACACTTGGCAAATTATGACTTACCTCATCAGAAATTATAATAAAATGGAAACTAATAACCGATTATTTTAAGTTGCGTTTTATTGTTCAAGTTATACTTCTTGCTTGCGACTTATATGGACGATGATATTGTTGAAGTCACGAAAGATGCCGAGGTGTAATGACTGATCATTTCAAAACGGTTACCATCTCTGATTTCTATTGATTGAATTAAAAAAAGCAAAAATTAAAAATACATGTCTAAACTTTTTAATCAAAGTCATTAAAACACTGTTATATCTTCACATTGCGAAATTTTATCCATGTCATAATATTAATGTCATACAGACGCCATTAGCAATTAAATCAGGGTTTAAAGACGCTGCACTTCCTAATTTCGGATCATAAAATAAACAAATTGTACAAATATTGATGATAATGTCAAAGTTTCCAATCTCAAACACATTTATTTAATATTTTTAAAAATATTCTTAAAATAATATTTTTAAATATAAGATAAATCTGTCTAGACGAATCTGATTGATCAGCTGCTAACATAAACAAAAATGACAGTGTCCATTAGTTAAGTGCGTCAAGTTTGACCTGGTCGTTTGACCTTTAACTTGAATTTTCTAACAGACATATCCATTGTGAAGTTTAGGGGATATATAAGTATAGATTATATTTATACTGGTTATCGGTTGTTTACGGTAATGAGACTAAAACACAGTCTATTAGCCCAATATTATATCATGTCAAATTAAAGGTCAAACGAGCAGGTCAAACTTGACACTATACACACTGTAACAGTACAGACATGTCCAAAGTCTAACACTGACATAACGAAATCAAAAACAAACATACCAATCCTTGTTCAAATCACAATTCAGAAGCAAAGTAAAAACTTTGAAACTGACACTCTAGGTTAATCTCGTAAATTTCCACCATGGAAATTAGCCCGGGTGCTCCGGAAAGGTTAGCACCTCCTGTTCAGCGAGCTATACACGAAAGTTATTTCGCCCAATGTTTGTTTACACACAACTTGATTGTAGTCTTACAAACTGCATAGACCAGTGATTTTTTATAAGATCGGCAGTCAGCGCGAACGCTACGGACCCCCGTACAAGAGGCTTGCGTACCCGAGGGGAAACGACTAACCTGGAGGAACAACAAGATTCGGCCAAACCGTAGTGCAATGGAAGGCCTCATCCTGATCTTCACTTTGATTAAAGCTAAAAGACCGAGCACCCAAAATGAAGCCTTTCCATTGCACTAAGGTTTGGCCGAATCTTGTGATACTTCCAGGTTAGGCGGTACCTCCCGGGGCTTGTGATAAGTAAATTGGGATACCGTGATGTTTACTGTGATGAGTAAGTGCATAAATTGGGACTTACCTGGTACAGAGGATACCGTGATCCGCAAGGTGGTTCCTCCAAAATGAAGCCTTTCCATTGCACTAAGGTTTGGCCGAATCTTGTGATACTTCCAGGTTAGGCGGTACCTCCCGGGTACGCAAGCATTTTGTACGGGGGTCCGTAGCGTTCGCGCTGACCGCCAATCTTATAAAAAAAGTGCATAAATGGGAAAGTGTTTGGTTAATAGTTGCAAAATTGGGAAGTTTAAGGATTGTTTAGAATTGAATTTTCCTGACAAATGCTACTATAGAGATAGATGTCTTTCACGATTTTATTGCAAAGTATACACCAACTTTTTTTAATGTTACGATAATTTTAACCAATAAAGCATGAACAGGCGTGATTATACACATTTGACGATATATTTTTACTACCTGTATAGGTGTTTTAAACTCTTCATGTAAAAAACACTGTCATCATTTTGGTGAACGAACTTTATATACAAGGCATTAGTTTATCATGGGTTAGCGGTATTGTACACTTTAATAAAGAACACACTTTAATAACATTTGATTATATTGTGAAGTTATCTGGTGTTGCCAACAAAATTTGCCATAGTAGTCCGATTCGGTTGCCGACTAGCCGAGATATCGATAGCTTGTGGTCGAAAAGCTGCCTAGGGACATAGAACAGCTGTCAATATCAATAAACGAGTAGATCAAAAATGAGCTACCGATTAATTCAAAAGTCGATGGCTTAGTGTTAAACTTTCGACAACCCTGTACTGTACATTGTCACCTGTTTTGACAGAGATACATCATATTCTTGTTAGTGTGTTTTGATTAAGGAGTTTTCCACAATATTTAACATGTCGGCGGAAATCACTGCATGTTATATCGATCAAACTTGACAGGATTCTTGTAATTGTTTGGTAAAATAAGGAGTGTGGCAAATCATGGATTTCATGCGTTTGTCTTCTTTTCTTTTTGTTTAAATTTTTTGCTTGCATTAATGATGTTTCTCGGCGAACAATATTATACTCCAAACGATTGCACGGAAAAATTATTGTTACTATCGGACAAAGATGTTCGATCATATCATGCTTACTGTCGCTTTATAAGAAATGATCAATGAACAACAATACTTATATTTTGGAATGTTTTATCATTCTAAATTTCAGGTTTTTTTTTTACTAAGGCAACAATTTCAAATGGTTCTTTTGTATAGTTTACTTGCAAATAAATTAGGCCTAGGCTTATCAAGGCCCTCAAAAAATTTTATGGCCGTCATCGCAGTACTGTTGATAAGTTGATGTCTCTGTGCTCAGGGCGGATGTATTTAACGTCCCATAGTTCCATGTTCCTTTCACACAATTTTGATTATTCATGTGGCGGGTGTAGTTAGCTAAACAAGATGTGCTTACCCTTCAAGAGTACCCGGCCTCACTTCCTTAATGGAAGTTCTTTTGCGTGTCTAACCTAATTTGTCAATTTGAAACTTTTTATTTTGCTTCAGGATTGTGATTCGAACATGAATTAGTATGTTTGTTTTTGATTACTTAATATCGACCGGTCAAAATATTAACGGAGATTTCAAGGATTCACTGGGTTTTTTTTACATTTATTTAGAAATTGGTCGATAAATTTATTAATTAAACTTTTGATCATTATAGTTTGATTAATCGGAAATTTAAAACTAGAAATGCCTCCAACAGTTTATGTTTTTTCTGTGACCTTGACATTTCTTGTATGACCTTGGTTCAAGGTCATGACAAACCTTTGGAGCATGGAGATTATTCATATTTAGGTTTTATGACTTTCGTCCAAAGGAATGGAATTCTGACATATGGTCCGGAAACGATTTTACACGTAGCGAGCACTCTTCCAACTGAGCTACCGCAGTGGTCTGCGGACTAGTTTGAGGGGCTATAATAAATAATCCAGTAAACTTAATGCTTACGATTTTCATTAACAATATTTCAGGGAACAAACCCACAAAAAGTCAGCTTTATATGTTTGATGTTTGATAAACATTCACGTTTACTTTATTGAATAATTAATTTCCAGTTAATTAACAATTATTTAGTTATCTAATGAGTACTGTATCGTCCTCAATTTCTATTGTTTATTTTTTGAATGACTGTGGGCAAAAAATTCAAGCTTTCAAACCCAAAGTATTTCGTGATATAGTGGTTATAGCTAGGGTTAGCCGGAAGTTGTTATACAGTTGTTTTGGAGACAGGTGTTAGAAGCATGCGTTTGCAATTGTTCCTGAATCCAGTTTACATTTTGTTTTCTATTGTACAATTTGGAGAAAACCGAGTGAATAAATGTAATTTAAAATACTGAAAAAAAACTCTTTTTCAAAATTTCCTACATGTGTATTTTTCAATATGCTAAAAATTATTTTGAATCTTCTCTGGACTGAATAATAATAATAAGAAGAAGAAGAAGAAGAAAAGAACAACAACAACAACAACAACAACAACAACAACAAAGGGACAATCAGACATTAGGTTACCAAAAAATTAACTCTTTGTCAAATTTCTCCAAGGGGGGGGGTTCATAGGCTAATAATTATTTTTGAATTATTATTATTTTTTAATAATAATAATAATGATATTAATAACAATTGTAGCTTATAATAATAATTGAAGCTTATAATAATAATAATAATAATAATAATAATAATAATATATAATAATAATAATTAAAACATCAGGTTACCCAGTGCTCTGACCCAGAACTATTTGTAGTAAATAGGTCCTTCTATAATGGGGAAGTAACATAATGTGTTTCCTATCTGTAAGTCCGATTATATGTCAAATAAATGATCTACTTTATATTCGGTAACCAGTCTCTTTATTTAACACTACTTACGGTATAGTCCTGTCAAATGTTTAACACTAAACTAATGAACTAGTGCCGAACCAGTAGACCACTGCAGTAGCTCAGTTGGTAGAATGCTCGCTCCATAAGTGGAAGGTCGTGGGTTCGAACCCAGTCCGGGTCTAACCGAAGACTTGAAAGTGGATAGTGACTGTTTTTTTTTGCCAAGCACTCGGCATAACGAAACGAAATAAAAGTCATGATTCTTTCGGATGGGGACTTAAAATAAATAAAGTACCGCGCCACGGTGGGCTTGGCACGCTAAAGAACCCTACTGTATAATGCCATCAGCGAAACGCCAAGCAAAATTTCTGCACCTTTGCCTATAGCTGGCGACGTCTCGATATAAGTGAAATATTCTTGACTGGGACGCTAAACACCATTACTTAACTCAACTTGTTAGCTTTATATCTTAACAGCTTTCGCTGGCTACTACCTATCTCTCAGCAGAGGCCGCTAGCGCTAGTCTACAAAATCATGGGGCTCTAACCACTGTGAGTAAGAGTCCCGCTCAGACCACATGTGAGAAAGATAATTTTTTCTTGCCGTTGGCCTTTACTGGTTCACCAAGTGTCTGTATAAATGTGACTGGGGAGTGGTACGCTTGTTTGCGGCCTACTGACTCGGTGAGCTAGCACCTTAAAGTCGCCCGAAGTGCGCGCTGGTACAAGGCAGACCATACAACACATTCCCTCTCACATGCATACACAAAATTGTTCATAGATTAATCCATAGCGATTAATAAACAAGTTCTCGTCACGAATAGATAAAAATTGCTAATGCGTTGTTAAGCAACGTTCAACAACAACAACAACAACAACAACAACAACAACAACAACAACAACAACAACAACAACAACAACAACCTATCTCTCAGCAGGTTTTCGCACACTTGCTATCCATTTCTAGACTTTTCGTTAGCTCAGTTTTAAATTTTCGACACATCTGTATTTTACTTACAACATGTCAATGTCTTTAGTTTTCTGATTTTATCAAAATGTTTATCTTCCTGTCACTTTCATTAGGTCAACTGCTTCTTCTTAGTAGGCTAATTAAATAATGTCGCCACTGGATACAAGTACTGCACATTTTTAAAAACCGTTGCATTTTTCACTGTTGGTTTAGATAAAGGTTTTGTAACTCTGTACTCGGCGGTCTGGTGGTCTAAAGATCGCGCTTACCCATCGAAGCGCCGTAGGTTCTAATTAAAAAAATTGCAGACCCAGGCTTTTCAAGACTCTCAAAAAGTTTTATGGACGTCACTACAATATTGTTGATAAGTATGATGTTTCTGTATCTAAAATAACCCTGGATATATTTGATGCCTCATAGTTCCAGTTCCATATATCTTTTCATTACACACATGATGGGTGTAGCTAGCTACACAGAAGGCGCCGAACCATCCGGAGCACCCGGTCTTACTTCCCTGGTAGAAATTTAGGCTCCTCCCATTTATACACAATGTATTTATAGAGCAGGTCCGGCTTTAACCTAATTTCCGAGCTTGAAGTTTTTTTTTAATTTGCTTTGGATTGTGGTTTGGTATTTTTGTTTTAGATGTCTTCTGAGAGGTGGTTGACTTTACTAGATGTCAACTGGGATTCAACTCTCCGTTTGATCACTTACTAGTATTATATAATGTTATAAATTTCAGAATAATCTTGTTTGACTATCGTTTTTAAAACAATACCACTATCTATCAATCTCTTTATAATCCAAACATATCTGATTGACATTCATCATTAAATGTCATTATGAAACAAGATACATTGTTCTACCACAGCCACGTGTAATACAGACCTGTCGAAAGTTTAACACCAAGCTAACGAATTAATGGCAAAATCGACATCTTATCTCGACCCCTCGTCATCTATATCTCGAGAGCTTCAGCAGCATCTATCTCTATGTGTTGTCAGCTTTTCGGTGACGAGCTATTAGACACTAAAAAGCCCAACTTCGACTCCTTCCGTAAGCTAATAAAATACTAACATACTAATCCATGTCCGTATCACAATCCAGAAGCAAAGTAAAAACTTTGGAACCGACAAGCTAGGTTACACACGTGAACTTCAACCATGGAAGTGAGGCCGGGTGCTCCGGAAGTGTTAGCACTTCTTGTTTAGTTAGCTATAGCCGTACTGTACGATACAGACCTGTCGAAAGTTTAACACCGAGCTAACGAGTCAAAATTGTGAGTAACTCATTCATACAAATAAGGTTTCTCTCTCTTATGTAATGAGTGAATCGAAGTTGAGACCGAGTAAAACGCAAGAATGTATTTTTATTGTAGGCATATCAAATTTTGTTGTTAATCCACAAACAATTTTTTAACTAAGGTTTTTCCTAACTTAAATCTAGCAACTTTTGACAATATTTTATAGTACTAGAAATAAAAAAAAATCATAAAATTAGAATATAGATGTAATAAACTTCAAAGTGACACCTTAAATTCATAAACATCTTGAAAACTTACAAAACCATTTAGCTTTCAAATTTCCCGATTTAAGTTAAGTAAGGAAAAAGTGAAAAAAAAATGATTGTGAACACGGACTAGCAAAAAACTATTTGAAAAGATTTTGCTGCTAGCGGCAAAAAACTGTTTGAAAAAAATTGCCACTAGCGGCAAATCACACATCCTATGCAGCGGCAAAAAAATCAATTTGAGTACACGGTTTTGTCCCGGCTCATATCAGCCATCGTATCACTCACCCTATGCAGCGGCAAAAAAATCAATTTGAGTACACTGTTTTGCCAGGCTAATATCGGCCATCGTATCACACACCCTATGCAGCGGCAAAAAAATCAATTTGAGTACACTGTTTTGTCCCGGCTCATATCGGCCATCGTATCACACAACCTATGCAGCGGCAAAAAATTCAGTTTAAGTACACTGTTTTGCCAGGCTAATATCGGCTATCGTATCACACACCCTATGCAGCGGCAAAAAATTCAATTTGAGTACACTGTTTTGTCCCGGCTTATTTCGGCCATCGTATCACACATCCTATTTTAAGGCAAAAAATTTAATTTGAGTACACTGTTTTGTCTCAGCTTATCGTAAGATAATGCCCAATTTCATTAGCTTGGTGTTCAACTGTCGACAGGCCGGTTCTATACAGGATCTGCATCTACATCACATCTTTATTATCTATTTATCGTAGCGTACTATTTTTATGTTTTATATCAATTAATCTATTTATCTACAAATCTGTATTAATTATTAATTAATTAATAAATGTTAACATGTGCATGCATGTTTTATCTGACAATCTGTACTCTCTGTTTTAGTATATCATTTCATTCGTTTTTTTTTTTATTGCAAATGGTTTGACGAAAAAACAAAGTAATCTATTTTTATATTTCAAACATAGTCAAATACCTGCTGGCTCCAGTTTAATTTCACGATCTTTTTAATTAGGATTTTTCTCAACTTAAATCTGGCAATTTTTGAGATATAAATAATCAAAAACGAACATACTAATCCATGTCTGAATCACAATCCAGAACCAAAGATAAAACTTTAAAACTGACAATTTAGTTTAAACGCGTGAACTTCCACCAGGGAAGTGAGACCGAGTGCTCCGGAATTTTATTAGTTTTCAAGAAAGTTACAATTTAAGGTGGCCTATTGATGATTACTCTTAGTTTATAACACATTTATGTACACATATATATATTATATTTGATGATTCTTTTAATTTTTAGTATCATAAAAGATTACCAACTGTTGCCAGATTTAAGTTAAAACGAGAAATGATTGTGAAACCGGAACCTGTCAATCTTATGATAAACCTGTGCATTACAGACCACTGTTGTAAAATAAGCGAGGGATTGTTGTTATGGTCCCTTAAAGAGTATAATCACATAAAATTAGCTCCAGTTCCCGCCCAAAGCCTGGAAATTTATATGTGATACCAACATATTTTTGTCTTGTCTTTTTGGCTGTGCTATTATTTGTTTAATTGTTTCATGCAATACTAGTTTTTGGCAAGTACATGTTTTCTTTTTACATTAATCGTTTATTATTATTAATTATTTATTATTATTATTATTATTATTATTATTATTATTATTATTATTATTATTTGTATTGTTTACTAAGAAATTGATTAAAATATTATTTTTAAAAACCAATAACTAAAGACTTTATTGAATGATGTTTATTTTCAAAATCCAATGACAAATGACATAAGCAAAAATGAATTATTTTTCACCCAATTTTAAAATTGAAAAAAAAAAACAAACCAGAAAGAGACGACAAAAAATGTAAATCAGATATGTGTGACTTGATGACTAAATGTGCAATAATTCAAAATAAATCAATTCTTAAAAGTATTCAAACCTCAGGGAAAACCCGACAGAAAAAAAATCTATATAAGAAAAATAATATTCGAACATGTTAATCTAAAGGGCAAAAAAGTCATTTAAATTTTTAATTGGAACGCCATAGGGATCTTTTTTTGACACTTTGTATATATTAAGATTACATAAATACAAGTAAATTGGATTTTAATCTTCTACATATTACAAAAAAATATACTTAATTTAAATTCAAAATAGTTAAAAAGATTTGAATGAATAACTTGACATGTGCAATTCAAATATGTCCGTTATATCGATAAAAAATAAAAACAGTTTATTTCACTTAATCTGAGCCTAAACGTTAATAAAAATAAGATCTATACATATTATATACACAGTGTGTAGGTACAACCCTCAGTATCAGGTCGAGTCTTTTTTTCGTAGCCGTATCACTACGATTCGCGCTTGCGCGACGAGTAGTGATACAGCTACGAAAAAAGGACGAGACCTGATACGAAGGATTGTACCTACACACTGTGTATATAATATTTTCATCTAACATTTCCAATTAGGTTATTTAAAATAATTAAAAAACAATACTTAATGTGAAAAAATTACATTTTACCACAGAAAACCACTGAACTATGTTGTGACATTTGTTCTACATTCTCCCTAATGAGGTCACAATGAGAACGTGCACGTGCACTTTACCGCCAATGTTGTATCACCACACCGTGGTGATACAAGATTATGTATCATGCGTGTTTGATAAAACTTGTATTTCGTAGAAAAACTAGTCTAATGTTAGATAAATACATATTATATACACAGTGTGTATGTACAACACTCAGTATCAGGTCGAGTCCTTTTTTCGTAGCCGTATCACTACGAGTCGCGCTTGCGCGACGAGTAGTGATACAGCTACGAAAAAAGGACGAGACCTGATACGAAGGGTTGTACATACACACTGTGTATATAATATTTTTATCTAACATTTCCAATAAGGTTATTTAAAATAATGAAAAAACAATACTTTATGTTTAAAAAATTACATTTTACCACAGAAAACCACTGAACTATGTTTTGACCGACAAATCCAAGACTCCCTGATGACGTAACAATGAGAAAGTGCACGTGCGCTTTACCGTTAATGTTGTATCACCACAGTGTGGTGATACAAGATCTGTATCATACGTGTTCGATAAAACTTGTATTTCGTCAAATCAGATAGAAAAACTAGTCTAATGTTAGATAAAATATCGTATTGATTCAAAACGGTCGTGTTAATTTTCATCTGTTACAAATCAAAATGGTGACCTGAGTGTCACTTTTGCACGACGGAACTACTAGACAAATCAGTGGGATTAAAATTGACATATAATGTAGAAAAAACTTAAGAATCTACCCATAATTCTAATATATGTATTTATCACTGATTTATTTGAATCTGAAAAAGGTTAAACAGGAGGTGCTTACCCTTCCGGAGCACCCGGCCTCAATTCCCTGGTGGAAGTTCACGTGTCTAACCTAACTTGTCAGTTGCAAAGTTTTTACTTTGCTTCTGGATTATGATTCGGACATGGATTAGTATGTTTGTTTTTGTTTATAGAGGAAAATCATTTTACAAAACGGATTCAATCTCATGTTTTATTGGAAGTGTTCATCTAGTCATTTACTATGGTATCTAATTCTACTGTGCGTTTGCCTTACACGGCAGGAAAGTTGGCATTTAATTTCTAGACAGTTCAATGATTAGAAGCATGAAGTGTTATATCATTCACAATGCTATGGTTACTGAATTAGGCCATGGAGGAAAAACATTCCATGTCCGCACTTGGAAGTCTTTGCATGCGCAATAAATCCACGTGCGCACGTAAAGACTTCTGCATGCGGACGATATACAGGTCTTCGTGCTTATCTTTTGAAAAAAAACGTATATTTTGTGAAAATTCAACAAAATATGTTTCATTCAGATAATGACGTACATTGTTTTATATAAATTATAATATGAATCAAAAACATTTTAAAAACTGAGCTTCAGATGTATGGCTATTTTTGTCCATGAGATAAATTGAAAATAATTAAAATCCTATTTGATGTTAAGTTATCTTTGTAAACAAAGTACATGTAGAGTACATGTGCACTACAGGCTTGTCGAAAGTTATAACACTGAGCTACCACAAAAGATTTATTGCTCGGCTGCCGGGTGGTCGATCTGCGAGGCACGAAAAGCTAGCGAACGAAAAGCTGCCAAGAGATATATAGACAGCAGCTGACAAAAAGCTCTCCAGATATAGCCACCGAAGGGGATGCTGCTTCCACCCTAAACTCGTCGAAAGTTTAACACTTACCTTATGAAAGGGCCTAAAGGAGTCGAGACTCGGCTGCCATTGGGCCGAGATAATTCTGGATAGCTATTAACCAAAACTTGTCATGAGATACATGTAGACAGCAGCTGTTGAAACCTGTAGAGATAACACTAACGAAGAGGCTGTCGATTCGGCACAAATTTGTTAGCTTAGTGTTAAATTTTCGATAGGTCTGTACCTGTATGTGTTCAATATCTGTTATTGATTTTACGCGTATGATATAAGTAGATGTGTAAACCTTTTATGATACTTCAATCACAGACAAAACGGAAGTCACAGCATTTCTAATTATGCAGTAACACACCGTGTAATTAAAACATTGAATTTTTTATCAATAAATAATTGTTATTGCAATGTGTTATATAAGAGAACAAGATACAGTACAAACCCGTCGAAAGTTTAACTCTCAGCTAACGCAAAGGACTTAAAGGAACGATGTTCAGCTGTCGGATGGCTGAGATATGAATACCTAGTGCCGAAAAGCTGCTAAGAAAAAAGAGTTGAGTTGAGTTGAGTAATGGTGTTTAACGTCCCAGTCAAGAATATTTCACTTATATCGAGACGTCGCCAGCTATAGGCGAAGGTGCAGAAATTTTGTCTGTGCGTTGCGCTGATGGCATTATACAGCAGGGTTCTTTAGCGTGCCAAGCCCACCGTGACACGGGACCTCGTTTATTTTAAGTTCCCATCCGAAAGAACCGTGACTTTCATTTCTAAATGCCGAGTGCTTGTCGAAAGAACAGTCAGTACTTTTTTAAGGCTTGGTTAGATCCTGCAGGGGTATCTAACCATCGATCACTTAGGGAGCAAACCACTGCGGTAGCTATAGCTCAGTTGGTAGAGTGCTCGCTCCGTAAGTGGAAGGTCGTGGGTTCGAACCCCGGCCGGGTCTGACCCAAGACTTGAAAGTGGGTAGTGACTGTTCTTTCGCCAAGCACTCGGCATTTAGAAATGAAAGTCACGGGGTCTTTCGGAAGATACCTTAAAATAAACGAGGGCCCGTGTCACGGTGGGCTTGGCACGCTAAAGAACCCTGCTGTATAATGCCATAAGCGCAACGCATAGGCAAAATTTCTGCACCTTCGCCTATAGCTGGCGACGTCTCGATATAAGTGAAATATTCTTGACTGGGACGTTAAACACCATTACTTAACTCTCCCACTTACGGAGCGAACACCCTACCACAGTTCTACCGTACCGGTACTGATGAGCTGCCTATTTGGCATTATTTTGTGGGTTAGTGTTAAACTTTCGACAGGTCTTTCCTGTATTTACGATACATGTACACAAACATTTTAATTGTAATTATATATACATAAATGTACGTGATAATTTGACAGATCAAAACAACATTCAGAAATATGAAATAAAAGCTTAATTCATAAACTTCAAATAGAAGAAAAATAATTTAAACAACAAAAACAAAAATTAAAACATATTGATTAAAACACCGACAACAATATCAAGGAAGCTTATGATAAGATAAAACAAAATTTATAGGATTATCCACGAATTAAATATATGGATTATAATATAATTACATATAAAACATTAACGGAAGCGTTCATTATAAAGCAGTCAAAAGCTTCTATAATTATGCATGCATGACAAATGCAAATTTGTTTTCAATGTGAACATATATATCGGAACTATATGCTAGCAATAACAGCAGAAAATTCTGTAATCATGTATAAGTCAATCTGTCATGTTGTACTTTTGAACTTTTCTGAAAAAATACATTTTAAAAATAGCTCATGGCATAAAACGAATATGTTAATTTCAATGATGAAAAGCAGCATTTGATATTGGGGACAATTGCAAATCCATGACAACAAAGCATTATCAAAAACGCTTGATGACCTTGGTCAGAATTTTCCCAAGACAAATATAGTTTTACAGGACATCCTAGAAACAATTGAAAAGGATTGTGGTTATGCTTTGAATGATCAAAACAATATATAACAATCTGACAAATGTAGACTTCAAACTTTTGTTCTGTACAGAGAAGTGCAAAAGTATTCGGTCACTTTGTAAAATCCTTCTTTATTTCATATAAAACCACATACTTATAAAAAATTCTTAGAATTTAATTTCTTGGTCAATTTCTGTAATTCTTCCACTGTTAAATGTAAAACTGTAAAGGTTAGTTCTAAAAATTGTGTTGATTTTAATAGACAAACATTTTAAATTCAACAGATTAAAAAAAAAAAGTTATATAATCATGCTACACATACAGTTAAAAAATTACAATGCTGTTCACCTTATGTTTTCTTGAATGTTATCAGACGGACAATATCTTGACAATTATTGGAAGAACCTACAACTAATTTTTATTTATCAGTAAATATTTTATGAAGCATTGACCAAGAAATACATTTTTGACCATTTTTAATAAAATATATATAGATAAATCAAATCCATTATACAATTGCGCAAACATAAATTGGACAAAGTGTTTATTTGACACGTCGAAAGGCTTTTACAAATATAAAAATGCAATGGAGACGATTTCAAACAATAATTTGAAAGTACTAACATACAATACTGAATCTTACAAATCACAATAGTTATATGATTTAGTACACGGGAACTTACACCATGGTAGCTAGTCCGGGTGCTCCGGACAAGCAAGAATCTCATGTTTAGCTAGCTTAAACCCGCCACGTTTGTAATCAAAACTGAGAACGAAAAAATCAAAGAAATAAATACATGTACATGTATAATCTTCTGTTGAAGATTTCTCTTCATTTTTTTCAATGACAATTTATTAATATTTTCTATATACAGTCAAACCTGTCTATAAAGGCCACCAATGGGGAACCAATAAAGGTTACCTTTATGGGTAATTAGCCCCTACAGGTTCAATAACGTGGATAAAGAGCGATTGGAAAAAAATCTTACTAGCCGGTAAAAGCAGGTGACCATTATATAGAGATGGCAGGTTTGACTGTACACGTTATAATTATACATGCAAATAAAATTTGATATAATCTTTTTCATTTGCATACTTGTAAGCAGGTTGATTGTGTTTGAAATGTATTAGATATTATATTTAGTATCTATCACATCGATAGTAATGGGAAGTCCTTTTATCATAATTGGATCGTCGTAAACAATATATTGATAAAGCTATCGATACAATGATTAAATGGGATGTGATAACTTGATATGGCTGACGTTTGAGACCACCTACATGAACACTTCATATTTGTTTCATGTGGTTTTCAATTATCTATCCATCACACAGGTACTTGAAAACAGAAGTGATGTGATTTTTTCCCAATTAACTTAAATTAACAAACTTTACATTATTAAAAGGAAATTAAGATATCGACAAAGGTTTGTTTTAATCTTTGTTGTTGTTTTTTCGATTCTGGCTGATAATTTCAAATGTGAAGTTACTCAAAATTAATGAATTTCACTCCTGTATAGGTCCAAAAGTACATGTGATACAACCAATCACCTTAAGAATAAAAATTGAATGAATTCTGATTTTAAACATGTTGTAAGTACACTTTTAATGTATAATTCAAATGTTGATAGCACCATTACCACCGCCACCACCACCACCACCACCACCACCATCATGATTATCATCATCATCATCATCATCATCATCATCCTCATCCTCATCCTCATCATCATCATCATCATCATCATCCTCATCATCATCATCATCATCATCATCATCATCATCATCATCATCATCATCATCATCATCCTCAACATCATCATCATCATCATCATCATCATCATCATCATCCTCATCATCATCATCCTCATCATCCTCATCATCATCCTCATCATCATCATCATCCTCATCATCCTCATCATCATCATCATCATCATCATCATCATCATCATTCTCGTCGTCTTCATTAAGGAATCATAATGTAAAAAAATCATTTTAATTGAATGGTCGTAATATAAAACACATTTAACATACATTGGGGTCACTTTTGTTTAAACTCCAGGCCCCGGTTTCACAATCATTCCTTAGCTAAGATTTTCCTTAACTTAAATTCAGCAATGTTGGTAATCTCTTTTTGAAATTACCGATAGATATTTCTTGTCAAAACTAATGCAGATGTTTTAATCTAGAAATGATCTTAAAAATGACACCTTAAATTCCTGAATATCTTGAAAATTAACAAAATTATAAAGATTTGCAATTTTGCAAAATTTAAGTTAATGAAAATCTTAGCTAAGGAATGAAACCGGGACCTGGCTTATAAAAGACACTTAATCTAACCAGGCGATGTGGATTATCAGCTGTTGAAAGTATACTTCCGACTAACCCTTCTTGTTTTACCACTAGCGGTCAATTGGTTCGCCAATCCGTTTTTTCTAAACTTTATAGTGCTTTTGTTTTTCTAACGGTTTTTGTATTTTCGCATAATTAATTGGGTACTGACGTGTTCAGTGCACCTTATCATCCAACTTTTTTTTTAACCATTGATCCATCAATAGATAAAATAATTATTAAAAACACATCATACCAGAACAATTAAACACCAATATCAAAGAAA
The DNA here is from genome assembly GCA_021292105.1 of Anadara kagoshimensis. Lineage (NCBI taxonomy): Eukaryota > Metazoa > Mollusca > Bivalvia > Arcoida > Arcidae > Anadara > Anadara kagoshimensis. The sequence goes on along the minus strand of CM037872.1, from coordinate 22,119,567 downwards.
ACTATGAGCTATATATAGGCATTTATGATTGATATTATTTCTGGATCTGATCTATCTAGCTCCTATCTCACTTGTTAGCTATGTCATATACCATTTTTTAATTTAATCATAAAATACATTAAAATGGTACACGTATATAAAAGCTATATTACGCATATTGTTGGTTGATGCTCTAAGATGAAACTGATAATACTTGATAGAAAGCTAAAACCGGCACTGATATATCATTTAGGTATATGTCATCAATCTATAGCTAATAGGCGTTACTAATTAATGTTACAGTAGTGTTATATTTTGAGTGTTGGCGGTTTGTCATATCACATCTTTTTTTTCAATTTTAGGAATGAAATATTCAAAATGTATCATTGTCATAAGTTTTTGAATATTTCATTCAGAAAAATTCAAGCTTTTATAATTTGACAGATACAATTATGCTAGAATCGGGGAAAGTTTGAGAAAGCTTGTCAGTTAAATTGTCGGTTTTCCGGGTACCTTAGGTTCTCCTCATCACCCAAGAATCGATCGCTCCAATATAAGTGAAATCTCTTGACTGCGGCATAAAATAGCATTACTTCACTCTAATCCAAATCACTTTAAGTTAGGCATAGCGTTATGATAATAATAATAATAATATTTATGTGCAAAGCAAAACCAAAATTGCTATAGCAATTGTACAGAGATAGTTATGGTAACAACATAGCAGAGAACAATAGTTAGTTACTAGATAAATCCATTCTTCTTTTTCATGATAACTGGAGGTAGCGACAAAGTTTCCTGAGTAAGAGTTCAGAATTGGCACTTAACAGTTTCAGTAATTTGTGACGTGCTGGCCAAACACAATAATATTTAGGTAGACACTGTAGTCTAACGTCTCTAAGTGTTGGACATACCAGAACGAAATGGTAGCGTTGTAGAACGCAAAAAGAGACAGGTACAATTCGTGGACTGAGACAACCACCGTAGCGACAGACAGATGCAAATGAAGAGGAAAAATGAACCGATTCTTCTCGCGGAGATGTAGAGTATGCATCACTTTTAGTTTATAAAATTGGTTCATAAACAACCAATATATGTGCAATGATAAATGGAATATTTCGTTGACTTGCAATGTTCTTGAATTATCAAAACAAATACATGTAGATGACCTACTGTAGATATTTATCAATATTCCTAATTTTCAATCAATAAGAAAACTGCAATCTCGCTTTATATGTGTTTTATCATTGCATCATTTTCCTGTCAATGTTACGTCAATAAAAGATGACGCAAGCCAATTACATTCCATGTTTTGAAATTCTATATTCACTTTGAGTTGAGTTGAGTAATGGTGTTTAACGTCCCAGTCAAGAATATTTACTTATATCGAGACGACGCCAGCTATAGACGAAGGTGCGGAAATTGCCTGTGCGTTGCGCTGATGGCATTATACAGCAGGGTTCTTTAGCGTGCCAAGCCAACCGTGACGCGGGACCTCGTTTATTTTAAGTTCCCATCTGAAAGAACCCTGACTTTCATTTCGTAATGTCGAGTGCTTGGCGAAAGAACAGTCACTACCCACTTTCAAGTCTTGGGTCAGACCCGGCCGGGGATCGAACCCACTTACGGAGCGAACACTACTTTGAATAAATAAGGGTAAATATTGTTTTGCGCTCGATCAAGATCCAAATATATAACGATGGGGCCAGGTTTTGACTAGTGGAGAAAACGTACACCGGTATACCTGCAGAAGCATACAAAATCGCCTATTTGTTAGTGATACCATGAACATGAACCGTTATAGGAGAATTTAAATAATTAATTAATGATTAATTAATCTATAAAAAGACATTAAGCGATTGCTCTGGTTTTCAGACTTCATGGACCACATTTAATTCTAGATTAAGATGTTAAGTAATAAATGCAATATACAGAAATACTTTAATGTTATAGGCAAACAACATTGACCTGTCCGCTTGACTTTTGAGTTAAAAAAAAATCATCATGGACCAAGTATATCCATGTATAGGGAGCACAGGTGTTTATTTTGTATACATACATCATGAGATATACTCACCTCATAGAGTAAACCTGTGTACCGTGTATCTTAACACTACCCATTTCCTACATGAATATTCCAAATGAAAGGTCAAGCGGACAGGTCAAAGTTAACGTTGTTTACCTTTTTATACCTCTTGCATTAAACATCAGATCAAAGTTTTAAGAACTTCAGATTTATGATCTTACAAAATGTATATTCACCTTATCGGACAGAATACGCTGCCATTATACTAACATGGCCAATACTGCTTAAGCCGGCACGGGATTGATCGAAACACTGGCCAACTTTTTTATTATATAATGCTTTACCCACTTGGTTGTCGAATTGGGTTATACATAATTTTTAAAAAACCTAAACCTTAAAAATATATATATGTTCATATATACATGTATATAACTGTATATGTTTATATGTGTGTCATTATACAGGAACTAAATTTAAAACAAACACGGAAAAATGTGATGGCGGAAATCCGTTAAGGAAACTTTGTTTTCATTGGACCAAAAATTTATCTTTACAGATAAATCTATACATGGCAAATAGAGTTAAAAAGGTCAATATACTCGAGGAATAGACAATCATAGTCTGGATCCAGGATAAACTTCAGTCTGTAGGTATTATTCTTGCACCCAGATAGAAAGAGGTGCAAGATAGCCTACATGCTGTTTTTCCGCAAAAGTTTATCAACAAAATGAGAGATGTATCGATAAGTTGAAATTGATCTTAAATTGAAAAATTGTACTTTCTGATGCAAGAAAAATAATCAGTCACTATTTGTAGTGCCAGATAAGGAAATCTCAACCCTTGTTTTAATATATTTTTTCCAGAACTCGGCAAGCCTCTTTCTTGATCAAATATATTAGAACTCGGCTTGAGATTTCCCTATCGCAAGTTGTGATAGATTCTATCAATCTCGAACCCAAACCATTCACCGCAAACATTACTTTAATGATCGAGTGATCAAACTGAACGTATGATGCTTTTACGTTTAGCACATTAGTTTTAGTGTATCAAATTAACATATTGGTTAGAGGGTATATTTTCTCTTATCAAAACATTCCCTCCCCCAGACATCGTCTGAATGTTTATTCAGCAAAAAGTTAGATAGTAACACACAAGCTTTAGTATATCAAAGATTATCAAGCTTTCAATCAAATAAAACAAATCGGTTCGAGGGTATATGGTGGCAATTAATATCCAATCCAAAGCATTTACCTCTGCCGTTATCTGGATGTCGGGTCAGAGCAAACTTAACAGAACTTACAAATCAAACATTCAATCGAATTATACCGCGAGAGCTAATCTCGAAACCAAAGAATTTGATATGACAAATATTATCCTCATGTCAGTTTGGAGAAAACGTATGTGGAAGTTCTCAATGAAGGTTCTTTGACTGAAGATAACCTACAATTTTTATGACGTATGTCGTTATAACCGGTAAAAAATAAAAAGTAAGTGTCAATTCGTGTTTAAACGTTTTAAATCTTTCTTCAAACTTCAAGTGATTTATTAACTTTTCGACAAACAGTATATTGATTGCAATAAAAATGTCACCGTTGGTAAGATGAAGCAAAGTCAGGGTGAAGTACGGAGACGTTGGAGCAGCATGTGAAAACTAAACCAAAGGCAATCACTGCATAACTTATCTAACTCTTGGGTCAGGTGAACTTTTCAAACTCACTAGAAAGGGAAAAAACATTCAAACAGATGGACAATCATGGGATTGACCCAATGTTAAACATTTAAAATTAGTCTCTAACCCAAAGACAGACATTACCTAAACATGTGGTCAAACTGAACTTATTATACATGTACATTTAAGTTTAAGTTTAAGTTTAGAATAATTATGGGTTAGATGGTATATTTGCAGGTATCGAGAGTTACGGTCTGGTATCTATAGGATAGCAGCCTGCTATCCTATAGATAGCTGAGCTATCCTAGGGTTAGCTGATTTTTGCATCAATTGGCGTGCCATATATATTTGCCCTTATCAAAACATTCCCCCAAGACATCGTCTGAATGTTTATTCAACAGAAAGTTAGATAGTAATATATTTGCTTCAGTATATCAAAGTTTATCAAGTTTTCAATCAAATAAATAAATCAGTCCGAGGGTATATGGTGGCAATTAATCTCCAATCCAAAGCATTTACCTCTGAAGTAATCTGAACGTCGGGTCAGAGCAAACTTTACGGAAGTTACTAATCAAATATTCAATCAAATAAACAAATCGGACCGAGAGTATACCACGAGAGCTAATCTCGAAACCAAAGGATGTGAAAAGACAAGCATTATCATAATGTCAGGTCGGAGAAAACGCATGTAGAAGTTCTCCATGAAGGGTCTTTGACTTGAGATAACCTACTTTCATGACAGACATATGACGTTATTATAGGTACAAAATTAAAAAATAAGTGTCAATTCGTGTTGAAGCGGTTTATACACTTTAAGTGGTTTAATAATTTCTCGACAAACAGTACTTTGATTGCAATAAAAGTGTCACCGTTGGTTAGATGAGGCAAAACCAGGGTACTGTTCAGTGGCATTGAAGGAACACGTGTATAAATAATTTTGTATTAAAATGTTCTTTAAGTGTTAAGTTTTCTTAAAACGCAGTGCAAAATATATATATCTATTTATAATAAACACTATTTGGATTATTTTTTGGCAAAATAAGACATTATACCTATTTGTTGATCACTGATTTAACTGTTTTCTCGGTTCTATTGACTATTACCAACTTCACACATTTAAACTGTTTTTTTCAAAATTTAGTTGGCAAAAGTTCCAGAGCGACCTGGCAGATATTGCCTAAGTGCTATGGGCCGCCAAGTCACTTGAGGTGAAGGACACATCGGCCATATTGCACATTTCACCATGGCTCACTAGTTGAACATTTCCAATCAAACCGGGATAATTAAGGTGTTGATCGGTACTTCTAATGCAGTCTGTTAATTACATATTATACCAGTTTTAATTTTACAGCACTAGACGGCCGTTTCGGAATACAATTCCTCATCAGTAGTGCTTGGACCAAAATTATGAAACCAAAATTATTTTTAAGATTTTGAAATGCTACCAAAAGGACCAAAATATATTTTACCAAATTAAGCTAAGGAAATACTCTTTTTAAAATATTTTCTGTCTGATTTTATTTATCATTTATATACATGGACCTTCAGTGATGTGGGACGTCTAGTTGCTTGATGCAAGCCATATCAAAGACTCCATCATGACTCACTACCTAAACATTTTCAATTAAAACGGAGATAATGCAGGTGGTGGTCTGTTAAGCTCGTTTACAGAAGTTTTATGTCTAATTTTGTTTATATACATGGACCTTTAGTGCTATGGGACGTCTAGTTGCTTGATGCTGGCCATATCAAAGACTTCTTCATGACTCACTAGCTGAACATTCCAAATCAAAACAGAGATGATACAGATGTTGCTCTGTTAAATTCGTTTTTTCTGAAGTTTTATTTTCTGTGTGATTTATTTTATAAACACGAACCTTCAATGCTGTCATAGTACAGATAAAACCGGTATGTTTATTTAGAGTAAAATTTACATAGTCAATAAAAAGGGAATTACTGTAGGGTATTTAAATGAAAAACGTTAATAAGATGTAATATCGTGAGTACAAGTACCAATTTCCGTTTTTCTCCTTACAGCGTACAGACCCTGTAAGGTTATATTGGATAGATAGCCTCTTAAGGTGTATTAGTATGATATAAAATTTACACGCTGTAAATAAAGGCAAACAGCTAATTTGACCTGTCCGCTTGACCTTTTATTGGGAAAATTCACATACGATGAACCATCTTGAAGGGGTAGTGTTAAGATCCGCAGCTTAGTCATAGACAAAGCATGTTTTCCTATTTGTACAGTACAGACTTGCCGAAAGTTTAACACTGGGATAACGAAAGTAGTCGAGGCTTGGCTGCCGTGTTGCTGAGATATGGATAGCTAGTGGCATAATAGCTGTATATAGATATCAGCTGCCAAGATATAGCTGACTAAGGACCGAGATGAGGTTCCAATTCGAGACCAATGTCTTAGCTTAAGTGTTAAACTTTCGACAGGTCTATACCGTACACCTATGTTCTCTATTCATAAATACAATTATCCGTGTTAAATATTAAAATGAAAGGTCAATTAGACAGGTCAATGTTGTTTGCCTATATATGTATGTGTGTGGTGTTTTACATGCTGTAATAATAGAAGATAGGATACTTCTGTATAATGTCTGTTATTTGTTATGTGTTATTAAATTTGAATTTTATAGAATGTAGTCATTTATTTATTTATCAATTTTATTAACAAACAAATTGAAATAATGCACACGTGTTACGGTACAGGCCTGTTAAAAGTTTACTCGAGTTGATGCATTCGGCACCTTATATTTATCTGCTATAATTCATTAGCCTTTCGGCAGTTGTTACTTTTCATCTCACGGTGGGTTTTTTTTTATCACTAGCTTTCCATATCTCGGCCACTCTACTGAAAACTTAAGAAAACATAGAAAGTGGAGTTGAGTAATAGCATTTCACGCCACAGTCACTAAGATCATTTATATAAATATGAAGACGTTCAGAGTTAATAGATTACATGATGTAAATAAATTCTTGGTCTTGTATAGTTTTGGGGCGACTGGTTGTAGAATATGTGCTACAGTTTGGCATTGTCCAAAGAAGTTGTGAGAATATGGCAAAATGTCTGGTAAGTTTTGGCAAAGGTAGTCCTGAGTATATGAATTCGGCAATGTCGTGAGTATTTGTCAAAGGCCGTTTCAAGTTTAAAAAACGGGGTAAAAACTTGTGCATGCAGTAATTGCAAGGATAGAATTCAACCTCTTGTTAACGATCAAAATCTTAAAATTCTTCCAAATAAATTTCGATCTGTGTTAAAATAAAAATCTCAAAGGCAAAGTAAGAACTGGCAAAAAAAGTAAAACACACGAACTTCCATCAGGATTGCGAGACCGGGTGCTTCGGAAGGGTAAACACTCAACATTTATTTGAATAAAAATTAGGATGTAAGGACCTTGGAACCAAGAGGCGTCAAATCTATATAACATAATTTAGGATATAGAGGCATTGTACCGATCAACAATAATGTGGTAACGGTCATAAAACATCTGTATTAATAAATTATTGGAATTTTATCGGTATAGTTGTCATATTAATTTATTTAATCTTTAATTGAATATTTTAAATTGTCACGAAATTTTCAGTTATATATGCATGTATTTCTTAAAGCCTTATGTTTGGTTGAATGAACAATATTCGTGAACTGTCAGATGAAATCAAATCAAGACACAATGCCGGTATCGAATGCAAGTTATTATTGGAACCGTTTTAACAAACACAACTACTACCTTCTTTGCTTTTTTGTCATTCAATTCTGATTGTATTTTGTTGTTTTTGTTAACTTGTCATTGAACGAACATAATTCGTGAAGTGTCACATAAAATCATATCAAGAAACATACTCCGACGAGTTAATGAGATAGCCATCATTAGTAAATCATACTACCCGTATTAATCTTGTTAATATTATTTATTGACGTTCAATTACCAATGTAAAGGCAAAAACCAATGGCTTGTCTGACTGGCCTTCATTGGGGATAATCAAATACGGTGGTCCACTCAATGCAAAAGCAGTGTTAGAATTCGGAGTTAATACATAAACAATGGATGCTCTTCGTTATATAGACGAAAAAATAACCATGTTCCCTTTATAAAAGTATACACGTACAAAAGACATATTTTAATTAAGGGTCAAGCGGACAGGTTAATGTTGTTTGCCTATAACGTTGGACCTGATAGTGATTTATTGGTATGTACAGTACAGACCTGTTAGAAGTTTAGCACTGAGGAAACGAATTAGCACCAAATCGTCAGCTCATTTTGGCCCCTGGTTGGCTATATATCGGCGGCTTTTCAGAACCTGCTATATACAGTAACTCTCTGCCACTATATAGCTAGCTATCTATATCCATGAAGCCGAGCTTTGATTCCTTTTATAGTTAGCTTACTGTTAAACTTTCGACAGGTCTGTACTGTATTTCTGTTTGGCCTGACGCTATCGATGATTTTAAAAGAATTATTAATAGATTGATTTACAACTGATTGAAAAAAATATAATAATATACATATTGTAATAGGTGTGATTTATCATCGCTCTTTAACAAATTATTTTATTTAATAAGTATTTATATCATGTCTTACAAACTAAAAATACTTTTTATTTTATAATGCAAAAAATTAACAAGTTAAACATAGTCAATCTACACGTATTTTCATTTTTATATAACATCATAACGTTCCTATGGCTTTGTAAGTTTTGTCCGAGTACACGTGTTGTTGGATACGTCATTATATTTCCATGGTGACCATTTCCACATTTCAAATAATGAAAAAATACACTTTATGATTTATTTGCTTTTTTTATTTTCAAATTAAAACTAAATTTTATATTGTAAAGGTGATTAGTATTCAAACAAAGCCGTTATCGGATTGATATGCAATACTCATTTCAAAATGAAAAAAAAACAATTAATAAAAATCAGATGTAAAAAATCACACCACAAATAAAAAAATGAACCTACATGTAGTCCATCTTATTTTACATTAAATCATTACACATGTATCTAAAAGACATTAATCAGTTTAATATCTTAGGCCGGAAACTTGTTTACATTAAAAGCACAAATTTGCTAATTTCTGGATACACTGAGATATATATATATATATATATATATATATATATATATATATATATATATATATATAACAGTTTAATATCTTAGGCCGGAAATAAATTTATTTCCATCAAAGCACATATGAGCTGATTTCTCGATACACGGATATAGGCTTGCAAAAGTCCTTATAATACTAACCCAAGACTTAAAAGTGGGTAGTGTTCTTTCGCCAAGCACTCGGCATAACGATATGTAATTTTAAGCTACGGTTCTTTCGGATAGGAACTTAAAATAAACGAGGTTCCGAATCACTGTGAGCTTGGCACGATAAAGAACCCTGCTGTATAATGCCATAAGCGCAACGCACGGGCAAAATTTCTGCACGTTCGCCTATAGCTAGCGACGTCTCGATATAAGTGAAAATACTTTATTAAGTTCGATCTTAAGTCCCTTTAAAACTATTATAGAGATAAACTAAAACGTCTATTTACTATCATAACCATTGCTGTAATAGTTTTAAAGGGGCAAAATATTGATATTAATGAATATAGAGACTTGTGCAATAGTACAACTATTACGGCATATCACTGATTTCTGCTGATTTAATTTATTGCATTTCGTTTTTGGTTCAGAAATGCATATAATATAAGCAATCTGAAAAATATACTAACAGCAAAATCAAAACGTACATACAGACCAATGTCCAAATCACAATACCAAAGCAAAGTAAAAAACCAACATACAGACCAATGTCCAAATCACAACACCAAAGCAAAGTAAAAACCAACATACAGACCAATGTCCAAATCACAATACCAAAGCAAAGTAAAAAACCAACATACAGACCAATGTCCAAATCACAACACCAAAGCAAAGTAAAAACCAAGATACAGACCAATGTCCAAATCACAATACCAAAGCAAAGTAAAAAACCAACATACAGACCAATGTCCAAATCACAATACCAAAGCAAAGTAAAAAACCAACATACAGACCAATGTCCAAATCACAATACTAAAGCAAAATCAAAACCAACATACAGACCAATGTCCAAATCACAATGCCAAAGCAAAATCAAAACCAACATACAGACCAATGTCCAAATCACAATGCCAAAGCAAAGTAAAAACCAACATACAGACCAATGTCCAAATCACAACACCAAAGCAAAATCAAAACCAACATACAGACCAATGTCCAAATCACAATGCCAAAGCAAAGTAAAAACCAACATACAGACCAATGTCCAAATCACAACACCAAAGCAAAGTAAAAACCAACATACAGACCAATGTCCAAATCACAATACCAAAGCAAAATCAAAACCAACATACAGACCAATGTCCAAATCACAATACCAACAGCAAAATCAAAACGTACATACAGACCAATGTCCAAATCACAATACCAACAGCAAAATCAAAACCAACATACAGACCAATGTCCAAATCACAATGCCAAAGCAAAGTAAAAACCAACATACAGACCAATGTCCAAATCACAATACCAAAGCAAAGTAAAAACCAACATACAGACCAATGTCCAAATCACAACACCAAAGCAAAGTAAAAACATATTGAAAGAGTTTAAAAAGCAACATGTTTATGTTGCGTTGAAAAGCAGCAAACAGACATGCATGCATGTATGAATTTGTTTAAGTCATTAAACCATACGCTTTAAAAAGATTTTTTTAAAATATCAGTAAAATCAATAAAGAAATAACATCCATTTGCATAAGTTTTCTAAAAAGAACCAATCTTGAAATGCAAAGATAAGATTAAAGTCAATTCACGATATCAAAACAACGCTGTCATTAATAAGATCTAAATTTGCCGAAAGCTTAAACGAATCAAATAGACAATATAAGAATCTCTTTCATATGTCAATTGAAAATTGTAAAATTCCATTCAATAAAACTGTTATAACAATGACAGAGAGATTTTTTACTGTTTACACAGACAAAAGCTCAAGCATTTATTTTGATTTGTCATGAACTGAATTTTAAATATTTCTGTTAGCAAAAATTCAAAGTTCTACACATAACATTTGGTTTTGTAAGATTTAAACCAGTTATAAACATGAGTATGCACTTTATTTGAGGAAGTAAGGATGATTGTTTACAAATTGACTTGTAATATATCTTTAATATAAGTAAGACTTGTATGAATCGAAAGCGAATTATACACAAGACAAAAATTCAGAGGGGCTTATAATATTATCAGTAAGGCTTGAATGAAAACGACATGTATACAAGACGAAAACACAGAGAGGCTTATAATATTATGGGTATGGTTTGAATGAAAAACGACACGTTTACAAGACAAATGCAGAGGGATTAATGATAATTTTATGAGCAAAAACAAAACATTACAACAGTTTGTCATTTTAATTATTTTAATTACACATAATAAATTTAATTTTACAGCACTAGAAATGATCTAAACTATAAAACGATTAAAATACAAAAAATCATCACATTTACACGTCTCAGTTTAATTAAGAAATTATTTAAATAATCAAATGTTAAAACGTACAAAACAAAAAAAGGTACATGCACATATTTGCAAGTTTAGTTTACAAGACAAAAATGCAGAGGGTTTAATGATAACTGTATGCGAAAGAAACAAAATAATATAACAGTGCTACTAAGAAATTATTTTAACTATGAAAAGACAAAAAAAAAAAAAAAAAAACAACAAATGCTCACAATTACACATCTCAGTTTAATTAAGAAATTATTTAACTCATCAAAAGTTAAAATGTAGAAATAAAAAAACGTACATGTACATAATTCAGTTTAATTATTTGTCACTCAAATTATATTAAGCGCACAGTATCAAAATCAGTTCCAGAAATCTTAAAACACATACAACACGCAGACTTTAAGTTTCTGTTTTCTAACGAGTGTGAGGTACTAAAATGTTTGTTTACATAGAAGAAATCAGTACACGACGAGAGCTGCTTTAAACATGTTAAATATATAGTATCGGCATGTATATATAGATACAGTGTACATGTCACAAACAGTTAAAATATAGTGTAGTAGTATACACTATCATTATGATACTATATGTAGCTGTATGATAAACGTATCAGAGTAGGATGTGTGTGGCATGTGTGATATATATTCATGTGAAGTGAAGATATATCGGTTTTACTTATATTTATGAGAAGAATAGATATAGGTATATATAGCCTTATTCCTACAATCGAATTAGATGACAATAAATTTCAAATAGGTGAAAATTAAATTCAGGACTTAAAAAAAGATTTTCATACCAATTTATGGATTTGTATTTTTTGTTTCACTCACGGATTGTAGCAGTTATAGTTTCGTCAATTACTGGAAAAATCTAAGTGGCGGTATGTTTAAAATTAAGTTTTGTTTTGATTGTTTTATATGTGGGTGATATAGTAGGAAATACACTACAACTAGTTATACGGAACGTGCAGAATGACTGGAAATTAAAACTTAATCGGGGATCAACAATATATCTACTACGTGTGTTTAAAATGTGGAAATACAAATTATAACTCATGTTAAGTGTTTTTAAGAGCAGCAAAAAGTGTTGACAGTTACATAGGTCGAGTTTCAAAAGGTAGCGTTTTACTTTTTTTTATCTAGAAATTTAAGATGTGAATGGAGAGTCTAAGGTCAGACGAAAAGTAAACAAGAAAAATTGGAAGCATTTATCAGGAAAATCGGTATAACATTTTTTCCGTACACAGGTAACACAAGGATATTAGATTAAGTTATCACTGGAAAGTTTTGATTAATTTTGATTTATATGCCTGGCTTTGATATGTAATACCCTACCATAGGACAAAGTTAGTACAGTATTTTCGATTTTTGTGATAAATAGAACAAGGTATGACAAGCTTTTCTTTTAAAAGTTTTGACATCTATATGCTGGTAATAATTTATGTAACACAGCTGGCCAAGTAATAACGTAAGCCTCTGATTGTTTCATCAGTTGATTCAGAGGATGAAGGGTTCACATTATCACATCACAGTACATATAAAGCAATATAACGACTTTATTGGTGTCAGGAATTTAAAATAAAAGAACCTGAACTAAATCATAATTTGTTTCAATATTTGATCTGGGAATCATATTGTGGACGATTATAGGACATAGTCAAAATTGTGAACAATCTCTTAATTTGAAGAAGATTTGAATGATCCAAGATAAGATAACCAGTTCGTTGGTTTCTGAAATTTGGATGCAATGATTATGATTTTGTTTTTAATATTTGATGTGGAAAACGAATTTTGAGCAATTTTAGGATATCGTAAAATTTGTGTATAATTATAATCTTTTAATGTAAAGAAGGTACAAAACCCTTTGTTGATATTAGAGTTTAGATAATACAACGGCTTCATTGGAGTCTAAAATTTGAAGAAGGTATCATGATGATTTGTTTAAATCTTTGATCTGGAAAACGAACTTTGGACAACACCATGCTAAAACACGTATTGTAGGAAGGTAATAATAGCGATGTTATAATTGCATCACTGAAAAGATATAGTTAAAATTGTGTATAATAATTTATTTTCAAGAAGTTCATCAAATTGTGGATTTAAACATTCACAAAACGGATATTGTCAAATTGTGGATATTTTTATTTATTCTGATTTTCAAAAGGAAATTGCCGAATTGAGGATGGATACTTAAATTCACAACAAAAGCATATAGTCAAATTGTGGATACCTCATTTCGTCCTGGAAAGTTATTGTTAAACTTGGAGCATTATATTTGAGTTTTATCTGCAGAGGCGTTAGAAAAACCTGTTTATGTTTATTTTATTCTTACGATCTATATCCATTAAATCTTGAATTTGGATTCATTTGTGATTTGACGATAGAAAATCCATCCAAATGTTTTGCCGGAACCGAGGAATTCATCTTCCACCACAATATTTCGATTTGTTCTCTTGTGCAAGATGTTATTCGTATTTGTTTCCAAAAGACCAAAATTTAAGGTCAGTTGGAATATCTTTAAAAGCACAAAATGGTTCCTTGTTCGATCCAGAGACCGTCATTTTTCCGGATGTCAATAACTCCACATTGGTTCAAAAGATATGCACTTTTATATCGCCAGAAAACTGTAAAAGATGGACGGATTGTTGTCATTCGGCTATTAAGTGCTGTAAACGCCAGTTGTCTCAGTTGCCTTATTCTTCAAATGATACAGCAGATTATTGTCCAAGAACTTGGGATGGATACGAGTGTTTCGATGATACACCATCCGGAAGTGACGTCACAGTTACGTGCCCTTCATATGTTGAAAACGTCAAAGAAGGGGGTAAGTATACATGTATGAATGTTAATGTTTATTGTGTTCAAAGAATGGTTTAGGTATCAAACATAAATGTATCGGTCCATGTTCAAATTGCAATCTCAAAAAGAAAGTAAAAACTGGCAAACGAGTTAACCACGTGATTTAATGGTATGGAAGAAATTCTATATATTTGATTAATATATAGATGTACTACCTGGCGATAGTCAGAACACGAAACAACGCTTATACGATAATACCTTTTTTTATAAAACTCCTTTCTTCGGACGCGCACAAAATAATTATACAAAGTCGTCTAATTATTTTCTTATGCCCGTAATCATGCATAATATGAACATGTACCTTTAAATATGAACAGGCATTGGTTCAAATGTCAAATTGTATGGTTGTAATATTATTTTTATTTTAGCGCTTCGGACCGCCCTTCTGTTTTACAACCCGTTATCCATAAACATAAAAATACAAAATTGGTTTACTTTACCGACAAACAAACAAAGCCATGTTCAAACCACAATCCATAATGCAAAAAATGAAAACTAACAGATTTTACTCAGTAAACACGTGAACTTCCATCAAACAACAAACGGCCTTGCAACTATAGTAAATCCCTCTATAATATATTTTACTCTAAAGTGGAAGCCGGATTGTCATTCATACAAACCTAACATCATTTTTATGCGTGTTTCATTATATTCATATATGCCTTTCTCTTGTTATTACGGATTATAGTTTGTTTACAAGATCTAAAGATTATAAATAAATACCACTCTTGAAGCTGTGAATGAAAATCCATCATTGTCATCACATATTTAGAATGGAACTATCCAGACAAATTTATTCTAACCTTTCAACGTTGACAAACAAGCATGCATTATTTCATTATTTCCTTCATCTAAAACCTTATAAAGAAAGTTATCACATGAACGATAATAAGCGAATTAAGAGAAATTGTTAATAAGTTGGTACGCACTGTTCATCTAAAACCTTTTAAAGAGATTTTGAACAATGAAGCAGTCTGCTTGCAAATAAACTGTTGACTCCAGAATATTGCAAGCCTACCTAGGCTAATTAAGGCCCTCAAAAAGTTTTATGGCCTTTATTACAGCATTGTTGATACGTTTGATTCGCTGTGTCCAGGATTGCCCTGGATATATTTGACGTCCTATAGTTCCATGTTCCTTTCACACAATTTTGATTACACACGTAGTGGGTGTAGCTAGCAAACCCGTAGGTGCTTACTCTTCCGGAACACCCAACCTCACTTCCCTGGTGGCAGTTCGCGTGTCTAACCTAACTTGTCTGTTCCAAAGTTTTTACTTTGCTTCTGGATTGTGATTCGGACATGGATAAGTATGTTTGTTTTTAACTAGCATATATATGAACAGTAATAAGCAAATTGAGAGAAATAATTAATAATAAATGCATGTTATGTAAATATATCCGACATTTAGGTTTGTGAGATAAGCGCCATCGAGTGATGTAACGCTCGATGCTTCAAATGATGGTATTTATATTATTGACTCTCTCATACTCTTATTTAAAATTTATTAAGGCGACTAGCTGATCAAATTTAAATGTTAAAAAACGATATTTGACACTTTTGACTCCATACATATTTTTTTTAAATAAAATTAAAAAAAATTAAATTAAATTATCAGAAAATCACACAATATTTAAACTTTAAGCCAGATAACTTAAGCCGTGTTAAGGAAATTCGTTGTAACTTAAATGCACCCATCACATTAATCTAGATGAAGTTTTTAGAAAATTTATAAGATTCTGTCTTCCTCGATACGTGAGCGATAGCAAATAATTTATTCTCTTTACCGCGGTGGGGTAGTGGTTAAGGCATTAACTTTCATAAGCATGGCGTTCTTTTGCGCCAATTACATATTTCAGAGGTATCATTTCCGCCACTAATTTAAATTTCTGATGTTTAAATTCCGCCGGAATCTGGAGGTCTTTTGAGCCAGTATACCTGTACAGATTATAAGAACCAATTATATTCTTCTCATCCATCAATGTACGTTTTCCGGGATCAAATTGTAAAACTTCAAACAATAACATGCATTCATTTCGGAAGAACAAATACAGCCGAAGTCAGAAGTCGGCATAACTTCGAGAAAGAGAACTTTCCTGTTATAAAATATCATAAATATCAAATGGTGAAATCAGTCATAAAGACTACGTCCGTGTGATGAGTTCAAGTTATTGATATGATCGTGGATTGTATAATCAAAGTATGTCTCTAAATATTTCATTTTTATGTGGAGTGAATTTAAATTATATGAGCGAGGCAGTTGGGTACCATATAGGCGCAAAGAGACTATGCGTTTTGAAAACGTTGGTGGCGGAAGTTATATACTGGCGCAAAAGGACGCTAAAATGGGCAAACGGATTTCAACAATGGTCACTCAGTGTGTGATCCTCTACTATATTGTTTTATATGTTTATTATGGCTTTTTCTAAGTTATATGGTCACTTGCAAGGTCATGATTTCCACAATAAAACTTACAATATATATTTCATTTTTAAAATATCACAATTACATTATGAAGATACGTGGTCGAGTGGCTAATATTGAGAACTCACGTTTCAAGAGACGTGTGCCATCTGGACTGCGTTGTATGTCCTTGAGCGAGAACGAACTTTCATCTTGCCCTAAAAGTCCGCTCAGTCGCAAAATACATAAATAGAGGCAAATATGCTTGGGTTGCAACTTGCAATGGATATCACTGCATCCAATTTGGAAATCTTATACACGTTATTGAAGCCAAAGAAGCACCGGCCTGGTGAGCCTGCAGTCTTAAGAAAGACTTAAAATAAAATCTTTAAGTGGTGAATTAATTCATAAAACTGCTTCTTTTAGGCATTCTATCTTAATGATCATTAATAAATACATGTTATTTACAATTTATTCCGACATTAAGTTTTGATTTTGACACCCACGAGCTATTTTAACACCAGATGCTATATATCTTGGAGTAATTCTGGATGGTGAATTTTAAATATTTCTACATCGATCAATAAAGATATATTTAAGCAACTCTAAGTAAGACATATTTAAATGTATTGTATTTTGGCTTCGTAATTACAGCATTTAGTACATCTTTTTACTTAATGATTCTAATCTTGCTTCACTTTCAAAATCATTTCTTAAATTAGACCACTGCGGTAGCTCAGTTGGTAGAGTGCTCGCTCCGTAAGTGGGAGGTCGTGGGTTCGATCCCCGGCCGGGTCTGACCCAAGACTTGAAAGTGGGTAGTGACTGTTCTTTCGTCAAGCACTCGGCATTACGAAACGAAAGTCACGGTTCTTTCTGATGGGAACTTAACATAAACGAGGTCCCGTGTCACGGTAGGCTTGGTACGCTAAAGAACCCTGCTGTATAATGCCATGAGCGCAACGCACAGGCAAAATTTCTGCACCTTCGCCTATAGCTGGCGACCTCTCGATATAAGTGAAATATTCTTGACTGGGACGTTAAACACCATTTCTCTCTCTCTCTCTCTCTCTCTCTCTCTCTCTCTCTCTTAGATAAAATGTCAATGTGATGTACATGTAACTGTAATCTGGCAAATTTGATGCTGTAATAATTTTTTTATTTTTATTTTTAAGATATTTATGAATTTAAGTTGTCATTTTGAAGATCAGTTTCAGAACTTTTTATTTGAAGTACATAAAATACATCTCTCTTCTTTTTTCATCATTTCTCTTTTGTTCCACATGTTATTAATTGTATATGCAGTTGTGGGAGACTGATTAATATAAGAAATTTAATTCTTGTTTCAGAATCCCAACTTATACCTTGTAATCTAAAACTTTGTGAAATGATATTCATTGAATAAAATATTGTTTCTAACAATTGCCAGATTTAAGTTAAGAAAAAGCGTAGTAAAGGAATGATTGTTAAAACGGAGTCTGATATATATATAGGGAAGCATATTTTAAAGCCAAGCATACATGTACAGAAGTCGATAATATTATTAATTAACACCAAAACTATAGAAACTAGAAAAACTGTGTGCCACAAGCTCACAAAAAATACCCCAGCTTCCCAAAATCCATCGGATCAAATTTTTAAATAGGAGGTGCACATCTACATTTTATCACAAAGATTGTGTGAAAGTTTCATGAAAATCCATTGAAGGGTTTAGGGGCAGTTGCGAATAAGAGATAGGTACCCTAAGGTGTAACGGGAGGACGGAAGGACGGACGGACACACGGACGGACACACGGTGGGTATAATGATTAATAATGATTTATTGCAAACCACTTGGCCAGTGTTCCTGTACCTCTACGGTTGACTCGAGTTCACTGTAAGTTGTCAGTGTTTTACGAAAATCTTTCTACATTTTTAAACATATTTTAAGAACCTTCGTTCATTTCACCACTTACTTTTATTTCTCTAATCTAATTTTGGTTCTGATTTAATTGGAAACTTTGAACAGTTGTAGCCTTTTTATCTATACGGCAGTAGCTGGTGATGATAGCATTACGTTGAAAATTATACCGTGGTCAGCGTGGTACTGGTTAACGAGTGTGAATTTATAACCTCTGTTCACTACAAGAACTCGTTATAATATAAAACGCTCATGATTTATTAGTTAATGGCATACATCTATCGTTCGTAATATAGATCACGGACTTGATGAAACAAGAATGCCTAATGATTGGTAGTGTTTGAATAATATTAAATGGAGCAAATCGTCCTCGACATCGGAGGCAAATCGCTATGGGGGAGGGGGATCTTTAGGACGAATTAGAAAGGTGTGTGTGTGTGCAAATATAGCACCCGTGAAATGGCTAACATAGAAAAACCAATTAAAAGAGAGTAATATGATAGACACCATAAATAGTTTAAAAAATAACAGGTGGAAATAGATAAATGACTCTGTTTGACTTTTATAGATATTTATATTAGTGTCATATACAACCTTTCGAATTTAATCAAAAAGTGGTATAAGACAATATACTACATTTTGAATGTATTTTATGATTACTTTCAAAAAGTGGTATTTGCCATTACTACACGAATATTAAGACTGTAGAAGAATTAAAGTCGGCATTGATGCAACATGCAACATAGAAATTTATTATGCACCCCTCTCTAGCTCCAAAAGAGGTATGGGAGACAATTATATACATGTAGTTGTATGTAATATTATGATAATAATAGAGTTGTCTCCCATTTGTATAATTGATATTAGTAGTCCTCAATTGTTATGACGCATTAATAATTATCATCCGTTTAATTATTACCATACATGTAATTGCTTTCTCTGAAAAAAAGATTTTACGGCAGTCAGCACCATAAATTTTGTTAATACGTGTACTAATGAAATGAATCGTCGCTGTATGTGAGTAATTGACTTGCGTGTGTTGTCATATTATAATTTTTTGAATATTTCATTCAGAAACTTCAAAAATTTATAATATGACAGTGCACTTAATTAATGCATGGGATTCGAAACGTACAAGTTTTCCAAAACGTTCAACACAAACGTTAAAAGGTTCTGGTCACGTTTTGCAGAGGCAAACCTCGTTTGTATTAAATATGAAACATAATAATCAAGAATAATTAAAATAAATTTTTTTTCTATTAATAAAAATATTTATAGAAAGTTAACACCATTTATCTACGTAATAATGAAAAGAAACGTGATTTGCATGTACATGGTATGTAATAAACTGAATAATAATTATTAAGTTGGGATGTGCCTTATTAACACTGGGTTTTAATTATGGCGACTCTTAATTCAATTCATGTACCAATAATTACCACAGATGTTACATAGCAATTATATACGAACATCCAAATAAGGGATAGTCAAGTCAGCATTACGGGAACTTTAAACAATGAAGCAAGCTGCATGCAAAAAATAATATTGACTAGGGATACTGCAAGCCAAGGCTTACCAGGGCCATCAAAAAGTTTTATTGCCGTCATCACAATAATGTTGATAAATGGGATATCTCTCTTTCCATGATATTACCCTGCAGGATGTATTTGAAGTTCCATAGTTTCGTTTCCCCTTCATTTTTAATTTTATTATTTACGTGGTGAACGCAATTAGCGAAACAAGAGGTGCCAAACCTTACGGAGCACCCAGTCTCACTCCCCTGGTTCAAGTCACATGTTCATTAAATTTGTCATTTTCAAAGTTTTTACTTTGCTTTAGGATTGTGATTTGGACATGGATTAGTATGTGAGAAAGCAAGTTATATATAATACAGGTTTTGAATTTTTTAATATATCCATCGAGACAAAAAAAAAATTATTGATTTTTTTTTAAATTAATATTTTAAATGTTTTTGTTCTACCTTTTTATTTTCATTACATCAGTACAAGTACACAGGTAATCCTACTTAAAAGTACAAATGAGTGTCAAAAAGGCAAACTGTCATTAATCCTGTATTATTTGTACAACTGTCGGCTTATATTTATTATACAATCTCGTCGGTAGGCCGGTCGATATCTATTGTCAACTTTGATATGGAGTCAACAGAAACATGAATCGCTACTTCCGGAAGCGTCACGAGGTCAATAGCAACACGTTTCGCTACTTCCGGAAGATGTCTGAATTATTAATTTTGAGCAAAAGGTCTCATTCGGGCATTTCATGTTCAAACATTGAACTAAAATGTTTTATTGCGGAAAAGGTTTGATGGATATAAATGAAATCAATGAACGGGACAAAAGTTCAACTGATTCCAGATGTTACTTTAAAATCATTGACATGACAATTCAATCACTAAAGTACAATCCTTTACGGAAGCTCAGTTCAATTGGTGCTCCTTACGTAAGAGGAAGTTCCGGGACCGTTTAACGGCATGGTCTATTACTTGAAACTCGATACTGACTATTCATATTGCAAGGGGAAAACCTCAAGTTTTATCTTTGGCATTGAAAGTTGCTTTAGTCGGGAACACCCCAGGTGTTTATAACATCTAGAGCCTGCAACTGGTAGTATCAGTATCGGCTTATGTAAAAAGATCATGGAATAGCTGACTGGTTTTACGTCTCTACATGTCTTGCTTAAGCTTTAATCTCTCTCTCTTTCTCTCTCTCGTATTAATTTACAAGTCTGGCTTATATCTCGAGGGTTGTGTTTACATTGTATTTGGTCGCCCTACTTTGTTTGGTATAGAACACTGCGGTAGCTCAGTTGGTAGAGTGCTCGTTCCATAAGTGAGAGGTCGTGGGTTCGAACCCTGACCGGTTATGACCCAAGACTTCAAAGTGGGTAGTGAAGTGACTGTTCTTTCCAAGCATTCGGCATTACAAAATGAAAGTTACGGTTCTTTCGGATGGGAACTTAAAATAAACGAGGTCTCGTTTCACAGTGAGCTTGGCTTGATAAAGAACCCTGCTGTATAATGCCATCAGCAGCTGGCGACGTCGCGAAATAAGTGAAATATTCTTGACATTGACGATAAACACCATTACTCAACCCAACTCTGTTTGATATATCCTAACAACAGTCTATCCGAAAGACACGTGTATAATTGGTAAATGGCAGTAGTTACATCACTCGAGGTGTTTATAGCTCATTATATACCTGAAGTTCTTTTGAAAGTCTTAGTTCCCAACCGTTGACAGATTAAGATATTTTTCACTGCAAAATAATTACATTCACTACATTACATTTACTTAACTGCCATCTTTTCTATTCTTAAACGCGTCTTTCATCAACACTGTGTCTGAGTTCTGGTGATTTTAATTAATTTTCCATTACCCCTCTACCACTAAACTGAATTGACATTCCGTTATTAAATAACTGTCTGAGATATTTATACTCTTACTCTGTCATTCCGGAATTCTTTTCTGTCCGTTCCGTCATCATTTTACCAATTATCAGTCAGGTACATGACCTTCAAATTTTATAAGCGCCACATAATCGAGATTTTTTCAACTTTCGCTTAGTTTTCGAAAAGTTTGCTGTTAAATGTTGTAAATATCCAGATATATTTCTACGTTTAACATTCTGTTTTAGTTCTGAAGACAATGCCATGAAATTAATATTTAAAAAATGAAAAAATATAAAAGATTTTAAGAGAGAGAGAGAGAGAGAGAGAGAGAGAGAGAGAGAGAGAGAGAGAGTACAATTTGGCGTAATATACGCCGATAAATCGATCATAGACATAAAATGTTTATAGCCCCAGATTTTGGGGCGATAGTGGGGCGGCAAAACTATCCAGAGACAGATAACCGAGGTTAAACTGTACATAAAAAATTCTTTAGAAGACAATTACTGCCATATACCATTTTCAATTTTTATCAATTATAAAAATTTTAAAAAAGATTGTTTATGGAACCAAAGACAAACCCATTTCTAAATGTTTTTCATAATTTTTTTTTAAAATGTTTATGACATAACTATTACGCATTTATTCCCGTGAAAAGTTAATTTGTATCCAATATTAATTGTGAATTAACGAGTTTAAAGTTTATCGAATGTATTAAATTAATAACGAAATCTTCGGTCTGTACCAGTATCTTAAGATATCTAATACACTTACGTAAAATCTCGCCACGTTAACAGGATTTCGAAATAATTATGTCAGGAAACTGATCTAATTTTAGATAATGGTGTCTTAATTCAAGGATGATCGTTAGTCAAGAAAATTTATCAGCAGGCTTAGTGATTACTCTACTTCTTATTGTATAGCCAAGACGAAATCAGCACTACATAGAATAAAGAATGAGTTTTTGTGTTTAAAATGATATAGCAGGAATAAGGCATCCTGCTCTACAATTGCATTGTTTTGTAAACAATTTGGTACCCCAACAAACGAAATTTAGGGGGATATATATATAGAAATTACCCTGTCTGTCTGTGTGTCTTTCTGGTTGTCCATCCTAATATCGTGTCTGCTTCATATCTTCTATGTCTAATAATGGATTTTGATCAAACTTGGCACAAATGTAAATCAAGAGGAGACGATATATCGCATACCAAACTAATGTACATTAGGCAAAGGTTTAGGAGGTTAGTGTTCTGGGACGGTTGAGGGGGCAGGGTATTTGGCTCTCAAGAGAAGTTCTTTTTGAAATTTTAATGATTAAATATGCGTATTCATGGACCATATATGAATGTATAATAAGTTGAATTCACATTACCGGACTTTAACTCAGTCAGTGTCTGGAAATTCTGTGACTTTTCTGTGGGGAGGGTTTAAGAATGATATATAAGGAATTTGATATTATATAAATATAAAGCAATGTTTTGTAGAATAAGGAATATTCTAAGTCGGATTGTTCTTACAACCGCATTACTGGACTTCAGTGCGTATACAAAGTAGGAAGATTTGTAGACAGTAGTTCCTATAAAATATTAATAGAATCTTACACCGGTAACAGGGCAAGACAGAGATATCTCAAACAATTATGAATATTTTCCTGTCCAAGACGAGCTTTAGCGAGTTCTGGTCACTTAAAATATTTATCCGAGTTTGTAATATCTCTGTCTTACCCTGTTACTGGTGCAGGATTCTTTTTCTCACACATTTGCAACATAAAACATGATTAATAAACATAAAATAACATAACATGTTAAGTTTTCATGTGTCACCAGCCATGTCTGCTGAAAATGACGTAATCAATTTTTGTTGACGTTCTCACGTAAAATGATTGTGGCGTCATCAACTAAGCGCGAATAAGTGATTGTGACGTTGAGAAATTGGTGGTTGACTTCGGAACTTTTCAACTTATTAAGTCCTCCTAACGATAAATCCAGAGCAGGTATAACTACGCGGGAAATTCGGCGTGTAGCCTGTCTCATTCCTAGGATGAGACAAGGAAATCCCACATGGGTGAAAACAAGGGATGTCCATGTCATAGGTGTGAGAAATGTTTGTCTTGTTTGACTGTGACTGTGAACTTATATTGTAAGAAACAAGATCACGCCACAAAAATGATTGTAAAAATTGGATGGTTGTGTGTCCTCCATTAGTTCTATAAAATCACTTCTGAACCAATTTGGGAGGGAGTCATTATCAGTACTCCTCATAAATGTTTTTTCTTGTTTGACTGTAGATGTCATCGACTTGTATTTTAAGAAACAAGATCACGCCACAAAAATCATTGTAAAAATTGGATGGTCGGGTCTCCTTCATTAGTTCTATAACCACACTACTAAACCAATTGCAAAGTGGGGGATTTCATTATGACTACTCCAAAGTCTTGTTTCACTGTGAATGTCATCACTTTGTATTTTAAGAACCAGGATTACGCCACAAAAATGGTTGTAAAAATATATGGCTGTTGGCTCTCCAATAGTTCTATAACCACACGACTGGACCAAAGTGGGGTACTATTATCAATACTTCCAATAAATCTTTGTCTTGTTTGAATTTCATCAACAGGACTGACTGTTCTCTCGCCAAGCAGTTTGCAATTATAAAAAGTCACTGGGTCGTTTGGACTGATGACCCGTGTCATGACAGGTGTGTCGCGTTAAAGAAACTCCCTGCACATATTGCCCCTAACAAACTGCAAAGGTTAAAATATCTGCCACTTCGCCTTCATCTAGTGATATAAGTGAAATATTCTTGAGTTGTGAAACTACATTAAATAAACAAATCAATCTAAATTTTAAATACATGATTATTCAACATGATGTAATTGCCACAAAAATGCGTGAAACAAATATATGAGGAACATCACTGGTTAGAGAAAACTCCAAAGTTTCAAGTTAGACGGAATTTTAGTGGGTATTTTTAGTCTTGGTCTTAAAACCATTACTGTAACAATCAAAACTGTATATACTCAATACTTTTAACTTATGCTGAAAACGCGCCTTCATTTCCCATTTACCAATCTTCAAAGTGTTTCTTCAGCTTTGATATATAATTATTTTCTATACAAATATTATTGGAGCGAACTTCACGATACAACTTCTTTATCAGTCCGTATATATTTCATTATTTCACATGGTTCAATCTATCAGTAAATCTATTTAGTGTTCGGATAAGCTCTTTGAATAATTTAAAACAATTTTGTCAATATCTTTACCTCTGGGGCTGGTTTATTTTATCCGCAATGCGCGGAATCTTCCTTTTATAAGCATGAATTTATTTTACGTATTATAAGCTTTATTTTAGATCTGCAATAACAATAAATGTTCATCAATTTTAAACCTTTCACCTTCTTTAAATTCATACCCATTTATCAAACAAGCAAAGGCTACGTCCGACCTTATCGAAATATGACCCATTTAAAATGCACCAATGTTGTAACAATAACATTTGTATGGCTGATTGAATAGTTAATGGGAAGCATAAAAGTTTTATTAGTAATAAATAGATTGACGCGTTCATGCTGAAAATTCTATTACTGTTGAAAACACAATATAAATATATCGTAGGATGAAATCGGTTTTACTCAGTACAAAGTTTATTGGACAATACGGCATACAACCAACTGGGCTTCAGCTAGAGGACTCATTCCCCCTTCGGGATTTAGTACATGAACAGTTCGCGATGTCAATTTATAATCTAATAAAATACATATTCCATGCTTTATGTGGTTTTCTGAGCTGATTCTTTTAAGTTCAAAACGTTATCGACAAAAACTAAAAACTATAAGATATTAACTTAAGCATGTTAAGATTGCGACAATAAGGGTCTCGATGGCTCAGACGTATAAAGGCTTACGAATAGAATCGTCCTTTGCGCCAAAGTTCTAACCCCGTTCAAGCAGACCCTAATGTAAAAACGTTAGTTAGTTCTGTTGTCGAAATTCGCAGGTCTTTCTTAATGTATCATAACCATAATTTTGACTCCGGTTTTCACAGCCATCTAAGTACCGGTACTCTGGATTTCAGTGAAAGAAATATTAGAACTATGAGGAAACACATTTCGTTTTCCTACAGTCTTACCGCAATGAGCAGTCTATATTCCTTAATCGCTATATTTTTTGCACTGAGCAATATTCGGCAGATTCTTTTTCTTTTCTTTTTTTTTTAGCATTATCGCACCAAGCTGTACTCGCAGGGTTCCTTTCCGTTTTTATGACAATAAACATTTCTGGGATTCTGATTTTATGTCATGTGTGCTGTAATAAATTTTATCGATTTCATCGAAATAAGGTTTTATTATTCCAAAAGTGTTGAGAATAAGTTAATTGAATACTAAAATAATAAAATTTAAATATCACCAGTTCACACAGTCCGACAAAAACCAAACATGTCAACTTGCAGTTGATGTATCCCTCTTGGAACTCCTTCATAAATCTCAAAACAGTTTTGTACGTTGATTTATAATTTAGCTGAGTTAGTTGAATGTTTTTTTCTGGAAATTAAGATGATTTAAATAAAGTTCGTGTTTATTGATTTTTGTTGTGTGGTGGATTGTGATGAAGTTTAAATACAAACAGAAAAGAGAATCAGATTTATAATTACGAAATGACAAACTAGTTGACACTATATTTAGGGTGCGCCTCGATTGGGATTTGAACCTAGGAGCCGAAACGCAAAATGGTTTGTAAGTGCACATTTTAGACAACTCGGCCAATTGCAAGAAGAACCCGGAAGTGAAGTGGTTTGAATATGAAATATAAATGGTCCAAATATTAAACTCTGTCTTTTCTTGTTTTGTATGTATGTTTATCATATGTTTGTGGTGAGGGTTTTTTCCGAATGCAATTGTTTTTTTCTATTTTTTTTTCACAAGGAAAATAGCTATCTTAATCATGAACATTGACATGGGAAGTTATTAAAATTACGCTATACAAAAAATCCGCAATAATCTGAGTAGGATCTCTTTATTTTCATCGTATCATATTACAATACGAAACCTTAAAAAATGGCGATTAATCGGTTTAATATCTCTCTTAAGAAAAGCAACTTATAATCATCACGAAACCCATTGTCTGTATTCTTTTGATATGCATTTGAAATAGCATAAGTGTGGGCTTGTTTTTGAAAAGAGGACTCAACAAACCCATTGCCTTTTTCTTGTAATCGTTTGTGAAGTAGCACAAGTGTGTTTTTGTTTTCGTCAAATGATACAAATTTAGATTTAAAAAAGATAGAGTTGGGATTTTGTTATTTTGGTTATTATCTTTGCGGTTACACAATATAATCCGTTAAAGTGTAGCCGGATTTTGGGGTTTTAACAAAATATCCTTCCTCGCTTTATTATCAAAAGTGGATTGTTTAATCACCTGTCTCGGGGTTCACAAATGATATAAAACTGTTATTAGAATTATTTAAACGAAACAAGCTGCTTACAAAAACATCGTTGACCTAGGAATATTGTAAGTCTAGGATGATCTACATTTGGTGTCTCTGTGTCCGGGATTGCCCTGGATATATTTGACGTCCAAAAGTTCCATGTTTCTTTCACACAATTTTGATCACACATGTGGCGGGCGTAAACAGGGGGTGCTTACCCTCCCGGAGCACCCGGTCTCACTTCCGTGATGGAAGTTCACGTTTCTAACCTGACTTGTCATCAGTTTCAAAATTTTTACTTTGCTTCTGGATTGTGATTCCGACGGATTAGTATGTTTGTTTTTGACTTCTGGATTGTGATTCCGACGGATTAGTATGTTTGTTTTTGACTTCTGGATTGTGATTCCGACGGATTAGTATGTTTGTTTTTGATTTGTAGTTCCCCAGAACGTTTTATGATCGCCATCACAATATTGCTGATAAATATGGTATCTCTTCAAAATTACCCTGAGTATGTTTGACATCCAGTTGTTCCACATTCCCATGATTCTCAATTAATTTAGTTGGCTTGATTACGTATAAAATGGCCTTTATCTTCAATAACATGACAATTTTTGCAGTCATTCTTTTCTTCGTAATATTCTGTGTCTGCCTTTCTTTATTCCCAAAGAATAATCACTTATTCTAAATTTTATAATTTTTTCTGAAATTTGGAGTTAGTTTTTTGTAATAAATAACATGACGATTTTTGCATTTTTTCTGATTTTAGTAATCTACTCTATCTGCTTTTGGCTATTCCCAAAGAAAGGTCACTTATACTAAAGGATGATTCTCAAAACGCCGAGCTATCCGCCTATAGGATTCAAAATTTAAAAGTATGTTATAAACATGTTTATAGTGAAAAATACCTAAAGCTACTATCATTTTGTAAAAGTTTATTTGGTAAAAATCTCAGTAAAATATTGCATTATATGTTTAACACATGAAATCTTTTAGCTTTGTCTCCGTATAACTCTATACAAACATGGAGTAAGTCAGTGAAAATCAACACGTTTTTTAATAAATACATATAGAGCGCATGCCTCTCCATTAAAGATATTTTGAATACAAAAACTACCTTATTTTATTGTTAAGTATGCAAAGTATGGTTAATGGAGAGATATGCGCTGACAGTGAATTTTGCAAAAATCGGTGTTTAGAGAGTTACCCCAATATAACCTCTTACTATACTGTACTATACTCGTACTTGATATTAATAAACTCTCGTTGTCAACAATTGTCTGCGTGGTGTAGTGGATATATGTAGGGACTATTATGTCTTATGTTGTGGGTTCGTATACCCAAAATGACATTTTATTTTTATCTTAATTCATTTCTAATAAAATGTATATTTTACGGCTTTATTTCTTTCTTTTATCTTACTTTGTGTTAGAATTGAAATATTTATTTCTGCAACAAATAACAAAAAAGAAATAAAGACATGCACATACATTTGCTTAATACAAATATAAAATATAACATACAACGATATTACAGTCCAGTTTCAGGCCACGTGTCATTTCCCGTGTGTTTCCTGAACGATGAACACGTACTAGTAAATAAAATGCCAAAACATTAAACTGTTCAAAGTGCAATCTTCGCACGACAAAATGCTATAAATGAAAAGTCGGGTGGGTATCATATGTGATAAATGTCACTAGCTGAGCAAGACTGAAGATCATGAGCCTGTGGTTCCTCCAATAGACTTGAAATCTGAATGTATAGACCTACTCATTTTGAGTTGTGGCAAATCAAATGCCATTTGCTTTATTTTCAAAGAAAAAGTTCCCTTACGAAACTTGCATTAATTAAGGCAAGAATAGACATTTTGTCAAATAAGGCACGTCATTATAAAAAGGGAAGGAAAAATGTTATTCATATGCAACGTATATATTTACGCATAGATTTATTTATATTTGGCCTTAAGTAATGACGCCTATAGAGGCTCGAAAAAGGTGTAACCTAGTTTCTTGCGTATTTATTCCTATAGGCGGATAGCTCAGCGTTTTGGGAATCATTCTTTTATGATTATTTGCGAAATTTAAAGTTTGTTTCTGGTTATAAATAATTCAATAGTTAACAAAAATGTTAAAAACATTGTTTACTCAAAATAAAATATATAAAATACTTTCTAAACAAACAAATGTGCACGATATAATCACGGATTTTTTTTCAATTATTGAAAACGGAACAAAACTGATTGTTAAACATACATTTTATAAAAAAAAAAATAAAATAATGAGAATATCGGCATGGTCAACCACAAATGGCTTATAAGAGACACCCGATTAATGAAAATATTTTAAAACATACTTACCCATGTCCGAATCACAATCTAGAAGCAAAGTAGAAACATTTGAACTGACATGTTAGGCTAATTAAACAAGGAAAGTGAGACCATGTGCTCCGGAAGGGTAATCACTTCTTGTTTAGCTAGCTAATGTAAAATGTTATAAATATATGTGAAATTGTTATTATGGTACTCCGGCTTCCTCCATTATCCAAAATTTACCGCCCTAATATCATAAATAAAAGAATCTTGAATGGAGCGCAATCAACTCATCCAACTACTTTAGGTTGAGTAATTGGATATACAGAATTTCAACAACAGACACATTTCTTCAATTATCTAGTACTGCTGATTGAGCAGATGTAATAATTGACTGCTCTAAAACAGGCTTGTTTAGTTATTTAACATAAGTAAAAGAGTTTCTCTTGTCAAGTGGTACCCATATATAACAATCTAGTTGAGAACAAGCAAAAAATGCACAAGTAACAATACAGTATTACTGGAAACACATGTATCAGGGGTAGATATGATACAGGTGTTTCAAAGTTGTTGTCCCATTTTAAAACCTTTATTGGGGAATTATTACACAGAACCTTTTTGTGAAAATTTCGGTATTTCATGTCTAAAAAATATTTCGATATTTGAAACAATTAAATTTTTTGAGTAGCAATTACCGGATAAAATCAACATTTACGTCATCTTGCCTGTTACTAGTTTACGTCACGATTTCATAACACAATATAAAGTCAAATGATGTGTTTTAAATATCCGCCTATGTTCATGATAACTCAAGAAAGTCTTTTTTCTGAATATATGAAACTACTTTAAAACAAGTATCAACTGAAATGTTCCTTATTTCCCTTTTAAGATTGTCCTTTTATTCTTATATTGTTGCTGGTGATGATGCGTAAACTCTGTCTTTGAGATACTCCCAAAAAATAAAGATCTGTTAACTAAGTTCGTGTGATATGGCAAGGTTCTTCCATCAAATTTCTGTTTGAACTGTTTTTTTCTCTTCAAGCATATGTTATCCTGTCAAGAGAACAGCAAACGTTATATAATTAACAGTTTGTGTTGATTGGTGGAGAAGGACTTCTGTCCATATCGAGACTAACACCGTCAGCACTGCAATGACTGCCCGGAACCGGATAAATGCGTAATAATGCGTGATTAAAATTGGTTACCGTATCAATTGTCTCATTTTGAAATCAAATAATGAAAAACAATTTTAGATATATGAAAAATCATATTTTGCTATACTGTAAGATTATCTGTTAAAGAGACTGCACGACGCTGATGCGTTTGTAATTGAAGTCACAGTGGTCGGTTCTAAATAAAGGTAGTGGGTCAAGCGGACATGTCATTGTTGTTTGCCTATACCGTGACATTAAGTATCAAATTAACACCATTTCGATCATTCATTGTCTAGTATATCGTTGACCTATTTGTTTCGTCCAATAATTCAGAAAGATGAATAGAGCTAAAAGATTACCTTCAGACTGTAACATTTGTATCGCGTATTAATCCACACACTGTCTTGAGAGAGAGAGAGAGAGAGAGAGAGAGAGAGAGAGAGGTGCAATTATCCTAATTGTATGATTTTGAATATCAAACATTCATTTTTAGACTACGTGTCGTATTATATGTAACGTTAGAGAGAGAGAGAGAGAGAGAGAGGTCTCCCAGTTGTGGATTTTGTGACAATTATTAGATCCATCGCCGTCTTAGTGGACACTGTCAATTGCCTGGTGACAAATCTCGTGCCCAGATATCTGCGGTAGGTCACTTGAAATGTTTACTAAACAAAAGTAGTGTTTTAGGTAATTATGTGCAAACCTAAAAAATTTTGTGCCGACATTGCACGAAAATTGACAATTATATGTCTTACATTGTCACACTATTTCCACCACATAGTCTCTACGCTGCTTAACAGAGAGAGAGAGAGAGATGCTATAGCCGTTGAAATGGAGGCAATTATTAGCTCCATCACAAGCATATTAGGGACACCACCAACAATATGTGGACAGATTGTGTGTCCCCAGATCTACGGCTGTTTATTTGAAATTCTCTAAAACACTATTTACAATAGAGTAGGGTTAGGTTAGGTTAGATAGGGGCGTTTTATTGTTCCTAAAAATTTACACTGAAATGCCCTCACATTGTAGGTAAAAGAACTCACATATTGTTTATGAATTTCACATTGCCCCCACTGTTTATCTCACTTGTTCCTACTCAGAGAGAGAGAGAGAGAGTCTTTGTTAAGTAATAGTGTGGTGTTATATACATTAGTGAATTTTCTATACGAAACATTTGTAATAATGCGGGTTACATGAGGGTTATACAAATTTTATAAAATAGAAATAAATGTTTCTAGTGTTTCTAACAACACATGTACATATAGCCTTTGATTTTATTTTTTGCTTTTTTCCGATCACCATTTATTACATAGTAAATCCATTCAATATTTATGTTCATTTCATCTATTCATTCATAATCATATATTAAATACGATTTTTTTCAACGACAGAAAACGCACAAAGATGTAATTTTCAATAATTTTTTTTATATAAAAACACCTTTTCATGCTACACATTTTTTTATTTTTTCCTTCTTTGATATTTTTTTTTTACTTTTTTTTCAAAGAATCTTAATAGACGTTTCAAAAAGACACACATATTGTATGTTATTTTTTCGAAGCAATTCGTTCCAGATGTTGACTTTAAATTTTCCTTCGATGGAAAACGCACAAAGATGTAATTTTCCAATACAGTTTGAATAAAACATTTTCCATGGATATTACACAATTATTATTATGTCGCTATTTGATTTTATTTATTTATTTATTATTTATGTTATTTTTTTTACCTTTTTTCAAAGAAACTTAAGAAACCTTTCATAACATATGTTATTTTTTCGAACCTTTTCGTCCCAGATGTTGACTTAAAATATTCTGTCTGCGGAAAACCCACAAAGATGTAATTTTCAAATACAGTTTTAATAAAAACATTTTTATGAATATTACACTACTTTTATCATTTACACTTCTGATTTTATTTTTCCTTTTTTCAAAGAATCTCGAGACACGTTTTTTTACATATGTTTTTTTATTTAGCATTTCGTCCCAGATGTCAATATATTGCTTTTGTATAATGTTTTACAGTACAGACCTGTCAAAAGATTAACACTGAGCTAACGAAAAGGCGTGAAAGATCTGCTGCCGAGTGAAACCGAGTCTGACCCAAAACTTGAAAGTGGGCAGTGACTGTTCTCAGTTTCGCCAAACTCGGCATTACGAAATGAAAGTCAATGTTCTTTCGGATGGGAACTTAAAATAATCGAGGTCCCAGTCACGTGTGGGCTTGACACGATAAAGAACTCTGCTGTATAATGCCATCAGCGCAACGCACAGGCAACATTTCTGCACCTTCGCCTATAGCTGGCGACGTCTCGATATAAGTGAAATATTCTTGAATGGGACGTTAAACACCATTACTCAACTCAATTCAACTCTGCTGTGAGGGACCTACATGGGTACCTATTGGACGAAATGTTGTCATGAAATATGTAGAAGCTTTTGAAAAGCTGTCGAGAGACGATGGGCCGAGATGAACTACAGATTCGATACTTATTCGTTAGCTTAGTGTTAAACTTTCGACAGGCCTGTACTGTGTGTGATTGATGGTACAGCATCTCGTCCCGTACAACAAATGTTACCGGTGGAAACGGGATTTTTACCACGACAATGTGAAAGAACCGTAATGAACATAGGGGAAAATGCGGAAGTTGACTTGTAGTGAAAATTATATTAATTGGGGTTAAATCCAATGCAGGATACTTATTCGTTAGCTTAGTGTTAAACTTTCAACATGCCTGTAATGTATATGATTGATGGTACAGCATCTCGTCCCGTACAACAGATGTTACCGGTGTCATCTTGTACCGCATTATAGTATTTTAATATCTCTTAACAACAAGTAATTAGTTTACACAAAAAACTAGTTTTTCTCATAAAACATCTTATCTTGACAGGTCTTTGAAGTATTATATCTAATTGAAAAAATAAAGAAATCGATTAGCAAACGGGAGGTTTAACACAGCAACGTGAAAGAACATTAACATAGGGAAAAAATTGAAGAAATCTATTAGCAAATGGGATTTTTAACACAGCAACGCGAAATAGCCTTAACATAGGGGAAAATTAAAGAAATTTATTAGCAAACGGGATTTTTAACACAGCAACGCGAAATAACCTTAACATAGGGGGAAAATTAAAGAAATCTATTAGCAAACGGGATTTTTAACACAGCAACGTGTTATAAGCGGAGCAGAGGGGAAAATGCGTAAGTTGACTTGCAGTGAAAATGATATCAATTGGGGTTAAATCCCATGGAGGGAAATGCTACTGCAAGAAAACTTTGTCAGTTTGATTGGAAAATGTACGCGATTTCACACGGCTGCGTAAACAATTTGATTTTCAGTACCATCACAAAACTGATTGCCCCGGCATATTGACTGGAAAAAAAAGTTTGTAAATGACACGTAAAACAACATTCTCCTCTACAAATAGAAAATAATTCGTAATGGATTGTTAAGCAAACTTTAAAGTTTAGACTCTAACCCGATGCCTAATTATCAGCCGGTGTAATTTTGAAGCAACTATACTCATTGTGTGGAAGTATTATTCGCCTGTTTCCGTCATAAATCTCTCTTAACGGTGAACGGCGGAATATGCCGAACGGTTTCCGGACCGTTCGGAAATGTAGTATTTTGTTATGGTTTGTGGTTTTTACACCCACGGCTATTTTGATTTATTCGGTGTAGACTGATATATAATGTTGAATTAGATTAGGAAAGGTGTGGATACTAATGTATCCTTCCTGTGAGTTAGCTGTAATACTAGCAGAGTACAATACTACTCTGTGTGTACTGTAATTCTAGAAATAGTATTGAAATTTATGGGCATATTATGACACAGGGGTTTTGTATCAGTTGCATAAAATAGAAAAATAACTTTAAATTTATAGCAAAATACACAAATTATCATTACTTTTTTTTCGGATGAATAGAGGAAAAACTGTTTCTTTCGACCATATAATCATCATATAGTGACTTTGAAGTTGCAATAATCAAAATACCTTAATTTCAATTTATAGCAAATATAAAAATACCATTACTTTTCTTGCTGCATAGAGGGAAAACTGTTTCTTCAGACCATATAACTATAAGACGACTTTGTATTACTTGAAGTAATCAAAAAAAGTTAAAGCAAAATGCAAAAAAATTACCATTACTTTTGCTGTTGTTAATGAGGGTAAAAATGTCATTTGCATAAAATAAAACAAAATATCTTACATTATTATTTTTATTGCTGTATAGAGGGGAAAATGTTGATCTTTCGACCATATATTCATATAGCGACTTTGTATTAGTTGCCATAATCAAAATACCTTAATTTCAATTTTCATAAAATACATGTACATTGCTTTTTCTGATGCGTAGAGGAACATATACGAACCTAGTTTAACTCATTTACAATTTTGTTTGAAATGAACACAGTGTATGCGTTCCATCAGTTTATTTTCCGAGGAGTTTTTATACAAACGTCTTACGTACACTTCATTATCACGGTATATACAGAGAGCTTACCAGTACACAAAACCTACGTAAAATCATTGATCAGTGGTAATGAGAATTAAGGGCAACGAGTAATTTGTTATTTCTCTCTAAATACCAAAAGTGCCCTTAAGTATTTTTTATTTTCTTTATATTGTTCACTGAAGTCATTGATTTGATTTTTATTCAATTTCAACACTTTTTTATACAGACGTGTCCCTTGGCGTCGTTATGACAACCAAACACGCTGTCTGGTTTTCGGCGATTCCAAATCACTATACGCTTTGCTATACCCAGTTGACGTATTGCAGTAAATAAAATTTATTTGTCATTTGCTATTTGAATGTAGTTTTTAGAAATTCTTTTTAATAGTCAATGTCATACCGGAACACTGATTCATTCTGCGCTAGAATAAGGACATTCCTTTAGGTTAGATTGTCAAGGCTATTCAAATATCTTAAACCATAGTAAATTATACCGTTTTACAAACCATATCACATGTGCTTCAACGTTTGAAAATTTTTGACATAATCAAAAACATATTAATCAATATCCGAATCACGATCCAAAAGCAAAGTAAAAACTTTGAATCTGGCAAATCCGGTCAAACATTCACCAATGCAAGAAACTAAGGCCGGGTGCCCCGTTAAGGGTAAACACCTCGTGTTTAGCTAGCTACAACCAACGCTTGTGTTATCACGATTTGGAATGAAAGGAACACGGAACTATGGAACGTCAACTAGTAAAATATATCCAGGTTAGTTTTGGATTCAGAAGCATCATATTATCAACATTTTTTTCCAAAACACTCAAACAACAGGCATTGACACCATGTTACACATCATACCCCACGTGCTTCAACGTTTGAAAACATTTGGCATAAATTATATGGTTGATTTAAAATTAGGATCCAACTGAATGCTTCCTATTCTAATGTTTTATTGTGTGGTTTTCTTTTCTATTTGTTTCTCTATTATCATAGGACTACATTTTGTAGTGTTTGGTTGGAACTCTCTAATAGTGCTATTACCACATCACTTGACATTTACCCTAATACCCGTCTAATGTGAGATATTTTTCTTTGCCTTTCTATTTAATTATGACGTCCACGAAAGGCTACATTTGAAACTTGATGACAGACGTGATAATTTTTCTGTTGTCAATTTTCCTTTTCTATGCAGCAATATACCTGCTTCTACTGCTTATGGTGTATTTGTTTCTCAATTAATACGCTATAGTAGAGCTTGTTCCCACTACGGGGACTTTGTACAACGAAGCAGGCTGCCTAGGTTTATCAAGACCCTCGAAACGTTTTACGTCATCACAGTATTGTTAATAAGTTTGATGTCTCTGTTTCCAGGATTGCCGGGATATATTTTTGACGTCCCATAGTTCCATGTTCCTTTCACACAATTTTGATTACACACGAGGCCGATGAAGCTAGCTAAACAGGAGGTGCTCACCCTTCTGAAGCACCCGTCCTCACTTCCCTAGTGGAAGTTCACGTTTCTAACCTAACTTGTCAGTTCCAAAGTTTTTATCTTGCTTCTGGATTGTGATTCGGACACGGATTAGTATGTTTGTTTATGATTACCTTATAGTCCACCTAGTACTGTCAATAAATTAAACATTCGTGTTTCTTTTTTTTCTTTGTTATGGTTTTTCATTGTTTTGGTTCCTGGTTGCTCTGCTTTTTACCAACCTTATACATTGTTAAACATTGTTTTTATATTCCAGTAACTTCATTGTACTTATTTTACACCCCAAAAGTTAGATAATTTTCTGCAAAAGTCTTTTGAACTTCTCCTTCTCTTTCGCTTTATAATCAACCGATCGCGAGTGATCTCAATTATTTTAAAAATTTGATTTTCAAATATATTTTGTTTCTTGTCTTTTTTATGCTTATTTTTGTTATATCGTGTCCATGTAGTTTGTTTAGGAATTTGCAAAAGACCCCTTATACAAAGCCATCTATTTATAGTTTGCTTCTGTTATTTGATATATTCACACAACCTTGTAATAGATTTTAAAAGAATTAAAAATGAGTAACAAATTTAAAGAACATAAAACGATATTTTTGAAACACATCTAAGTCATTTTATGGTGTGTAATCTTCCTTTATCTAAATGTTTTACAAATGTGGTAGAAATAAATCTACATAAATTACATTTTTCATCAAAACATCGAATTAAATGATTAGGAGAATACATATAAGTACTGTCATAAATTAATGTTTAAGATAATGATGATCAAACCTTATATCATGCACTTCTTTTTAACCAAGTATATTATTATATTTCGTGTACACTAATTCAATAGGCGAGAGGCCTAAAACAGTGTCTTTATATATAACTTACTTAACTGACATATTATACACCTAAAATTGGATTTTTTTTACAATAGAGAGTTATGAACCCCTCTTTCTCTTTAACGTTTGAATCAACCGATCGCGAGTGATCTTAATTGTTGTAATAATTAAAAAATCTTTTAGTTTCTTTTCATTTTAAAAGTTCGATTTTAAAATATATTTTGTTTCTTGTCTTTATTTTGCTTATTTTTGTTGTTTTGTGTCCCTGTAGGGTTTTCTGGAATTTGCAAAAGACGTTTTATGCAAAGTCATCTATTTATATTGGGATTCTGTTCTTTATAGTATCTATACAACCTTGTATTACATTTTGAAAGAATTTAAAATGAGTAACAAATTAAGAGTACATAAAACGATATTTTTGAGATACATCTAAGACATTTTATGATGTGTAATCTTCATTTATCTAAATGTTTTACAAATGTTGTAGAAATAAATCTACATAAATTACATTTTTCATCAAAACATCGAATTAAATGATTAGAGAATACATATAAGTACCGTCATAAATTAATGTTTAAGATAATAATGATTGAATCTCCTATCATGTACAGTACAGACCTGTCGAAAGTTAAACATTTATCTAACTAATAATTACCGAATAGGCATCTCATCTTGACCCCAAGTAAGCGTTTCAGCTTTTTGGCAGCTCTCATCTATCTCTCTGTAGCTTTTCGGTCACTTAGTATCCATACCTCGTCTACTAGACAGCCAAGCTTCGATACTTTTTCGTTACGCAAGTGTTAAACTTTCGGCAGTCCTTTATAGTATTATGTACTTCTTTGTTACCAAGTATATTATTATTGTTGATGTATACTAACTCGATAGATAGGACACCCCGCGGAGTTTGGCTTGGTTACGATGAGTTGTATCTTAAATATTATTTCTTTTGATTTTATCAATAAATTCTACCGCCTTTATACACTTCAAAACCATGCTAAATGCTGTATTTATCTTGTTCTTTTGAATCGTAAAATAAAAACATATGTACTACAACATTTTTGTGGTGAGGATGAATTTCTAACTTGTCAGATTGGAAATAGTAACAACTTTTCTTTTATTTATTGATTTATTTACTTTCGTTTTTTTTTTATTTCGTTGTTTTGTGAATACTCCATATTTTTATGGCTATTTTGTTTGCTGATGCAGTATTGCTTTTTGGGTTTTTTTTCTGGTATTACACAAAGTGAGCTTCATGCTGACTTGTTTCAGTAGCCTGTAGAGAAGCTTAAAGCTATTGTGTTTTTTTAATCATTTTTTTCATGACCTTGTTTCTTCTCCTATCCGTTGCTTCACTTTTTGGAGTGTATTGTTGTTGTTTAACTTCTTGTTTTGGCTGTGTTTGTAAAGCAGAATCTATGTTTGTACATCTACGTTTTTAAATTTAAGAGTCTGCGTTTATTTATATTAAACATTTCATCACCATCTTATAATAATTGTTATTTGCAATTCGTAAGCCAAGAGTATAGAAACCTTAATTGAATTGGTCGGAATGTTATTTCATTTAAATTGGGTTGACATAAAATTAAATAAAATGGCCATTTGGTTTCCTTTACCGCTTTTTGCTGCGATTATGAAGTGCGACATTATACAAACAGCTGTTTTTCGCGGAGTGTTTGAACATTTTATGTCTTTCCAAAGTTATTTATCATGAATTCATGTACTACTTGGGAGCTCCATGTTATTGTCAAAGTTTAAAAATTGTTCCTTCTATACAATCGTATACCTTACAACATTATTCACTTGCCTCTACTGCTCTTAGTGAGCATTCACTCTGCCATCTGAATGTATATGTGTTGTGCATTGTAATTAGGCTTAATGATTTTGTCTTGATATTTGTCTTGTGTTGTTCGTCTTCTTTTTCCTTTCTTTTCTTTTCTTTATTTCTTACAAAAAATAATGAAAATAAATCTTTTGTACCCAAGGTTATCCTAAATATATGTGACATTCCATAGTGCTACACTTCTTTCATTTTCAATTTTGATTTCACGTGTAGCATGTGAAGATAGCTTAACAGGAGGCGCTTACCTTTTCGGAGCACCTAGGCGTATTTTGTCGTTGGAAGTCCACGTGTTTCTCCTAATCTGCTGAATGACCAGTTTTCGAAATTTTAACTTTGATTTCTGAATTCTGATTGCAACATGACTGGTATTTCTGTTTTTGATTCCGTTCTACTTATTCCTTGCATTCGTTTTTTACTGAATCTAAATAAATTACTTTTCCCCAACAAAACTTCAATTAAACCATTACACATAATTCACCATCACAAATTAATGTTGTAAGATAATTGTGATTAAATCAATTATTATGTATTTCCTAGTAATCTGGTATACTAGAGTATATATCTGTACTAATTCAAGGAAATAAGACACCCCGTGGAGTTTGGCATCATCGAGATATATTGTATCTTATATATTGCTATTTTGATTTCATCAAATTAGTTCCACCTCCCTTATCCACTTCAAAACATTACTAAACGTTCTTTTATCCATCGTGTATAATATATTACATTAAACACTTAATTTGTATATTAACACATTTTTTCTTGGGATAAAATATCTAGGTTGTTTGTAAAATAAGCCTTCATTTGTGTTTAAAAGTTAGCATTCATTTATGTTTTAAAGTTAGCATTCGTTTGAATTTTAAAGTTAGCATTCGTAC
Source organism: Anadara kagoshimensis (assembly GCA_021292105.1). Classification (NCBI taxonomy): domain Eukaryota; kingdom Metazoa; phylum Mollusca; class Bivalvia; order Arcoida; family Arcidae; genus Anadara; species Anadara kagoshimensis. The sequence goes on along the minus strand of CM037872.1, from coordinate 22,079,382 downwards.
GGTTTTTAATGCAGACAAGCTAAAATGTTCTTGTTGGTCACAGGGAATAACTTTTTGTCAGAGACTGGGATGTTTGTTGTTAATTAAGAGACCAAAATCAAAATTGAGATAGTTGGTCAAGAGATGCTTGCCTTTCCGTAGCGGGCTCGGTGGCCTAATGGATAAGACGTCAGTCTGCAAATCCAGGGTCTCTCACCGCTGTGAGTTCGAGTCCCGCTCGGACCACATGTGGGAAAGTAAATTTTCCTTGCCATTGACCTTTACTGATTCACCTGGTATCAGTATAATAGACTGGGGAAATGATACGCTTGTCTGCGGCGTACTGACTCTGTGAGCTAGCACGGTAAAGTCGCCCTGAGTGCGCGCTAGTACAAGGCAGATCATACAACACACTCGCACTTCACATGCATACACAAAATTGTTCATAGATTAAACCATAGAGATTAATAAATAGTTCTCGTCGCGAATAGCTGAGTACTTCCCGTTTGTTACTAAATGTTCCAGTTTTCAGAATTATTTTTTTATTTTTTGGTTTGTGATTTGAACATGGACTGGTATATTTGTTTTTGATATCGTTCGACTTCTTCGCCCTCGTCCTGTGTCTAAAATTAATCTTAATAATTACATTCATGCAACAAAACTTCAATTAAATGTTTACACATTTTGCACTATCATTAATAATTTTTTAGATAAAGTCACTTATGATATATAATCTAGTAATCAGGTATATTAGTTGTATTTATATGTACTAATTCGTGAAATAAGACACCCCGTGGAGTTTGGCATCATCGGGATAAGTTGTATCTTATATTTGGCTTCTTTTGATTTTATCAAATTAGTTCCACCTCCCTTATCCACTTCAAAATATCATCAAAGTTCTATTTATCTCATTTACTTCTTCAATTTGTAGTGGGATGTATATGATATAACATTAGACGCATAATTTGTACTATTAACATAATTTTCCCCGAGATCAAGAATCTGGTTAGTTTGTCAAATTAGCACATTTATTTGTGTTTTAAAGTTAGCCTTCGTTTGCATATTCAAATTACTTGGTTTGGTTTCTAATGCATTCCAACTGGATTTATTTCTTATTGGTTACAGGCGATTAGAAACACATGTCACTTGCTTTGTTCTGAAACCACACCTATATAATGATATAATAAAACGAGTTTCTAAAATTCTACATTTGGTTATTGTAATTGTGTGATTGCATGTTTTACCAGCGACAGGTGTAGCTAGTTGGGCAAGAATTGCTTACCAATCTGGAGCAACCGGCCTTAGTTCCTTCGTAAAAATTACGTGTTAGCCAAATGTTTCAGTTCTTAAAATTTATTTGAGTTTTGTGATATGAACGTGGACATTTGTGTTTGTTATTGATTTCGTTCTCCTTCTTTATTTCTTTCTTTTTCCTTATCTTCTTTATCTTCTTCTAAAATTAATTTAAATAAATTGCATAGTTCCAACAAAACTTCAATTACTGTAGATCACTTATTTTTCGCGAGTAGAAAATTTCGCGTCAAGACCATTTTGACCTTATTCGCGAACATTTGAATTCGCGTTTCGAATATTATTGAATACAACATATGTATGTCAACATAGAAATATCTGTTTGCTGGAAATATTCGCGTTATATTTAAATTCGCGAATGGGATAAGTCGCGAATTTACGCGAAATAAAAGTGATCTACAGTACATGATTACACATTATGTACTATCATTAATGAGTGTTGTAAGTTAATTTTGATTAAATCACTTATAATATATTATCTAGTAATCAGGTATATTAGTAGATGTATGTGTACAAATTCAATGAGTTTAGACAGCCCGTGGAGTTTAGCATCGTCAGGACATATTGTATCTTATACATTGCTTGTTTTGATTTCATGAAATTAGTTTCACCTCATTTATTCACCTCAAAACATCACTAACCGTTCTATTTATCTTGTTTCTTCTTAATATATTACACTGTAATATAACACGAAACACATAATTTGTACCATTAACACAATTTTCCCCGAAATCAAGAATCTGGGTTGTTTGTAAAATTAGCATTCGTTTCTTTTTAAAAGTTACCATTCGTACGATTTCAAATGCATACAATCTTGATTTCATTTTTAATTGTTACAGGGGATAATGCAATGCAATAAGAAACTATTCCACTACGCCTATAATGATATAATAAAACGAGTTTATAAAACCATTGTCATGGACCGGAATGTTTATTATTTATTTTCAATTGAATGTTTTTCACGTCGTAGAAATAACTGGTGTAAAATAGCTACTCACCACCCGGAGGACCTTGCCGCACTTTCCCTCGTGGAAGTTCGCGAGTCTTTAACCTAATTTTCAAGTTTTCACAGTTTTAATCTATTTATTTGTTTTGATTGAGATCAAAACATCAACTTGTATGTTATTTTTTATTTCGTTCATTTTCCTATTGTCCTGACCTTATTTCTTAACTGAATCTAAATAATATTAATTACTTTTTCCCCGACACCATTTCAATTAAATAATTACACATTATGTTCTATCGTTAATAAATGTTGTAAGATAATTTTGATTAAATCACTTATTATATATTTATAGTAATCAGGTATATTAAAAGTGTTTATGTGTACTATTTCAATGAATTAAGACACCCTGTGTAGTGTTGCATCATCGAGATATCTTGAATCCTATATATTGCTTTTTGCTTCTTTTGATTTATCAAATGAGTTTCATCTCCCTTATCCACTTCAAAACATCATTAAACGTTCTATTTATCTCGTTTACTTCTTCAATTTGTAGTATGGTGCATATGATATAACATGAAACGCATAATTTGTACTATTAACACAATTTTCCCGGGATCAAGAATCTGGGTTGTTTGTCAAATTAGCATTTTAAAGTTAGCATTCGTTTGCGTATTAACATTACTTGGTTTGGTTTCTAATGCATTTCAACTGGATTTAATTCTTATTGGTTACAGGCGATTAGAAACACATTTCCCTGGCTTTGTTTTGAAACCATGCCTATATAATGAGATAATGAAACGTATTTGCTTTGCTTTAAGGACTGCGATTTCAACATGGCTGGTATGTTAGTGGTTGATTTGGTTCTTCTTCAACTTTGCCACCTTTCTAAACTTTGATTAATCTAAACAAACTACTTTTTCCAACAAAACTTTCATTAAACGTTACAATTACACATCACTATCATTAATGAGTGTTGTTAGATAATTTTGATTTAATCACTTTTAATGTATTTCCTAGTTATCAGGTAAACAAGTAGTATGTATGTACTAATTCAATAAATTAGGACAACCCATAGAGTTGGAAATTTTTAAACTGACAAATGAGATCCACATCCCTTTTCCAATTCCCACTAAACGATCTATTTATCGTTTAAATAACATTCTGTAATACCCTACACATGATATAACATGCAACATTTAATTTGTACTATGTACAATGTATTTCTCGGGATCAAAATTCTAGGTTGTTTGTAAAATAAGCATACGTTTGTGTTTTAGAATTACTCATGGTGTAATTTTCAATACATACAAACTAGATTTTGATATCAAAGCAGTTAACTTGTTATCATTAAAAACTAATTTAACTCGCTTTTTTGAAACTGTGTCTATGATGATTTTATGAAACGAGTTCCTCAAATTCCTGTTATGATCCGGGATTTTTGTTGCTTATTCTCAGTTCGTGTTTCTACACGTAGCGGAGGTAGATAGCTTTACATGGAGGATACTTACCACTCCGGAATGCCAGGTCTCATTTCTCCTTGTCTATGTTTAACTTGTTTTCTAATTTTGTCAGTTTTTATTTTGCTTTTTGAAATGTGATTTGTGAATTGGTGGGTATGTTTTGGGGTTGATATCAAATTTCCTAAAAACATTACAAAGAAATACAAAATATAAAAATTACAAATGAAAATGTACTATATTGAATTTTAACAATAAAAACAGCAAATGAATAAAGGATTTGATTATTGTTAAATTCTGAAACGAAATCAATTTCACCACCAAAATTGTAATATATAAGACGGGATTTACGTACAATGTCAAGGGTTCTCATGACTATTCTTAGTCATTGTATAACGTATATTGTGTCTAGTGTAATCACTAAATTAAATTAAGCCAGATAAAATGCAATATTTCAGCATTAAAGGAAAATTCACATCAGATGTCGCAGATTAAATGACTAAGTACATTGCCGTATTTCCATGAGAAAGGATATTCTTCTTCGTGTGTTATAAATATTGTGAGAATAAATATTCTTTCTATATCAACATGTTTTTATTATCTTGTCTTATATAGATGTTTGAATCTCTCTCTCTCTCTCTCTTTTTTTTTGTCTAATGATTGAATTGAATATATAATGTCTTTTTTGTCTTTGTTGGTTTTTTTTAATTTAATCCCTCTCTCTCTCTCTCTCTCTCTCTCTCTCTCTCTCTCTCTCTCTCTCTCTCTTCTTTTGTCTAATTTGGATGATTGTATAATTTACTTTTATTATGTCATAGTTGCGTTGGCTATAGCCAAAATGTAGTATCTGTTTTCTGGTTTTCTATTTCACAACTATTAAAAATAAGGCTCGTAAATTTCTGGACAAATGGGGTTTTTACTCACTGTAATTTGTTGTAGCGTGTATGTTTCTGTACGTTTATGCACATGCTCTGGTTTTTGCTAAGTATATGATATCGGTCCAATATGTTTGTATATTTCTCCAGCTATGATTAACATGTATCTGGTATTTATAAACAGAACATTAGTTTTGATGTTTTCTATGTTAGTTATGTAAAGTAAATTGAGTAATGATAGATATATCAGTAGCATAGCTATAATGTAGAGCTTGTATCTAATTAATGGGATTTTTATTAATGTGAAAATAAAAGGATAAAACTGAATATATTATGCGTTGATACATTTTATTACTCTCTCTCTCTCTCTCTCTCTCTCTCTCTCTCTCTCTCTCAAAATCAGAATAGTAACCTGAAATATTAGATCTTCACAAACAACGGACAAAACTAAAACAAACTAAAAACTATAATATCAATACATGGAGGAAATTGTTATACAGGTCGAAGTATTGAAATGATAATATTAGTATATTCATTACTATTTTATAGTTTTAACATACCGGTCCATGTTTAAGACGTAATCTAACAAGCAAAGCAAAAACTTTGAAAGATAAACCTGTAAATTACACCAAGAAATGAGACTGGGTTCTCCGGATGAATACAAGAAACTATCTACATGGGTAATTGAAAGGTAGCATCATTTGAGGTAAAAGCTTATGAAGGATCATTGCTTGAATACGTCTGACCGATACACAGAAAGAGTCGTAATCAGTACCAACTCAACTTGTGACAAACCAAATAATTATTTTTATCTATCGGTTGGTAAAATCGAAAAAACGCATTACCAACATGTGTTTCAATATCAAAGCAAATTTTAATTTTGATCAATGTTTTAATTTTAACTAATTTGTATTATTGTTTTTTATTTTGCAGCTACAGCGTTTAAATCGTGTACTGAAAATGGAACCTGGTACATTGATCCGACCTCAAACCTAGAATGGACAGATTATACCAATTGTGTTCACGAACAGGTAAAATGCATTTATGTTACATTAATAGTTATGTTAGGTTTTACTCTTATATGATCATTTTCCGTTGGTACAATAGTCATTCGTGTTATCAGCCACTTCGTAACGGATGTTTCTCAAAATTCAACATGTATAGTGTATATTGTTTTTCAGTGTTTATTTTTCTAGGTAAATATTGCATTATCTCTAATTTGTTCGCATATATCAAGGTGCATAAAACTTTATTCGAATCGTTCAATGAAAATAATATTGCATGAACACCCGAGGTAATTTTTACTTAACCCGTTTTAACTTTGCAGTTCTATACCGCTGTTTCAGAATAATTCAATACTATATGAAGTTACCTAGTTATATTTATTAAATAGCGTGTATTTTGTTTCCAATCGTATTTCATGTAACTTTACAAAGCTCGGTTTCCTCCAATCGTACGTATTGTAACATTTCAAAGTGTGTGCTTCTTCCAATCGTATGTATTGAAATACTTCAATGCGTGTGTCTATTGCGCCGATATATACATTGAATTACAACAGCTATTTCTGAAATTTTAAACATTTTGATAACGATATTCAATATTTGTAGTAAAGTGCGAATAACGTATATTGTGTATTTATTTCATAGCAATTACTCAGCGAAATTATTTTCTCGTTGTGTACTTATAAACAATATTAAAATGCCATTACCCCGGAAAATAACAAAATAAATTCTATGCATGCGACTGTCAGACTGTCAGTTGTTAATGAAGAAAAGTCTGGCGACTGAGATACTAAAAGTTTAATAGAAAAACGAAAACATACAACAATCCAGCTAATAAGTAAATAACACAAAAGTGCACATGTACAGCGTAAACTATAAAACACAACGAGGCTTTAATGCTTTCTTTGTAATGTAAAAATATTTCTTAATTGAGCAACTGCTGTTCGTTTTAGTAGTATTGTATAACGTCATTAGTTTTTTATGAGTTGGAAATATTTTTGTTTCTGTTCTTAGATAAATATGCCATAACATATAAAAATATAAATTTTGAGATGAAAAAAACTAGAAACACCCAACTGTTCTTTTGAGTCGTATAATTACGTATATAAATAAAAAACTTCAAAAACTTAACATATCTGAATATCTAATTCAATATAATAATTTGGAATTTATTAAGAAACATAAAGTTTAAGAGTTATTAAAAAGTTTGTTTGCGTGATGGATAAATATAAATAATAAATATTTACCATAACATAATCTTGAGAGATTTTACTTCGGATGTCTAGTTTTTATAAAACAATTGTGAATAAAATAATATAAATGTGTTTGTTGCTCTAATCATACACATAATTGAAAATAAAAAAAACTAGATAAACTGTGAGCCACAAGCTCACAAAAAATACCCCCTCCCCCACATAAAAAAATCCATCGGATCAAATTTTGAAATAGGGGGTGCACATCTACCTTATATCACAAAGATTGTGTGAAAGTTTCATGAAAATCCATTGAAGGGTTTAGGAGGAGTTGCGGATAAGAGATAGGTACCCTAAGGTGTAACGGAAGGACGGAAGGACGGACGGACACACGGACGGACACCCCTATCACTATATACCCCCACTTTTTAAGCGGAGGGTATAAAAACGTATATCCCGGTGTATGGATACATAGAGCAAACTAATAATTATTATCTATATTACATTTACACTTACATTGCACTGTAATTGTTATTATTTACACACTCTAAAATGTACATACAAATGGTCAATTTGGGAATACAGGTGTGGCGTAAGTAATAGGAAAGTAAACACCACTTCTTTAATTGAAATTGAAAATTTTTTTTATTAGTTTATACTACAGGGAAATTGCAATGGCGAAATTCCAAATATTCGGACAAAATAACAATAATAATAACAATAGATTATTTATCACTTTTCATACTTTTGTGTCTTGAGCTGCGAAAAACATTTATAAATAGTCTCATTTCCGTTTTATAGATGTCTTTTAAACTTATAAGACAAAAAGTAAAATTTCCTCCTTGTAAATAGCTGATTTTTAATTTTACACAATTTTCATTCTTTTAAAATATAAATAAAAAGTGTAATTTTTATATCAAGGAAAAACTACAAAACGCACCTGTTCTTTTAAGTTTTATATAATTACACTTGTATGTCAGAAATCAAAAGACTGTGATGTTTCGAGTTCGTTTCGGATATTTAATTCTGCAATATTCATTCTATGTCACTAAAAGTACAAAGAAATATTTATTGTTGGATTTGTACACTTATATATGAGTTATCATTCCGAAAATATACATCCAAGTGATCCATTGGGAGTAATAGTGAAGCATAATTAATGCGGTAGACAAAAGCATTTATTTAAAGCCATTAGTTTTTAGGGAAAAAATATTTCATGGAAATGCAATAACCAATTTCTCGACAACTTTTTGCAAAGGTTCCATCAGATGGTACAGGGAATATAAACGATGTCAGAGGAATTTTTAAGTCAAAGATACATACATTGATATAAATTATTCCGTGTCTATTGTTCTTTATTATAAAATGCACCCGTTCTTTCAAGGTATATATTTTGAAACTTCTATGTCGAAGATAAAAAACTGAGCAATTTAGAGTTCGTTTCGGATATTTAGTTCTACAATATTCATTTTATGTCACTATAAGTACAAAGAATTATTTATTGTTCCATTTGTAACACTTATATGAGTTATCATTCCGAAAATACACATCCAAGTGATCCACTGGGAGTAATAGTGAAGCATAAGTAATGCGGTAGACAAAATCATTTATTAAAACCAATAGTTTTTTGGGGTAAAATATTTCATAGAAATGTAATGACTAATTCCTTGACATCATCAAACATTTTCGCAAAAGTTCAAAGAACCATGATTAACCACATCTGAGATTTTGTTTTATTAGGTCATAGATATATACGTTGATATAAATTCCTACGTGTTATTATTTTAGACGGGGAACAACTAGCTTTTACGTGATAATTCTTATGTAAAAGGCACTAATTCTTTCAAGGTAAATATTTTGAAACTTCTATGTCAAAGATCAAAAACTGAATTTTCGAGTTCATTTCGGATATTTGGTTTTGCAATATCTATTCTTTATCACTGACAGTACCAACACATATTTATTGTTGGATTTGTAACACTTGTATAAGTTATGATTCTGAAAATACACATCCAAGTGGTCCTCTGGGGATAATGATGGGGAGTAGGTAATGCGGTAGACAAACTCATTTATTAAAAGCCAACAAAAGTTTGTTTTTTTTTTTTTTTTTTTTTTTTTTTTTTTTTTTTGTTAGTTAAATGTTTCAGAAACATTCAATGGCAATTTCAACATCATTGACAACGACTGACACAGTTTCATTTTTCAGTTAGTAATGGAATTTCAAACCATGTTTAAGAAGTTTTTTGTATTCATTTGACCACAGATAAATGCATTCAATCTTTTTAACGTATTATGTTAAACAACCTATTTTAAAGTTTAACATAATTTTGGTCATTTTCAAACATAGAATAATTTTTCTAGTAACTTTTTCTTTTAAGCTTGGATTTAGTTATCATAAATCTGAAAGATATACAAAAACATATAATGAGTAATATTTTAAGAAAATCCCTTTGCTCTTCGAAGCCAAATGAATAAAACTGGTTGTGAAATCTTCAGTTGTAATAGATATGGTGTACTGAATCATCAAAAACTTCATACACATATCTTTATAAGTTTACATTTATGGCACATTTATAAGTTATGATTTTGAAAACAATTCTTTTGGGAATACAGATGGAGAGTAAGTAACGCGGTACGTAAAGTCACTTAACTAGTCATTTCTTTAAAGCCAATATTTTTTTTCGTGATGCCGGAAAGACGCAAATATTTCAGTGAGATGCAATGGTAAATTTCTCTATTTTATTTAAAAATTGTATTCATCGGTCAGCGATGGAGTTTGATATAAGTTTTATATAAGTCATAATAATAGATTATTAAATACGTTCACATACATTCAATATTGTTTGCTTATAATATGAAGAATTTGCTATAAACATTTTACACAGTTATGGTCCCTTTAAACATATTATGATTTAACCAAACACATATCAGCCTGAATTTCCTCGTAAACAATTCATATTATTAGTATCTTCGATTTAGTAATTATGCATCTGCAGCGTTTTTGGAAAAGCATTAAAGACAGTTGTTTTATATCATAAAAAACTTCATAAGAATATCTATATAAGAATTACATTTATGACACGTTTATAAGCTATGATTCTGAAAACACCACTTGTGGGAATACAAATGGGCCGTAAGTAACGCGTACGTAAAGTCGCTTATTAAAACCCATTAACTATTTTTGCTTGGTTGATACTATAGGGAAATGTACTAATATCAAAATTTTTAGAAAGATCGCGGGAAAAACAGAGCAACAAGTTATATCAATCTATTTGATGAAGAGAGTTTTAATTGCGTGGTTTATGATAGGAGAGGGAGAAAATATTCTGAAATTCGTACCACTAAAACATCGACCAAAACCCTTTGCTTTCCTATTTCCAGTCAGTCATATGCATAATGGAGATTAAGTTACAGTTGACTAGACCCTCACTAACACTGTAGTTTACACATGTAGCCAGAATTTAAAATTTAAAAAACATAAATAATAAAGTTTACATGTCTTAAAAAATTCAATTAATTACTGTGTTATTACTGTACCTAAAATGATAAACTGTTATATAGCCAATAAACATAGTTTAGCTTCTTTTTTTTCTGCAAGTATATGTAGAACAATAATTTTCAAAACATAATGATATCGTGTGTCGTTGTAAAAGTACTTTTGGTGGGTTGAATATTATAGAAGAAAGAAATTTCGAAATAAAAACATTTATCTAACATTAGACTAGCTTTTCTTTCTGTATTTGATGAAATACAAGTTTTATCGAACACGCGTGATACCGAATCTTGCATCACCACAGTGTGGTGTGGTGATACAACATTGGCGGTAAAGTACACGTGCACATCTCATTGTGACGTCATTGGGGAATCTCCGATTTGTCAAATGTAAACAATGACGTCATTACTACAAAACATGTCATAATAACATAGTTCAGTGGTTTTCTGTGGTGAAATGTATTTTTTTCTCATAAAGTATTGGGTTTTTAGCTCACCTGACCGAAGGTCATGTGAGCTTATGGCATAGCGCAGCGTGTGTATGTGCGTGCGTGTGTGCGTGCGTGCGTGTGTACGTGCGTGTGTGCGTGTGTGCGTCGTTAACACCTATTTTCGACTTCTCCTCTGAAACTACTGGACAGTTTTTAATGAAACTTTGTCAGAAGTATATATGGGCCGGTGCAATTCAGATTTGTTCGTGGCGTTGCTATGGCTACCATAACTAGGTCAAGGTGACCTAGGGGTGCAAAAATCTTAAAAAAATCTTCTTCTCCGAAAGTACTGATTGGAGAAAAAATCTGATGTGATATTTGGCTTCTCTAGGGTCTTAAGCCAATAGTTTGTTCATTTTGTGAAATTCGGATAAAAAATAGGTTACGCGTTTTTGAGTTTAATTTTGAAAAAATCGTAAAATAGCTTCAAATTGTTATAACTTGACTATTTGACCAGATAATGACATGGGGTTTTCAGTTTTGACATGTTCTTGTTAGTATCTTTAAAATGAGGTCAAGGTCGATTATGAAGGTCGTGACCTAATTTTTTTTTACCTCTGATTATAATTATTATCTCGAAAACTGTAAACTTTTTGTATAGGCATGTATATTAGAATGTTGTAGGTATTGATACAACGATCATTTTGATGTATAGAAAAAGGTCATGGGTTCAAAGGTCAAGGTCACAGATGCGAAACAATACCGAAATGGTTAATTATCTCGAAAACTATAAACATTTTGTATAGGCATATATATGAGAATGTTGTAGGTATCGATACAACAATCATTTTGATGTATAGAAAAAGGTCATGGGTTCAAAGGTCAAGGTCACAGATGCGAAACAATACCGAAATGGTTAATTATCTCGAAAACTATAAATATTTTGTTTAGGCATGTATATTAGAATGTTGTAGGTATTGATACAACGATCATTTTGATGTATAGAAAAAGGTCATGGGTTTAAAGGTCAAGGTCATAGATGTAAAACAATACCGAAATGGTTAATTATCTCGAAAACTATAAACTTTTTGTACAGGCTTGTATATTAGAATGTTGTAGGTATTGATACAACGATCATTTTGATGTATAGAAAAAGGTCATGGGTTCAAAGGTCAAGGTCACAGATGCAAAACAATACCAAAATGGTTAATTATCTCGAAAACTATAAACTTTTTTTATAGGCATGTATATTAGAATGTTGTAGGTATTGATACAAAAATTATTTTGATGTATAAAAAAAGGTTATTGGTTTAAAGGTCAAGGTCACAGATGCGAAACAATACCGAAATGTTTTATTATCTCGAAAACTATAAATTTTTTGTATAGGCATGTATATTAGAATGTTGTATGTATTGATACAACGATCATTTTGATGTATAGATAAAGGTCATGGGTTCAAAGGCCAAGGTCACAGATGCAAAACAATACCAAAATGGTTAATTATCTCGAAAACTATAAACTTTTTGTATAGGCATGTATATTAGAATGTTGTAGGTATTGATACAAAAATTATTTTGATGTATAAAAAAAGGTTATTGGTTTAAAGGTCAAGGTCACAGATGCGAAACAATACCGAAATGTTTTATTATCTCGAAAACTATCAACTTTTTATATAGGCATGTATATTAGAATGTTGTATGTATTGATACAACGATCATTTTGATGTATAGAAAAAGGTCATGAGTTCAAAGGTCAAGGTCACAGATGCAAAACAATACCGAAATGGTTAATAATCTCGAAAACTATAAACTTTTTGTATAGGCATGTATATTAGAATGTTGTAGGTATTGATACAACAATCATTTTGATATATAGAAAAAGGTCATGGGTTCAAAGGTCAAGGTTACATATGCGAAACAATATGAAAATTTTTAATTATCTCGAAAACTATAAACTTTTTGTATAGGCATGTATATTAGAATGTTGTAGGTATCGATACAACGATCATTTTGATGTATAGAAAAAGGTCATGGGTTCAAAGGTCAAGGTCACAGATGCAAAACAATACCAAAATGGTTAATAATCTCGAAAACTATAAACTTTTTGTATAGGCATGTATATTAGAATGTTGTAGGTATTGATACAATGGTTATCATGATGTAAAGAAAAAAGTCATTGGGGTTTAGTATTTATTTGTTCTTTAAATCTATCAGCTAGCCATTAGTTATCAGGTGAGCGTATCAGGCCCATGGGCCTCTTGTTTATTATTTTAATGACCTAATAGGAAATGTTAGATAAAAATATCATATACACAGTGTGTATATAATATGTATGTACTTGGCATAAGCCAGACACGACAAAATACAAGCAAAAATTTATATTTGTGATGTTTTATAATATGGATTTCTGTTTCAATCCAAAATTTAATGTAACTTTAGGACTATAATTACGTTTGCTACAATGGCGTCCTAACGGCTGTCCGAACGATAGGCAATACATGTCGTATATGACAGTGTTTTAAATTTATTTCAGGATTTCAAAATCAAAATAATGTTTTCTAAAACTGAGAATTGTAAATATAACCATTCAACTGTCTAGAATTGGCGTTTATAGTGCTATAACTTCCATTGCCGTGCAAAGTAAAATGAAAAAGGCGCTTATGATATGATTAGTTTGTTTTGCACGGAAATGAAAGTTATAGCACTTTAAGTGCTATTTCTAGACAATTCATTGGTTTAATAATAAAACAGATTAATACGAAAGACAAACACATGTATTGTTTCCAATGATTTCAATATTCCCTAATATGGAAGAGCATTTGGCTACATAGTTGCTCCCCTAAACCAAAAATTAAATATTTAAAGATCAGCTTTATTTTTAAAACAATTTGTATCTGATAAATATGATTTTTTTTCATGGTAAACTCTTAGCCTTTCGCAAAGTTGCTAAGGTATTCGAGTAATACAGTACATTTTACCTAATTGCATTGATGGAATGTTGAGTGGCAATTTTTAATGGTTCTTGGTAATAGCAATAAATGAATATAATATTGCAGAGAAACCGCTTTATTTTGGCTTCATCTAGACAGTAAAAAGAAGTGCATTGTGTATTATTGTATATAATTATGTTATGTATAAACTATTGCTTCTCTGAAAAATATTTATACGTAATGAGAGAATCCTTTTGGTGAATTGATATAATTATAAACATTTGTGTAAAACAAAACGAAAACAGTAAATAATATATTTCAGAGAGCCAATATTATAGGGTTATTGAACTGATATTGTGAAATATTGTCCCTCGTTGACTCGACATTTGCACGAGCTTGCGAGCTGTACATTACATAAATATTACGCTAGTTCTTGTAAATGGATATAAGAATTAGTGCAATATGACAATCAACACAGCGATGACGTCGACAACAATCGTATGACGTCATAAACGACAGCGTCACGTGACAAAGCGTGCAATATGAAAAAAATAATTCGGGAAACCTCGGACTGGAACAAAGTAAGCGTGCAAATATCGGTATATATTGCACGCTAACACCTCGGGATTTAACGTTTAATTTCTATGCGAAGCATATATTGCTACATAATAATAATAATAATAATAATAGCAGTAATAACAGAGCATAAATATAGTGGTCGTTTTTTATTAAGAGGTAAAGAGATAGATAACGGAGTTCCAATCTTCACTTCGCTGGTGAAGACTAGTATTTAATAATGAAGATATACAGTACAGATCTAGACTTGTATTAGGTTACGGATAAGTTCCAACTCACAGCTTATCTCGGTCCCTCGTTGCTATAAACTTTGCACCATGTGCTATCTATCTCTCAGGAGCTATTTGGTTCCTAGCTATCAATGTTTCGCAATGTCACTCAGCAATCGAGCCTTAAAGGTAGCTTAGTGTTAAACTTTCGACAGGTCTGTACTGTATGGAAAAGATAAATGCATAAATCAAACACAAACATACTGGTCCATGTTCAAATCTTGAACGAAAAGATAAATCTTTTTGAAAAAGGCGAATTTGAACATGGACCGGTATGTTTTTGTCTGATTAAAACCTCTTTTTCTGACTTATATGTAATTTTACTGCAACTATATTAGTTATCGTAAGGTGACATCATTATCAGGATTATTATCAGAAGTACTGATTGGTACAAAACCAGGACAAGTTGAACAACGTTAGTGACTTCAACATTTACTATGGATCTTTCATTTAAAAAGAGAAAATATTAAGATATTGTTTTTTTTATAAAATCTAAGAATACTTTTAGACAAAATTTCAAGTTGATAGCTGAAAATTTTTTTGAATACATGCAATACAAGCGTACACTATTAAGTGCCAAAAGTTCATTAAGTGTGAACTGTGTTTTGTCCTAAAATGAGACATAGTTTAATCGCTAGATCGCATTGCTACAGCAATGTTTGGTAAAAACGTTGGAACAGTTTTCCCCACCCTCAGAATGCCACAAAATGCGGCCAAATAGGTAAATTTAAGCCGCTTTTCAAAATTTTCATTCTCTATCTACGTACTTTAATCTTGAGTTAAAGACATTGATTTTTTCTTGTCGGGAGATAATGTTCTTTCCTCGCTGGCGTTTTACCGACATTCACATATTGCAGGCTATCAGTAGCAAAACAAATTAAGGCGTTTAGATTGGATGTCAGAAAGTGCAAAACATTCTTATTGTTACCAAATCCCCTATGAGATTTGGACTCTAATTCAATTGATGCTATTTAATTTGAAATCTAATTCATCAGCGACTGAGAAGTTGACATATTGGCCAAGTGTACAGTACCGACACGTCCAAAGTTTAACACTAAGCTAATGATGAGGTGTTGAAGCCCGGCTGCCGAGTGACCGAGAAATTAGTGAGTGAGTGAGTAATGGTGTTTAACGTCACAGTCAAGAATATTTCACTTATATCGAGACGTCGCTCGCTATAGGCAAAGTGCAGAAATTCTGCATGTGCGTTGCGCTTATGGCATTATACATGTTAAAGAACCGTGATTTTCCTGTCGTAGTGCCGAGTGCTTGGCGAAAGAATAGTCACTACCCACTTTCAAGTCTTGGGTCAGACCCGGCAGGGGTTTGAACCCACGACCTCCAACTTACGGAGCGAGCACTCTACCAACTGAGCTACCGCAGTGGACCGAGAGATGGATAGTTTGTGCCCGAAAATCTGTTGAGAGATAGATAGTAGCCATCGAAAAGCTGAAGTTTATATTCATGTACATACCGCCGGGCCGAGATGATTGTCATTAATTTGTTAGCTTAGTGTTAAACTTTCGACAGGTCTTTAACATATGCGGATTGTCAGAAATTGCGCTTTTTCAATAAGATAGCAAATGTAGAGATAAAATTAAGATTTTTTTTAAATCACAAAAAACCTAAACCAGATAAATGTAATTTTAAAACTAGTACTTTCTTCATAATTCTAAATTAAAACATAATTCGATTTTGAAAAAGCGGCTGATAATATGTGGATTACAGAATAAAATTACTTTAAATTGCTAATGCTCTAGATAATTTTATTTTCTGATTTCAGAACCCTCGAGATAAATCTAGGCTGAATTTAGAACAACTCAGCCAGACCAATTTAATTTTCAAATTAACAGAAAATACTTTATTATCATTTCAAATAAGATGCTTTAATTTTTTCTATAAAAACGATATGTGAGTAAAGGTGTTTATTGATCCAATCAAGATTTTTTCCCCATTTATTTCCAAAAATCATTTCTGAAATGGGGAAACCAGAGTGCCCAGATAAACCATCAACATTAAACAAGCGAACTGGCACGGTTTCCAGCACAGTGATATGCCCGTTAATGGCATTCAAATTAGTCTAGATGTGGAGAGGCGCTTTGGTGTGTTCTTCACTGTTGTTATGAAACAAGACTTACTCATGAATGTATATACATGTAATTATAAAATAAATCAAATGGTAATGACCGAACGGTAGCACTTTAAACAAAAAAATTGACATTCTTTTTATCCATTGAAGTTTTGGTTTTGATAATTAGCTGTCGTATTATACGAATAATGATGATGATGAGGAGGAGGAGGAGGAGGAGGGGAAGGAGCTCGAGGAGGAGGAGGAGGGGAAGGAGCTCAAGGAGGAGGAGGAGAAGGAGTGCTGGAATAGTATCAGTAGCCGTCCAGAATCGAGAGTTTTATAATTAAAACCCCTATTTGCCCCTATTTGTGTTAATCTTTCTTGTCTTATTTTGCTGATTTATCATTCGCTTGCGTTTGTCGTGATGTTGGTTGCGTTCGGTTGTTGCCAAATATATGCTTTAGAACCAATTTCGTTCTACTATTGCAAAGTGCATCGTAGTCCGTTGTAACTTCCCGTCCGTGATTAAAATGTTTTCTTTGTTAAAGAAAGGATATGTCTAGATATGATTTAGAAACATTGGCATGTCGAGGGATCCTCTGGGAAATTAATTTTTATGGTGGTAAAACGCGAGCATTTGTCTGTCTGCTAAGCCAGGTCGCCGTAAAAGTACATGTTTTGTCCTGATAATTGGGTCAACCCAACCTTGTCAAAATTGCTGACATATAGCATAGTGATTTAATAATTTATTGAAATGGGCAAATCTTACCCCCTTGGTAATACTTACTATAGCATTTGTGAAATCTTTGTTATTTTATATATTGTTCTTTAATAGTAATTCGTTTGAGAGGATGTTACGAGAGTAATTCATTTCTCACATGAGTAAACCATTCTAAACTTTTTATGAATGAAATGTCCACGATTCAGGGAAATTAGTGGTTCTGTAATTTGATTGCCAATAATCAACGGTCCCAAAACGCTTGTATTTCAAACATAATCGTGTTTTTTAATTTTTTTGTTTTTCTTTATTTTGTATTATCATTATTGTTTAATTATCTATTTTTAAATGAAATGTGTCAAAGTATGGCTTGCAATATACCTACATTCCATAATGTATAAGAATAAAACAATTGCTCAAAGAGGATTGATATTATCAACATTCCTTAATTTATTCTTATTCAATATTATCTATTGTGTTTTGAAATAAAATTTAAAAATTCTAAATACAACTAATTTCAGAAGAAGTGCGGCCTGTTCATTTTAAGACTTTATTATGATTTTATAATCAATTTGCAATTACAGAGAGTAACTTTGTCCTTTGAGATTTTTCAGTAGGCACACACTAACTGTGTTTGTCTGGCCATTTATAAACGTTTTCATTAATTTTTTTCTTAAGATATAATTATTATCTGTTTTGTCAAATAGAAAAAAAAATTATCTAAAGGCCAGTCATTCATTCTGGCGTTAACGTTGTCATCGTATATTCTCAAAAAAGAAAGAATTTCTATAAGAACAATAATCAATTGAATGAATCAATTGCAATGTAGTTCTCGAAAAACGCGTTCGCAAATGTATTTAATTAAACCTCTATCCCCCGAAAAAAATGCATAAAACATCATTTAATTTTTTTAAATATTTCATATTGAATCAGGAGTTACAAAAATATTTGTTTTTATAGAGGTTACAATTACCCATATACCGAACGCTAGTGATCAAAAGGCAAGAAAAAAGGGCGTAACTATTGTATATTATGAAATTACAGTGCTTACGGCAGTAGCGGATCTCAGTCAGTAGCGGATCATTTTTTAGAATAAAGTAAATTTTGTCCATATCATTACGAGATACCAATAAAACTCGGATATATTTCTGTAAAGCTGGTATTTTTACTTAATTCTACGTTTCATTTGTGTTGATAAACGTCCTATTTTTGAAATACTCGGCTTTCTAATGCGAATGTCACAAGCGTCCCAGCGACATGGATGTGATTTTCAAAACCAAACTTTCGATTTGACCAACGTGTTCAATACTTCCAAAGGTAATTTGAAATGTTTACAATAGCTCTTTACACACGTTAACATGTCTTCTTTCACGACATAAACCTTTATTGAGCTTTACAGTTCATGACAATAAAAATAAACCAGTTTATGCAGGGTGCAATTACGGCAATAACGGATCAGCTGCTGTCTACAGGGGACCTCTCGAAAGGCTAAGAAAAATATGGCATGTACCCATGGGCCTGTCTGGTGCTTTCAGAATATATATATGCAGAGGCTTTTGGAGAACCAGTGCCTAGCTTCCCTCCATGGCCAGTATCCCGTGAGAAAGATGGGGGAATTGTCATGCCATGCCACTATCTTATTTATCATATGATAAGACCAGATCAATGGGCATAAAGAAGCCATAATTGTCATACTTGAAGTATATATATATAATCTGTATGAGATTAGAATATATTGAATAAATACATTAATATCCAACCCTATATTTTGTGTTTAAAACAATTAAAGTTTTATTCCGTTCTATATTTTTGTCTGGTAACAATTTTGGACCTATATATGATGTACAGTGTACAATACCAATAAGTATCATTGTATGCATATACTGTTCTTGTCAAAATAAAATCTTCATGGACAAGAGTATGTCATAATATTTATAACTTATAAGGTACAATTATTTTATTTTATTTCCTTCGCCATTTACTGATTTTATAATTCAGTATTCAAGACAATGTTGATTGACTTAATTTATCAGGGACATTGCGATGATTTGTTTTTTGTTATTTATTTTAATCATGACATTTGTTGATATTACGATTAAAACTCTTTAATATTGTTTCATGATTTGTATTTTTTGCAATTGAATGATGGAAACTCAAACTAATCATGTTTTGAGTTAATCTCCTTTCGTTTTCTTGACACTAGGTGGCGTGATCCGCTACTCACAAATTGATTCGTTACTAACGTAAATACATGGGACACAAAACGCGTGGATTGCCCATACTTATAGTCGGACGATTTTTATCATCTAATGATAAATTGAAAGAGTGGAGAAATGTCAATTGATAGTACCAAAAAATTACAATGGGCAGTGATGTTTTTCTCGGAGAGCGGTGAATATTGCACTAATGATCCGCTACTGCCGTAAGCACTGTATTAAGATAGTGTATTGGAGCATTATGGCTGCATATATTGGTGCATTGCTTTCTGTAGGCAATGATTTTTTGTTGGCTTAATAGGTCAACATAAGCAAATAATGTATATATGACGAACTTCAGATGAGTTTATTTTTTTTATTATTACGGCATTAGGTTCCTTGCATCCCACCACAGTTCATATGAGCGTTGTTGGTATGGTGTAAGGTTATAACATCCTATAGATTATGTAATATTAAGGACTACAGTACATATCTGTCAAATATTTAACACTGAGCTAAGGACCAGAAGTCGAAGCTCGACCATAGCTGGGCTGAGTTATCGAGATAGGGATAGCTAGTGGCTGGAAAGCCACAGACAGATAAACAACATTAAAGGGCCGAGTAGATAACTAGGGGCCGTGATGATCCGCCGATTCGACACGAAATCTTTAGCTTAGTGTTTAATTTGAACAGGTATGTCTAGACGTGTATATAATGATTGTTTATTGTAATATTTTATGTCACATTGCTTCTATTTGTTTTCAGGCGAATAATTTCATAATGGTAATCAAACATACAGTTATATATATGCTTTAATTTCTAAGTACTTCTATTTCCTGTAGATCGATGTACATGAACAATTATTCTCTTTTCAACTTCTATATCCTCTAGATCGATCTATATTTACAAATATTCTCTGTTTCATTTAGGTACAAATATATACACATTATGCAGAAAATTGTACATTATGACATTAAACTACTTTTATCTTTTTTGAAATCCAGAGTTCTCTTTTATGCACGTTATACCATCTATTTTCTTTTTAATATGTATTTATTTATGGAATAGAGCATAATTACAAGGATGTACAATATATACAGTACAGGCCTTTCGAAAGTTTAACACTAAGCGAACTAATTCAGCTACTATGTTACCGAGATACGCATTGTTAGTTACCGAAAAAAGCTTCAAAGAAATCAATCGAAGCTATCGAAAGACTTGTCGAAATATAGCTAACGAGGGGCTTAGATAAGCTGTCGATTTGTTAGATTAGTGTTAAACTTTCGACAGGCCTATACCGTACGACTTGTCGAAATTTCAAAGCAAAACAGAGTTCCCCCAAGTAGTTCACAAATATTTTATAGCTATACTTGCATACGTATTTTGTATGGCAGCAATGTTCAGACAATTACTTTCAAATATTATTAGATATAAATGACGTTAAAAAACAATGTGTCAGAATTCATGGAATCTAGTAAATCTAGTTTGTTTTACATTTGTGTATAACTTAAAATTAGAAGCTTCTCTTGACAGCAAAATAGTCCTTGTCCCCAACATTGACCTCCTGACCTTTACCTTTGACTTATACACATATATTTGGTATGCGACACATCATCTCATGTTGGTTTACATTTGTGCCAAGTTTGATCTCAATCCGTTCATAGACATGGAAGATATGGAGCGGACGTGATATTGGACGACCCGACGGACGAACAAACAGACAGACCGCGAGACAGGGTGATTCCTATATACCCCCTAAACTTCTTTTGCGGGGGTAAAACTAGTAGAAATGTGATTCATAATTTTATCATTAGTGCGAAAAACTTCTGAATTTATAAATCTGGCTTACCATACTAAATACATTCTAGGTAGGTTATTTTCGTTAAACATCTTGCCTGAAACTAAGATCTAGATGAAATCGTCAATATTATCAAACTAGCGGTACGTTAATTAAACACATTTCAAATAGTGGTGACGCCCAGAATATTATGTGAAGATGCTGAATACACGTGTTTAGATCACATTACCTTACAATGTTAAAGCATTTATAAACAAGATTAGTTGTTAATTTGCCTAACAACTTTGTATGTATAAATAAACGCTTTTTCCAATTATCGAAGGGACGCCCATGTGTATATGTATTGCCCAATGTACCTGATTAAATGTTCAGAACACGTGTTGTTTATATAATTTAACATAAGATCATTTTCAACAAATATAAACAAATTGAATGTTAATTTGCATAACGATATTGGTTTCCACAAATAAGCACTTTACCAATTATCAAAGGGAGCACCTGGTCTTGCTGGTTGAGGTGATATTATGAAGGCACCTAACGATATTGGTTCGCACTAACAATCTCTTTACCAATTATCAAAGTAAGCACCTGGTCCGGCTGGTGTGTGTTATGTTATGTATACCTCAGCAAATTCAATAAGCAATAGTTGTTGTGGATGTTAAGGTGTTCAACGCAACTACTGTGAAGTGACATTTCACACAATGTATATATCAAGAATTGTTCTTTTTGTAACCCCGTCCATAAAAATAGGAGTAAAAGTTTTCAAAAAATTTCAACCAATGTTCAAAATTACCTTTATTCAATAATTTTAAACTTCCCTCAGTCAAAATTAAAATTTAATTGGATTCTGCAAATAGAACCCAAACGAATTTACCCTGGTTTTTTTGGAGAGTGTGCATTTCGATACCCGTGCCAGGGTAAGCATTAAACCATATTACAAACCATGATTTTGTCTGAAAAATACTTGGCGTGCATGAATCGGAGTTAATTCATCTTAGTTGTTGGCGATTCTATATAAAAACAATGGTGATAATTTTCACATCAAACCACATGTGGGAAAATGATTTTTTTTTTTGCCGTTGGCCTTTACTGGTTCACCTGGTATCAGTATAATGTGACTGGGATAGTGGTACGCTTGTCTGCGGCGTGCAAACTCGATGAGCTAGTACCTTTAAGTCTCACTGAGTGCGCTGATACAAGGCACAACCATAAAACACATTCGCATTTCACATTCATACACTAACTTGTTCATAGATTAGTCCATAGAGATAAATAAAGTAATTCCTGTCGCGAATAGCTAAAAAATGCTGATGCGACGGTAAGCACTTTTTATGTTAAACCATCAGCAATTTACACTTTCCATTCCAAAACAACTAAAAACATACAGTCGTTTGTCATTTAAATTTTTCACCACTGTGGTAGCTCAGTTGGTAAGTGGAAGGTCGTGGGTTTGTTCCCCGGCCGGGTCTGACCCAAGCCTTGAAAGTGGGTAGTGACTGTTCTTTGGCCAAGCACTCGGCATTACGAAATGAAAGTCATGGTTCTTTCGGATTGGCACTTAAAATAAACGAGGTCCCGTGTCACGGTGGCACGCTAAAGAACCCTGTTGTATAATGTTATCAGCGCAACGCTCAGGTAAAATTTCTGCACCTTCGCTTATAACTGACGACGTCTCGATATAAGTGAAATATTATTGACTGGAACGTTAAACACTATTACTCAACTCATTCTAATGTCCCTTAAACCTGTACATAGGGTATATTAGTATCGCCATATGACCAACTACGTGAATTGGTGTGATCAGAAAGCTCTTTAGATGACGTAGCACTATGCTTCTTTGACATAACTGACAGAACCGTTTATTCTTTAGCTACCTCAAATTGCGGATAACGTTTTATTTTATTTTATTTTAATTTTATTTTATTTTATTTTATTTTATTTTATTTTATTTTATTTTATATTTTATTTTATTTTATTTTATTTTATTTTTTTTTTTTTATTTTACTTTAAATTTTTTTATTTATATATATATATATATATATATTATATTTTTTATTTATTTATTTATTTATTTATTTTTTTTTTTTTTTTTTTTTTTTTTTTTTTTTTTTTTGTGATACAAAATCTCGGACTTTGGAAGAAACATGCAGACAACAATAGATAAGAAAAAACGGCTTATGAATAATCTTTTCTTTGAATATTTAATCACATTCTTAAGCTGTAGAATTGAATTTTGTAACTGCATCTTTACACTGTATGTATGCATCTCAGACATGCCTAATATACACCAATCTATCCCTCCATGTCTAGAATGACTTGTATTGAAATGAAAACCTGCATGCATTGCATATCAATTTGTGATTATTACCATATTTGTATTCTAGAGAATTTTACCATTTGTATATTTGATACAAATATTTCTAGTTCCACAATGATTTAGTGACCTAATACGGAAATATATGGGGTCATTAAAATTTATACCGGGCGACGCGACGGCGGTGTCCAACATGTATTTTAATGACTACATATATTTCCGTATTAGGTCACTAAATCACTCTGAAACGAATGATTTTGATCTTCAAGGTATCAAAACATGTGCAGAAGAAGCAATCGCTTTGACGACGCCATTCTTTATATAGGTTACAGAGGACGTAATCACTGCCGGAAGCGCGTGGCCTAGTGGTTAAGGCGTTGGACTCATGATTCGAAGGTCGTGGGTTCCATCCCTGGACCGGGCGATGTGTTGTGTCCTTGAGCAAGACACTTAATTTCACGTTGTTCCAGTTCACTCAGCTGAAAAATAAATGAGTACCAGCAAAATGCTGGGGGTTAACCCTGCGATGGACCGGCGTCCCATTCAGGGGAGAGTCTTGTACTCTCAGTCGCTTAACGCCACCGAAACCGGGATAAGCTCCGTCCTGATGAGCTTATGGCTCGGGACAGACTTTAACTTAACTTTTTTTAACTATTCACTACTGACTGAATACTTTTGGAGACAAGGGAGATAATCACTAGTCACCCAATATAACCTCATATTAAGTTACTAATTGACCAATGGGAATTAAGGTTTTTGCTTTATCTAAGGTGGGATAATAGAAACTACAAGGTCTGAAAAATATTTCATGATCCAAACCCACAACCTATAAGGTTTAACAAATTTCTTACCATTTCTGGTTTCATTGGAGATGTTCATTAAGTCAGTAACTATAAAATATGTTCAATGCTTCAAAATACACCTCAAAGCAAATACTTAGATGCCTCTGCCATTGTTAGTTAAGAAGTATATTATAAGTGGATAATAGAAACATCATATATGTCTTGAAGTACAGTACAGACCAGTCGAAAGTTTAACACTGAGCTCATGAAAAGGAATCTCGGCTCGACTGCTTAGATGGATAGGTAGTGGTGAAAAAGCTACAGAGAGATATATAGTAGTTGCTGATAAGCTGTCGAGACAAAGATAACGTGGGATCAAATGGAGCTGCCGAGTCGGCGTTAAGTCGTTAGGTTAGTGTTAAACTTTCGACAGGTCTGTATTGTATTTCTGTACACTTCCCGCAACGAATTTGGTAGGCCTGGTGTAATAATTCATTTTTTAAGTTCTGTTCATATACATCTTCGTTTCAAACACATAAAAAGTTTGATCGTTTCAAAATTTAATTTTAGACTGTTTAGGAAAATATAAGTGTTACAGTTGATGAGTCATTTTGGCAAAAGAATCGCTTTCATGGACTACTCTTAACAACAATGAATGTGAAGTGTGCTAGTTTGTTGTTGTTGATTGTTTCTGTAACTGACTTGTTTCAACGAGAGTTGGTAGTAAACTTTCTGCCCAACCCCCAACCTGGAGGGTCAGGTTGCTCACTTTCGTCTGATCTCTACCCGACAAACCCGTACGGCATTGTTGAACATGTCAGGAGTTAAACTCCCGCCGCTTTGGCCTTGGGGGTCAATGGGACACACAAGCCATCGCACCACTGCCGGCAAGGATTCGTGCACCATTGCGATGGATTGACAACGTTAATATGTTGTTCTTCGGTTTCAATTCTAAAAACTTGCTACACTGAAACCAACATTTGACAGGTTTTAAAAGTCGTTTCAACAAACATAACAATTTATTTATCTGTTTATCCGTACATTTTAAAACCAGTATACTAATACCCTGATTCAAATACAAGATGCATTGACACTTGCATTAGCACACGTTTACAACAATAATAGTTCACTCAGCTGAAAAATAAATAAGTACCAGCAAAATGCTGGGGGTTAACCTTGCGATGGACCGGCGTCCCATTCAGGGGAGAGTCTTGTACTCTCAGTCGCTTAACGCCACCGAAACCGGGATAAGCTCCGGCCTGATGGGCCTAATGGCTCGGGACAGACTTTAACTTTAATTTATTGTTTGATTTCATTTTAATAGGGGTTTTATTTATGTTTCAGAACTTTTATTGGTTTGGCCTGTAACTTTTGTAATTTTGTAAATTTGGTTTATGTTTCAGAACCAGCATATTGTGATATATATTGGTTTGGCCTGTAACATTATAAGTATTATATTACTCTTGCTGGCGTGTGGAATCTTCTTATCCTTCAGGTAAGTGAAAAAAGTAAAACTCTTATCTTATAAAACATAGAGAGAGTTTTTTCAAGTACAGTTCAACCTGCCTCAAAGACCACCTTAATGTAAGAGTCACCTGCTTAAATAAAGGCCAGGTGAATGGTATCCAAATTGTCTGTATATAAAGACTACATGCTCCTAAAGACCACTTTTACTGGTTCCCTTAGGTGGTCCTTATAGACAGGTTTCATTGTATTTGAAATAAATATTTTATTTGCTGATGTTGCAAGACTAGGAGCGTCTAGCTACTTGCCATGGTGAACTAAGTAGAAATCGTACTTTTATAAAACATAGAGTTATATTGTTATATATACATGTAGTAGATAACCTTCAATCAAACCAGAGATGTTAATCTATTTGCTATACATTTTTAGCCTTGGACCTGACTGCAGGCTCCAGTCTAGTTTCACAATCATTTCTTAACTAAGATTTTAAAGATACTATTGTATCTTATACTTTTTCTAGCCGCGAATAGCTGCAATACTGCTGATGTGGCTTTAAACAATAACTCACTCACTCACCTTAAACTTAATTTTAGCCATCTTTTTCGCAATTAAATTTTTTGGCAAAATAGTACCCCCCGCTCCACCCACATAAAAAAATCCATCGGATCAAACTTTTAATTAGAAGGTGCACATCTACATTATATCACAAAGATTGTGTGAAAGTTTCATGAAAATGCATTGAAGGGTTTAGGAGGAGTTGCGGATAAGAGGTAGGTGCCCTAAGGTGTAACGGAAGGACGGACACACTAACGGACTGCCCTATCACTATATACCTCCCACTTTTTAAGCGGGGGGTATAAAAAACAAGTAACAAAAATAGTAGGATTTAAAATTTGCCAAATTTAAGTTAAACTCTGGAATTTCTCAGTTAAGAAATGATTGTGAAACTGAGACAAGGTTTATGAAATATGTTCAGAAACTTCTTTTCAAAAGTATATACAACTTTCTCAACAGAATGGATGGATTTTTTTAGCTTTTCTGCAGTTAAATGTTTCTACGGACAAGAAATAAAGAATTATAAATCTCCACTCTGATTTAACAAGGCACATAAACTATTATTTCTTTGCATTTACCGAAACATCAACCACCCATCATTGTGACGGTAATGCTATTTAATTAGAAAATCTTTGAAGCCTCGTTCTTGTAATCTGTTTTGCGACAATTTTATATATGGAAGAGAACTACTTTGCAATAAATTTTAAGAATCTCCTGACATAACAACTCTATTTACTGTAAAATATGTTGTGATTAAAATAATTGTTAAGAGAAAAAATCAGAAATCGAAAACCTTAAGAAGCTACATTGAATAAGTGAAAGTTATTGGAAAAAATATTAAATTTCTTAAGAAGTTACTGCGGTGACTAAGTTAGAACCCGTTTCCATCTTGACAGTAATTATCCATTTGTTGGCCTACAGTACAGGCCGGTCGAAGATTTAACATTAAACTAATAATATGGTGTCGATCAAAAACAAACATACTAATCCATGTCCGAATCACAATCTAGAATCAAAGTAAAAACTTGGAAACTGACAAGTCAGGTTAGACACGTGAACTTCCACCGGGGAAGTGAGGACAGGAGCAAGCACCCCCTGTTTAGCTAGCTACACTCGCTCCATGCGTAATCAAAATTGTGTGAAAGGAACATGGAACTATGTGACGTCAAATATATCCATGGTAATTCTGGCCACGGAATCATCAACCTTATCAAAAAAAACTGTGATGACGGCCATAAATCTTTTTGAGGGCCTTGATAAGCCTAGGCTTGCAATATCCCTGAGTCGAATTAGCCATCTTTCCCTCGTCAGCTATTTCACGATGTACATGTAGTATGTTTTTTGCAGGTGATATCGTACTTTTGTTAGCTTTTCGGTCACTAGCTATCCATAGCTAGGTAATTCAGAATCCCAAAATGTGACTCCTATTAGTTTTATCCCAGTGTTAAACTTTAGTCGGGCCTGTACTGTAGTTTGGAGGAGATTTGCGGATTGCTTTATTTAATGTTTAATATCGTGATCGACAGCATACGCAGTAAAAGGCAGTAAATTTGTAAAGTACAGTCCTGTCGAAAATTTAACATTAAGAACCAAATCTACAGTTCGACTCAGCCCTTCGTTACCTACTGGTAAACCTCGACAGAATGTCGGCAGCTGCTATCCATATATGGCGGCTTTTTAGCCACTGATTATTGTTATCTCGGTCACTAGGCAACCTATCTTCGACTTTCGTTCGTTCAGTATTAATTTTTCGACAAGCCTGTAGTATACTTGTACTAAGTATACTTGTAACTGATAAGGATTCCTCTTTATTTGCTGTGTAATGCACTTTTAGTAGACAAAGTACATGTATTTATAAAGTGTTGTAAAGCCGTGTTTAAGACCTGAGCTACATGTATACATAAAATAAGCACTGTAAAATTCAATAAAGTCAAATTTTCAGTTTAAGTAGAACAGTATGTTTGAAGACCACCACTAACAACATCAAGTTAACTGATTTTGAGGACATGAGATGTATAGTAAATGGAGACACGTCGAATTTTACATTGAGTTAGTACAAGTTATTGGGAAATATAAGTTACTGTGGTGAACCCGCTTCAATCTTGACAGTAATTATCTATTTGTGGGCCTACAGTACAGGCCGGTCGAAGATTAAACATCAAACTAACAATATGGTGTCGATCAAAAACAAACATACTAATCCATGTCCGATTAACAATCCAGAAGCAAAGTAAATACTTTGGAACTGACAAGTCAGGTTGGATACGTGAACTTCCACCAGGGAAGTGAGGCGAGGTCCTCCGATAGGGTAAGCACCCCTTGTTAAGCTAGCTACATCCGCACCATGTGTAATCAAAATTGTGTGAAAGGAACATGGAACTATGTGACGTCAAATATATCCATGGTAATTCTGGCCACGGAATCATCAACCTTATCAAAAAAACTGTGATGACGGCCATAAATCTATTTGAGGGCCTTGATAAGCTCAGGCTTGCAATATCCCTGAGTCGAACTAGCCATCTTTCCCTCGTCAGCTATTTCACGATGTACATGTAGTTAGTTTTCTGCAGGTGCTGTCTTATTCCTGGTAGCTTTTCGGTCACTAGCTATCCATAGCTAGGCAACTCAGAATCCCGAGTTTTGACTCTTTATCGTTTTAGCCTAATGTTAAACTTTAGTCATGCCTGTACTGTAGTTTTGAGGCGATTTGCAAATTGCATTTAATTGTGTGAAAGGAAAATGAAACTATGGGACGTCAAATATATCCAGGGCAATTCTGGACACAGAGTCATCAAACTTATCGAAAAAAAACTGTGATGACGGCCATAAATCTTTTTGAGGGCCTTGATAAGCCTAGGCTTGCAATATACCTTAGTCGAATTAGCCATCTTTTCCTCGTCAGCTATCTCACGATAAAGTAGGTTTTTGCAAGTTCTATCTTACTTCTGGTAGCTTTTCGGTCACTAGCTATCCATATCTCGGGAAATCGGAATCCGCGTTTTGACTCCAATTCGTTTTATTCCAGTGTTAAACTTTAGTCAGGCGTGTACTGTGGTTTGGAGGAGATTTGCGGATTGCATTATTTAATGTTTAATCTGATATACTTTTATCATGATCGACAGCATTCGCAGTAAAAGGCAGTAAATTTGTAAAGTACAGTCCTGTCGAAACTTTAAAACTAAGTATCGAATCGACAGTTCATCTCAGCCCTTCGTTAGCTACTGGTAAACCTCGACAGATTGTCCGCAGCTGTTATCCATATTTTTGTAGCTTTTTAGCCACTGACTATCGTTATCTCGACCTCTAGGCAACCTATCTTCGACTCTTTTTCGTTCGTTCAGGGTTAAACTTTCGACAAGTCTAAGTATCGACAGCTGCTATCCATATATTGGCAGCTTTTTAGCCACTGGTTATCGTTATCTCGACCACTAGGCAGCCTATCTTTGACTTTTCGTTCGTTCAGAGTTTTTTCGCCAAGTCTGTAGTGTACTTCAGTTAAGATGCAGCACTAAGTATACTTGTAACTGATAAGGATTCCTCTATATTGCTGTATAATGCACTTTTAGTAGACAAAGTATTTGTAAAGTGTTGTAAAGCAAGCAGTGTTAAAACATGAGCTATACGTCAAAGAAATGCAATTTAATCAGCTTTTCAGTAAAATCAAATTTTGGAAAATCTGAAAAGATTCGAGTAGACAGTATCTATGTTTGAAGACTACCATCTACATCAATTAGGTAGTTTTAGGAGGCATGAGATGCATGACAAGTGGAGTAAAGTCGAATATAACAGGTTATTCTCTCTAATCTTGACTGTAATTTGTTGTAATTTAGTAGACAAAGTACTTGTAACGTGCTAGTAAAGTCGTGTTAAGACATAAGCTACATGTATGCGTTCAATAAGTACAATCATTGCAAATACGTTTTTCAATAAAAATCAAATTTTGGGAAATTTATCCATTTTAGTAGAAAGTTATGTTTGAAGACTACCATCTGCATATATTGAGCAGTTTTAGAGACATGACATGCATGACAAGACCGGTGAAGTCGAGTTTAACAAGTTATTTTCTGTAATTTTGATTGTAATATGATGTAATTTAGAAGACTAAGTACTTTTAAAGTGTTGTAAAGCAGTGTTAAGATATGGGCTATACAAAAAAAAGGCAGTTAAACCTTAATTTGAACAAAATCAAATTTTGGGAGATCTAAGTCGAATTGAGTAGAACTGTATGTTGCAAGACTAACATCTACAGTATTTGAGCAGTTTTAGAGGCATTATTTGCATGGCAATTGAAAGAAGGTCGAATTTTACAATTATTCTCTGTAATCTATTGAATGTTTAATATTTAAAGACTGTAATAATTGAGCATGAGATGCATGACAAGTACGGTAAAGTTGAATTTTACAATTATTCTCTGTAATCTATTGAATGTAATTAAGAAGACTAGGTACTTGTAGTATGTTGTAAAGCAGTATTAAGCCATGAGTGAGCTATACATAAATAAGTGCAGTTAATCAGTTTTTCAGTAAAATCAAATTTTGGAAAATCTTATCAGTTTCAGTAGAACGGTAATATTTAAAGACTACGGTCTACAATAATTGAGCAGTTTTAGAGGCATGATTTGCATGACAAGTACGTAAAAGTGGAGTTCAACAAGTTATTCTCTGTAATTTGAAAGTTATGTTTGAAGACTACCATCTGCATATATTGAGCAGTTTTAGTAGGCATGAGATGCATGACAAGTGGAGTAAAGTCGAATACAACAAGTTATTCTCTCTAATCTTGACTGTAATGTGTTGTAATTTAGTAGACAAAGAACTTGTAAAGCGCTAGTAAAGTCTTGTTAAGACATAAGCTACATGTATGCGTTTAATAAGTGCAATCAAATAAGTTTTTCAATAAAATCAAATTTTGGGAAAGTTATCAATTTTTAGTAGAAAGTTCTGTTTAAAGACTACCATTTGCATATATTGAGCAGTTTTAGAGACATGACATGCATGACAAGACCGGTAAAGTCGAGTTTAACAAGTTATTTTTTGTAATTTTGAATGTAATATGTTGTAATTTCGAAGAAAAAGTACTTGGCCGTTTGTAAAGACGTGAGTTATATAAAATAAGTGCAGTTAAACCAGTTAAGGTGCTGAAAAGCAGTGTTAAGCCATACGTGAGCTATACATCAAATAAGTGCAGTTAAATCAGTTAAGGTGCTGAAAAGCAGTGTTAAGCCATACGTGAGCTATACATCAAATAAGTGCAGTTAAATCAGTTAAGGTGCTGAAAAGCAGTGTTAAGCCATACGTGAGCTATACATCAAATAAGTGCAGTTTAAAAAAAATATTTTCAGGAAAATCAAATTTTGGAAAATTGATTAGTTTGAGTAGAACGATATGTTTGATGACTACCATCTACAATAGTTGAGAAGTTTTAGAGGCATGGCATGCATGATAAGTACGGTTAAGTCAAGTTTAACATGTTATTTTCTGTAATCTTAACTATCATATGATGTAATTTAGAAGACTAAGTACTTGTAAAATGCTTGTAAAGCAGTGTAAAGATATGAGCTATACAAAAAATAAGACAGTTAAACCTGAATTTTAACAAAATAAAATTTTGGAAGATCTAAGTAGAATTGAGTAGAACTGTATGTTTCAAGACTAAAATCTACAATATTTGAGCAGTTTTAGAGGCATGATTTGCATGACAAGTGAAGTAAGGTAGAATTTTACAATTATTCTCTGTAATCTATTGAATGTAATTTAGAAGACAAGGTACTTGTAGGGTGTTGTAAATGAGTGAGCTATACATAAATAAGTGCAGTAAGTCAGTTTTTCAGTAAAATCATATTTTGGAAAATCTTATCAGTTTGAGTAGAACGATATGTTTCAAGACTAAAATATACAATATTTGAGGCAAGATTTGCATGACAAGTGAAGTAAGGTCGAATTTTACAATTATTCTTTGTAATCTATTGAATGTAATTTAGAAGACAAGGTACGTGTAGGGTGTTGTAAATGAGTGAGCTATACATAAATAAGTGCAGTAAATCAGTTTTTAAGTAAAATCAAATTTTGGAAAATCTTATCAGTTTGAGTAGAACGGTAATATTTAAAGACTACCATCTGCAATAATTGAGCAGTTTTAGAGGCATGGGGTGCATGATAAGTGTCGTAAGGTCGAGTTTAACAAGTTATTCTCTGTAATTTTGGCTGTAATATGTTGTAAATAAGAACAGAAAATGCTTGTAAAGTGCATGTCAAAACGTTTGAAGACGTGAGTTATGTATTAAATAAGTGTAGTAAGATAAGGTTTTAAGTAAAATCAAATTTTGGAAATTTTATCAGTTTGAGTAGAACAATATGTTTAAAGACTACAATCTACATCAACAGATTTAGAACATGGGATGCATGACAAGTGTGGCAAAGTCGAGTTTAACAAGTCATTCTCTGTAATCTTGGCTGTAATTTGTTGCAATTAAGAAAACAGAGTACTTTTAAAGTGCTGTAAAACCGTGCTACGACATGAGCTATGCATCAAATAAGTGCAGTAAAATCAGTTTTTCAGTAAAATCAAATTTTGAAAATCTATCACTTTGAGTAGAACGGTATATTCAAAGACTATCATCTACAATAATTGTCAGTTTAAGAGGCATGAGATACATAACAAGTTCGGTAAAGTCGCGTTTATCAAAGTAATTAGTGTGATTTATTGTCAGCATTTCTAGGACGTGAGTTGAATAGTACATATAATAAGCTTCAATTTGGAAACCATTGCGAGAATGTCACTACACAATGTTTTACATAGAAGCTATATTCAACCTTGATGCTAATTTTTGTTTTAACTCTAGACTATATTATAATTCTTTGTTTCTGAGTAAGAAAGACAGAGGACTTCGTTAGGGCCTTAACCATCGCTTCATCACGGAGCTTATCGAGAGCCACAAAAAGTTGTATGACCGTACGCGTCATCACCATGTTGTTAATAAGTATGATGTCTCTGTGACTTCCAAACGCTCCTCGCTCCTTTCATTTTACAGTGATGAGTGATGCTTACTAGAGAGGTTCGTTTGTCCTTCCGTAGCACCTTCCCTGATCACTTCCCTATTTGAAGTGCACGTGTCTAACTTATTTTTTTAAAAGTTTTTACATTGCATTTGAGATTGTAATTTGGACATAAACCGATGTTTGTTTCATAACATACATTTATCCAATTTCCTTCACTAACCGGATTGGTATTTAGAAAGTGAAAACATATATAACAAGCTTTCAATAAGTTAATTACTTAGTATTAAGGATGACAACAACTCCATTAAGCAATCATAAATACTACATGGATTGACACAACTGTACAAACCCTTTTATTTAAAATCACAGTAAGGCATTTGAGGAAAAAATATAATTATAGATTCCTTAATGGGTATATTTTAAAACCAATATTTATCAAATTCTAGAAAATAATGGATATATTTTAAAACCAATATTTATCAAATTTTTCAAAAATATTAAATAATTCGCAAATGGAAAAATAATGTGAATATAGACTTCTTCAATCATTATATTCATAAATACCATGTTACGCAATTTTAATTTTTTTTTACAATATTTATCCAATATCCAATATTTTGGATTTATCCAACGGCCATGATTATTGTTGTTTTCATTGTTACACACAGAAGCATTTCTGCTTTTAAATCGTTGTCCAATTAGTAGTTTTATATAATTCAATTCTCAATTGTTAAAAGCATTTTGATTAGTCGATTTTTTCTGTTATGTTTGAATGAATGTATTGGCTCTCAGTGACGTACAGAAGAATTTGAATTCCTACGCAATAGCGTTGATTTTTTTAATTGCTACGCCTATAATATTGTTAAATTGTTGATTTGTCGTTGAAAAAAAATCTAAAAATTGGTTTATAAGAAATGAAATTATTTTTCCTTTTTGTTATGAAAGTATGAAAGAATTGGACAACTTGCACACATAAAATAATTCGTTACGCGAATTATTCAGTGTGCAAAATCTCTAATTCTTTCTAACTTCCATAACGAAAAGAGCATTAATTTCATTCCTATAATAATTAAAAAATAGTTTTGAACCAGCAAAAATCACTCAGATTTTTCGAACAAATAGATTCACGCCGTTGGAATTCGTTTTCTGATCTAAAATTGTAAGGAAAACACGTGTACTGTAAAATGTATTGACGGATCACCGGCCACGCCCACAATATTCTGACAAAGGTCCGGCATATTGAATAAGACGCAAAAAGAATGAAAACTCGGTCTTAATTGTGCCATTTAATGATGTCACTGACACTAGTACGTCATAAGTTGCCTTGACGCTGCTTTGGTTCCTTGATGGCGGCCAGTGTCGGAACATTGTGGGCGTGGTCGGCGATACGTCAATTAAAACATTTTCACGAACAGCAAAGAAGTTTATTGTAAAGTTTTGTTATGGACAAACGCTAATCGCTGGCACAGACTCTTTGAAGTTGCATTATGTATGACGCATGTCTATTAATTTATGTTATTTTCAAGTCCCATATTATGTAATTTATTGTTTCAGTTACTTTACTAATCTAATGCGCTGATTTTGAAAAATAGTCAGGTCAGGCTTGATATTGTTAAAAATCAGATTTTATTCATTTACGCTATATATTAATGTTTTTCAATATCCCGCGACTGTGGCGTGCACAAAACAATTTTGTTTTTTTCTTTACAGACAGAATTTTTACAGTCAATACATTAACATTTAGAATAATGGGAAAATCTTGGACATCTAAAATGGTTATCGTTATTATAGTCTAAGAAACATTTATGACCGATACGGATTTATGTAGAGTGGTCATTAATCTTAACATACTAAGCATATGAATTACAGAAAATTGTTCGGTAAATGCATGTTATTCTTATAGATACCACTAAACCCATTCGTGTCATGGCGCACACTTAGCTAAATACTTGTTACTTAAAAGAGTAATTCTACCTGTCATAGCACACATAAATAAAGAATCGAAAACAAACATACCGGTACATACCCAAATCACCATCCCAAAAGCAAAGTAAAAAAAAACTGAGAAAGCTGGCAAATTAAGTTAAACACCAGAGAAATGAAGCCGGGTGTTCCAGAATGGTAAGCACATCCATTCTAGCTAGCTACATGTGCCATGTGTAGAACAGAAATAAGCCACTGAACTAACAATAAGATACCTTAAGCCGACAGAGATGTGGTAAACTAGTGGCCAAATCACTACCAAAAGATTGATAGTAGCTTACCTTACGAGGAAACGATTGGTTGGTTGGCTGGTTGGTTGGTTTGTTGAATGTTGCTTAACATCGCATCAGCAATTTTTCAGCTATTTGCGACGAAAATTATTTTATTATTCTCTATGGATTAATCTGTGGACAATTTCGTGTATGCATGTGAAGTGCGAGTGTGTTGTATGGTCTGCCTTGTACTAGCGCGCACTCAGGGCGACTTTAAGGTGCTATTTCACCGCGTCAGTTCGCCGAAGAAAAACGTACCACTCCCCCAGTCCATTATAATGATACCAGGTGAACCAGTAAAGGCAAACGACAAGGAATATTCACTTTCCCACATGTGATCTGAGCGGGACTCGAACTCACAGCGGTGAGAGACTCTGGATTTGTAGACTAACGTCTTATCCATTAGGCCACCGCGGCCTTACGATGAAACGAGATGAGTCGCCTACATGTAATTCGTTAGCTTAGTGTTAAACTTACGACAGACTTGTGCTGTACAGTGTTAGATGCATAGGATAGAAGAAAACTGTTGTTCATTTTGATAACTTAAATAAAGACTATCATATACTGCCATTCTATTCTCTTTTTCATACATAAAGATTATCATAGCGGTATTGGTTAAAAATCAAACATTCAGATATCATCATCTGAACCAGTCTTTATCTGTCTTTCACGTTTTATTAATATAATTATTGATATATAAATTGATGGTATTAGAGTCGCGTTAGATCTAATGAAGTTGATGCTGAGTGTATCTGTCATCTTGTGATGTTGTTAGTGGTATAAACCCATTCTTTGTAAATAAGCTGATTTTCTATGTACTTTATTCTTTGTGACTTCATTATGTGTATGTGACAGTTAAACCTGTATATAAAGACTGTCCATGAAAGCTTAAGGTGTATATAAAGACTGCCCATGAGGGCTTAAGGTGTATATAAAGACTGCACATGAGGCCTTAAGGTGTATATAAAGACTGCCCATGAAAGCTTAAGGTGTATATAAAGACTGCCCATGAAAGCTTAAGGTGTATATAAAGACTGCCCATGAAAGCTTAAGGTGTATATAAAGACTGCCCATGAGGGCTTAAGATGTATATCAAGACTGCCCATGAGGGCTTAAGATGTATAACAAGACTGCCCATGAAAGCTTAAGGTGTATATAAAGACTGCCCATGAGGGCTTAAGATGTATATCAAGACTATCCATGAGGACTTAAGATGTATATCAAGACTGTCCATGAGGGCTTAAGATGTATATCAAGACTATCCATAAGGACTTCAGCAATTCAGTAAAACCTGTATATATGAGACCCACTCATGGGATTTTAAAAATTACATAAAATTACCCACGTATATAAAGAGCACGAACAGGGCACAAGAAATACAGTAAACAAATGTACATGTATATAAAGACCAACCGGGGCACCTAAGTACAGTAAAACCTGTATATAAACACCACTCAAGGGATCTACGAAAATAGCATAACTTGTTTGTAAAGACCAAACATTGGGACCTGCATATAAAACACGAACTTTCGTAGAAAAGTGATCGGTTTTCTTCGAAATTGGGATTTGGGTTTTCCCTGGTACTCCTGTTTCCATCGCAATCCCAGAACTGACCTTACACATGTAATGAAAGAGTTCGAATATTGACTTAGGTTTAAGACGCCGGTAATCCACTCCATTTCAACATAACGCAAATGGTTACAGTACACCCATTGTATTAAGCATTGCCGTGAGCAATAGCGACTTCGCCTATTGTATATCTGTTGAGTTCTGCATAACGTTCCTATTGCATGCTCTCTCCATCTAAAAAATTAAGATAGAGACAAAATAAAAATGATCCGTTAAACGGATATATTTCACTAATCTCCGGCTTTATTGTACTTGTTCATTCAGATATATCCAATTTGTGGATTAGAGTTTCTGTATCATATCACAAATCGTTTTGTAATTACTTAATAAAACAAAAAGCGTATTGGCCATAAGTTTAAATGTGTTTTACGAATCCTCTATAACTACAGGAAAGGGGAAACATTAATTAGAGAATTATATCAGAAAAATGTGCCTATTAATAAGATAATAGTTTGTTGTGTCCTGTTCTTGGCTGTATTGGATTTTTTCAAGTTGATGCTTGTTCAGCTACAAATGGGTTTCTTGTGTTTTAACGCTCAAATTAAAAAGCTGGTTACCGATTTTTTTATATAAATGGATACAGCGCGTGTTGTATCAATTTTTCCCATTTTATTTTTTTTAAAGCTACAAATCGGTTTCGTTCTCGCTTGGATGGATGTAGTTTGCTAAACAGGAAGTACTTACTCTTCAGGAGCACCCGGTCTCACTTTTCTGGTGGAAGTTTTTAACCTAATTTGCCACCTTCAAGTTTTTATTTAGCATTGAGATTGTTACTTGGACATAGATTAATATGTTTGCTTTTGATTTTCACTGTTTGAATATTCAAAGAGAAATCGGTTTGCCAGGTTCTTTTATCTTAAAGGACACAACTTGTTTGGTTTGTTTTTCTTCTTTAATTTAGATTTACCGTGATCTTTCTGATCTTGTTCAGTCAAATTGGTTTTTTATCTGGATTTGTTTTATGCCCGGATTTTCACCCTATACAAAGGTCATACATACAAACAAACACACACAAATAACCATTGCTTAATTAAGTACAAATATTAGTTACAGGCCTGTCGAAAGTTTAACACTGAGCTCACGAAAAGGAGTCTATGCTCGGCTGATGAGATGGATAGCTAGAGGTCAAAAGGTTAAAGAGCAGCTACCGATAAGCTGCCAAGATAAACCTAACGTGGGGTCAAATGAAGCTGACAATTCGGAGTTATTACGATAGCTAAGTGTTAAACTTTCGACAGGTATGTACTGTAGCAAGACTTCAGTGAATAAAAGAAAATCATGACTCTATTCCCGATGACTTGAGGCAGCATATGTCTTGAACTGATCAACTCAAAAGATATTTACGATCAAAGATCAGCCATCGATCACTATCGGGAAGATAAATAAGATTCTATACATATAAAATGATATCTGGGAAAAAGAAAATGTAGATATAATATTATAGTTAATGGATTCTGATTGATAAGACCATTTCTAATTTGTCTTCTAATCCAGCTAGCGTGATTCCGTGATAGAGTTACGGGTTGATATTAAGAGCTGATATCATTGATGAAGTAAATAAGTCCACTTTTACTGATAATATCTGTAATCTTGATGACTTAGGTCACTTATATTACCTTTACCAACCTTTACTTGTCAGGAGTCTTTGATGTTGTATAGATGAAGGAATTAGGAAGTGTTAATAAATGTATTTTTCAGTGATGTCTGTAGTTTGTTTTAGGGAAGTGTTTAGAAAAGCTTAAAAACATTTATGATGGGGTTTTGTTTTGGGTGGTGGGGTAAGGGAATGTTTTTTTGTTTGCTAAAGAATGTATTTTATTATACCATAGTGACTGGATGGATGAATAACTCCAATAAACAGGACATTGTCAGTTTTTTTTATTTACATCGTTAGCTGTGGTTATGGTACCTGAAGTAATTTTTAGGACCCTTTCTTAGGTTTTTGAAGTTCTTTGTACTAGTTTTTCATTTATATGATGGTTTTAATTGTGCTAATAAAGATTAACCTTACGTAACACTGGCACTGAACCTTCGGACAAGGTTGTTCGGCAAAGAAACTTGAGAGTCTAGTAGTTAAGTCAGGTTTTTTATGCTCCAAGAAAGTCGATCCTGTTTGAAAACCAATGTACATTATTGGACAAGTACCTTCGATAGAAATAATAAAAACGTTAGTATCCTAAACTCGGCTAAAGATTAATTGAGATGTGTGATCCACTCGGTCACGCCCTTAGAAATATCGTATCCAAAGAATGGATCTGTTTGGAAGACTAACAAATTGAACACGTGGTCATCGTAGAAAAGGGCATATATAGAGAATATATTACAGCGGGGGGCTTAATGGTTTTTTATTGATAAAATTTCTAATTTATCTAGTAATCCAACTATCGTGATTTAAGGATACAATTAAGAGTTGATATTAATAAAATTATTAAGTCCATCTTTGTTCTAATAATGTGCAGATTTAACCAGGTTACTTTCATGATCTTGATAAAATAAGTGACCTTTCCTTGACAAGATGATTAGATATGAGATAATGAGGAAAGATTGATTGGTAGAGATCTATCCAATCAGTTTGAATGTTTCAATACGGTCTACAGTTCCGTCATGTGATCGGCGTGAAATTGCAATTTCTGGGTAAAAGAACAATGGGCGTGATTAGCAACCAAATGATGGCACTAAATACATTGATCATGTGACGTGACCGTAGCAAAAATAATTTCTATTTTCTAGCGTCACATTGTTAGAAATATAGAGAGAAAAACATTAAAGGATACTTGCAGACACTATTTGTCATGATAACCACTTTTGTTAGGTATGCACGCGGCTTTGAAAACTATGTAGTATAATTTTCATTTTTGACTCGCATGCAAGGTTTAAAGCGGGTAAATGGGTTTGCCTCTGTAACACGTGATCAATACCCCTTCAAGTTTGTGCGGGACATTTTTGGAAACGTGCTCGTCGCGAATTCTTGGATATATCTATGTTTTACTGGGAAACGTGATCTGACATGATTCCATTTCCAATTGCAATAATGTGTCCGCATTAACATTAGAGGACATCACGCAGTATAGCGGCGAACTACAATTCAATCCATATCTGTCTTTAAATCAATCTGTTGTGATTTTCAAATACGATTGGGAGTTAATTTAAATGATAAAATTAATGAGTCCACTTCTCTTAATATAATCTGTACTTTGATGACTCTGATAGCTTGATTGACCTTTCTTTGACAGAATGATAAGTATTGGTCAGACTTGATTAAAATGATACTCCCTAACTGCTATTTGTTTTAAAATGCAGCTCTTTGTACTGAGTATAATACACAATAAGTTTTAGAAGTTTAATATAAATGAATAGTGCGTGTTTTGTATGTTTTTCAACATTTTTATGGCAAACATACAATATGCGTGTGCATATAAGTGTTTGTCAAAGTTAATAATGTAAATATGTAGTAAATAAACCATTTAATTTCCAATTTACATCTCCAATAACAAAGTGAAAACAGTTTAAAAACTGGCAAATTCAATAAGGATGTTAGATAGGGTGCTCTGGAACGGTAAGCGTTTCCTATCTAGCTGTATACACAACTACGTGTAAAATCGAAAAGGGAACATGGAACTATTGAGGTGAGGGGTCAAACATATCTAGAATAATTTTAGACACAGACGTCAATATGATCTTTTAGAATATGGTGGTCTAAAGACACTTATTTACATATCAAAGTTCCCTCTAACTTCTAGTTTCCAATGCCTCTCGAGTATTCTTAGTGTATGACAGTTTGTAAGTTTTGCTTGCTGAAGATGAATAGATAACCTTATTTAGTTTTCTATCATAGAACTGACCGTCTCAATATAAAATACTACTGTCTGTTTATTCTGCTGCAGTCAACTCTTTCGCTATGGCTACGTAACATAAGGAACCCCGCCCTTTTGTTAAAAATACCATTGTAAAAACCCACCCAGGTTATATTTTGTCGCATTAAATGATATATGAAACACGGTTGGGGCCGAAACAGGAACTTTTTAGTAAAGACCCGGCTCATGTAAGTAAAAGAATCATTGATTTGTACCCGTCATACTGAAATCAATAAGATATTTTGCGATCTTGCTTTCTCCGAACTGGGCTAAATAAACAATAAGGATTACTCCACCCCAATCGGCTCACTTCCAAAATTTTATTTGTAATGTCAACCAGCGGTCACAAAGCACATCCTTTGTAATAAAAAAAATAATTAAAAGTTGAATACGTTAGTTTGCCTACCGCCGTTAAAATGTTTTCAAATAAACCTTACAAGGCAACATGGTGTCGATATAAGCATTAAATAATGACTAACAATAGTATTATTTTCTCTATACATGTAAATTTCACTCTATTTTCTTCACTTTATTTCATATAAGCATTCAATTTGTATTTTATGTAACATTCGGTGGAATTTTTTTTAATAATCTAGATTCTCCCATCGATCTAAACGGTATTTTTAGCTTTTTCAATTGTTCTTTATTTGTTCCTCCTTGAAATAGGCGTTTCCACGATTCTTTATTTTTATTAAAAATCTGTCACAAATAAAATGAACCTTATTGGTTTTCGTTTTCAAGGTTTTAATAAAAATCAGTCCGGTGTTCACAAATCCGTTTTATATTACACAACATATTGTAAATATTGTATACCCTGCTATACGACATCTTGCAACTAAAATGAAATAATAAAATTTTGATTCACACTTAATTCACCCCTATAGACCTATGATGAACCGCAGCTTTCACACATACGAATACGCTACACGTGTGAAAGATTCGTACGAATTCAACATTCTTCACACAGCTATTCACTTTACTTAGGCCTATGTTGCTAGTAATAGCGCAATAGTGGTTCTAGAGCCATTTCTGTCTTGCCTGTAGTTTATCATACGGAGAAGTATATTCAAAAACTTATAATTACTTTTTGCTTAAATATTGATTAAGGCTCATGGTGGCTAGTTGACATCTTGTCGCTTGCTCTGTGATGCAGTTAGCATTTTGAATCGAAGTTTCATAATAACCGATAATTTATCAAATTGGTCATACTTAATTCACCCCAATAGACCTATGTTGAACCGCAGATTTCACATATACGAATACGCTACACGTGTGAAAGATTCGTACGGATTCAATATTCTTCACACAGGCTCTACACTTTACTTAGGCCTATGTTGCTAGTAATAGCGCACTACTGGTTCTAGAGCCATTTCTTTCTTGTTTGCAGCTTATTATACGGAGGCGTTCAGAAAATCTTACAAAATAT
Source organism: Anadara kagoshimensis (assembly GCA_021292105.1). Lineage (NCBI taxonomy): Eukaryota > Metazoa > Mollusca > Bivalvia > Arcoida > Arcidae > Anadara > Anadara kagoshimensis. The sequence continues at coordinate 22,036,864 of CM037872.1, read as the reverse complement.
AATTACTTTTCGCTTAATATTGATTAACGCTCATGGTAGCTAGTTGACATCTTGTCGCTTGCTCTGTGATGCAGTTAGCATTTTTGAAGTTTTTAAGTTTTTAATTTTTACCAACAAGGCAAACTGGTGATGGTAAGCAATTTCCGGTAACATTATTGAATTTATTTCGCCCTGTTAGCTTTGTACTATATTTTTTTTAAATCTTGAAAAGAGTAAACGAATATCCTGATGGAAGTTCACATGTCTTACCTAACTTGTCAGTTCCAAAGTTTTATACTTTGCTTCTGGATTGTGATACGGACATGGATTAATATGTTTGTTTTTGATTTAGAACAGGTTGTCATACAAAACTAGTAAATGCTATTCATTTCATTGATATCAATTTCAGTAAATGTCAGATTTCTTGTATAGTTTTCTCAAAGAGCGTAACAAATTGTTATCTGTGCCTTTTATGTTATTTCTTTATTAACACCCTTCTTTCTGATCTTGTTTTGTTAAGTCAAATGAACTGAGACTATATTAAAAGTTTTTAATCGCAAGCCTTAGAATAAATAAGTATATAGAGATCTCACGGGTATCACTGAATCTATTAAAATGTATTCAAAATTCTGTGGCGTATTTCCTTGATTTGAAAGTTGTGGTGTTGTTTTCATTTAATATATTTTAAATGTGTTCAATATTCTTTGTGAGTGTTTTTCTTCTGGTTTTTAGGGTTATGATGATTTTGTTTTTTATATTTAAAATGTATTTAATATTCTGGGGGAGTATGTTTTTCTTCTGGTTTTTGAGGATTGTGTTTTTGTTTTTGTCAATCATTAAAAGTATATTTGCTAAAATAAGAATATTCATGCTTTATAATCTCCCCCTATGGTATAGAATGATCTTTGGTAAAATAACTAGATAATGACTTTTTACATTTACGTCTTATGCGATTATGCAATACACAAAAATTGCTTATATCGCTTTATAGGGAATTGATATAATAACACTAACTATTTAAAGAGGTGTCATTATTTACGCATAAGCCCACACAATAGAGCAGCAAACAACATGATATAATAAAAATGGTAGAAAGAAATTTGCAATTGCAAACTGGATATGAAAGAAGATGTTTTGAAAGAGATAATCAGAACGTGCAAAAATAGTCATCTTCGGTTTGATTGGAGTAATAAGTAATGTTGTTTAACGTTCTTGTCAAGAATATTTGACTTATATTGAGACGTTGCCAGCTATAGGCAAGGGTGCAGAAATTGTTCCTTTTCGTTGCGCTGATGGCATTATACAGCAGGGTTTTTTATCGTGCCCCGCCAACCGTGACACGGGACCTCGTTTATTTTAAGTTCCCATCCGAAAGAACTGTGGTTTTCATTTGGTAACGCCGAGATAGTGCTTGGCGAAATAACAGTAACTACCCACTCTCAAGTCTGGATAGGGTGAGACTAGATCGGGGTTCAAATCCACGACTTTCCAGTGGAGAGAGCGAACACTCTACCAACTGAGCTACCGCAGTGGTTCCCGGTTTGATCGGAGATGTTCGCAGTGACACTAGTGTGATTAGACTTTCTCTAGCACTGCCGTTTAAGCGGTTTAATAAAGGACACAGAGACTTTACACTTACCAACAATACTGTGATGGCGGCCATAAAACTTTTTTGAGGTCCTTGATAAGCCCAGGCTTGCAATATTATTATAAATATAAAATTGTAATTTCTAAAATCTCTGAATACCACCGTATCATAATCTTTTCTTAGAACAGAAACCACAGAACAAGAACATTTTGCATCGCGGAACCACCAATTTGACCTCTGTGCCATGTCTTTGATGATAACATAGTTAAAGCACAGATATGTCGAAAGTTCAACACTAAACTAACGAATAAGTGTCGAATTTACCGTTCAAATAGACCCCTTGTCGAATGTATCTCGACAGTTTTATGACAGCTACTACCTATCTCTCGTCCACTAGATATCTACATTTCCGCCGCTCGAAAACAAAGTTCTTTTAAAATTATACAATACGTTGTATGAAATAATTACCTTCTGGTCTTATTAATTTCAACCATGCATTTCGGCTAACATCAACCTTGGTTAGAGGAAAAAATATTTTCCTTTGATTTACGGCTGTTAGCCGTGCAACCATCGGCAATACAATGCATATGCGGCATAATTTTCTCCATTGTATTTACATGTTGTCAGGCAGCCAACCCCTGAAATTTCGCGAGATTCAAGGAAATTTTGCATTTCCAGAAGAGTTCAGTTAGTTCAAGTAATCACGATATGACGTATTAGCTGCAAAGATTAAAATATTTTTAATCACACCAAAAAAAATTATCATTCGATAAATACATGTATCCCTCATGAAAAAGATATTTTACTTTCAGTGACTGTGTGTTAATTTAGACATTGTTGATCTTAATTTGAAGTATTCGCAGATTGATTTATTAACAAATCTCTCTCGTGTTGGTTCAGATATTGTTAGGGTTTGAAGCTAACTGACATCCTAGCCCCAAATGAGAAGTAATCATGTCCTTATTCTTGACGGGTCATCAATGTTGAAAGCTACAAATTACATTATAGTGAAGTTTTTCTTATTTAATTACCGGTAGAATGAAAAATATGTCAATAAGTCATCACACACGAATCTAAAACAACCATACCAATCCATGTTCAAATTACAATTTTAAAGCAAAGTTTAAACACTGAAAAATTGAGTTTTGCATCAGTGAATTAAGACCAGGTGCTTTGGAAGGGTACATACCTTTTGTTTAGCCGTCATATGTGCAATCAAATTTTTTGAAAGTCGTGATTTGGAAACGATTGTGTAGATGTATTTATATTTTTAAGCGGTGTGAAAAGACAAAATGAAAGAAACAATTCTTTTGAATTAATGCATGTATCTTAATCATTGCAATGTAGTGGAAATATGCGATTTATGTTCAAGTAAACATCTTTTTACCCTGACTTTAAATACGCCCATTTTACTTAGTCTTTAGAAAATTTGGACATTGAGAGGAATGGAGACCTTCGACAAGTGAACTGACAAACTTTCTCACAATGGGTTCTGCCAGATTGGGAATCACACCTATGTAATGAGAAGCGTTGTAGGCGTAAGCAGGCGCTTTATACTATTTGGTCCCAACTGGTTCTAGATGAAATCTTAATATATACATAGTTCCATGTTCCTTTCATACTAAAATTTGATTACTCACGGGACGGATGTAGATAGCGTTGTCATTTTTTTTTTAATTTAATCATACAATGTATTCAAAAAGTGGTATCCTATATCACTTTTTAAATGTGTAACATAATTAAATTCAGAAGTGGTTTATGACAGTGGTATAGGAATTGATTGCCTTCGAGAGCACCCGACTTCACTTCCCCAGGCCTGGTGGAAGTTCGCGTGTTAACCATTTTTTACAGCTTAAAAGTTTTTGCTTTGCTTTGGGATTGTTTTTTGGACATGGACAGGAAGGTTTGTGTTTGCATACAGTCATTTTTGTTTAAATTTGTGTTTTGTTTTTTTTTTATTTGCAGACAGTTGCGAGTCCAGCACAGAATCCGTTTACATTTAAATTTATTCATGTCTTTTGTGGTATATGCTATTACTACGATTTTGTGGGATTTTCTGTTGTCATACGACAGATTGAAGACTTCGACATATGAAAGTCGGATGTATGAAAATGGAGTAAGTAAAAATATATTAGTTTTATCATGTCAAAAGCATGTATCATTCATCATCAATGCAAACCATGACAGCACTGCATATGATTTGTCATCAATGTTTCACCATGCCAAACACCACATGCCATCTGCCATCATCAATGCGCCAGCTTGCATGCACCACATGTCATATGTCATCATTGCTGCACCATGCCAATATCGTATGATTTGTCATCAATGTTTCACCATGCAAGCATCACATGCCATCTGATATCAATGTTACACCATGCCAAACACCACATGTTATCTGATATCAGTGTTACACCATGTTAATGTCACACCATGTCATTACTGCTTGCAATTTGTCAATAACACTCAATCACAATGATACTTGATCTCAAATACATCGCATATATAATGCTCCAAAACAAAGTTTGGGGAAAAATGATTTTACCCGTTTTTTCCGTCTTATTCGTTGCCATGGAAACTGAAAATAGGCGGAAAAATAAACAGTGATCCAAACAGACAAAACTTTACAGAATGGTTTAAAGAAACCATGTTTAACTCATTCTTGGGCAAAAACAAAATGGCGGCCGTTGCCATGGAAACGAAAAAAAAAATGCCCCAAACTGGATGAAGCTTTACATAAATTTTGTATAAGAAGTATAGAACTCATTTTTGGGCTAACAATTAAAAAATATCGACCGTTGCTTTGGAAATGATAGGACCAAAATTGCTCCAAACTGGATAAAACTTTACAGAACTACTAACTCGTTTTTAGTTTAAAAATTTCGAAAAGGGGCCATTGCCATGGAAACGAAAAAAAACAAAAGTGCTCCAATTTGGTTGAAACTTTACAGAGAGATTGTACAGCAACTTCAACATTTAAAAACCAATTCTTCGTTCTGCAGACTTCAGTTCACTCATACAGGAATTCTCGTTATAATTTGACTTTTTTCAGAAGTGTGTATAGCAAAATACATTACATTAAGACCTTTGTGTTTACAGTCAAATAAACATTCACAATCAATGTTAGTAACATGCTGTTTTTATGATTTTTAACATAAAAGCATGAAAGAAAAACACGGTTTTGATGAAGATGATGATGATGATGATGATGATGATCGTCATCAATTTTAACTTAAGTTTAACAATTATGACTTATTATTATTAAACAAAATGTTCTGTGAAATCCGTTATAGATATGCCGCATATCTCTATATTCAATCGGGACAAATCCTAGTTTGTCAATTGGGTTCTCCGCTGTGAAACTATGTGATATCCCCAACGTTTGTGTGGAACAATAATTTCCATTGGATATGGAATCATATCAGTTCACATTTCACCGCAAAATTTTACAAGACGTAAACGTTTTTCAAAGCAAGCGTAAAGGAGTATTATTAATAACTTGGTATAACGGTGAAACCCAATTGGCTTCCCAATAATTGATGGTTTTCTTTGCACACTTCATCCCGAAATAAGCGAGTGAATTTTGACTCTGATGTTTAACTTCACTCTTTTATTCACTTACGTTATACGTCTAATCCTTGTAAACTTATTACATTTTTCATAATACCGCTTAATCTGTAGTGATATGCTGTCTTGTCCCTTCTGTGAGAAGGACTTGTTATAATGTCATTATCTTGACTGACTAGATGAACATCTGCAATTAAACTAGAGATTGAAGGTTTTGATTGATATTTGATGTGGCAAAATCTTCTTAGCATTTTTCAGAAACTTTTCTTTCTGTGTCAATTTATATTTGTTTCTGTATTTCAGATAGGCTGTAAATTTCTATATATATTTCTACGATACTCGCGGTCCTCAAATTATTTTTGGATGGTTTGTGAGGGGTTTTACCTACATACGCTGATTGTCCATGCCTTCAAAGTACCAAAAACACTGATAGGTTACTACGCATTTGGCTGGGGTAAGTAGTTTTCTAAGAAGTCATAGTTTTAAACGTTCTTTCATAATATAAAATTCTGTAAAACACTCTTTTAATTTTGTGAATTTTGATTCGGGATTATTCTGTGAAACTAAGCTATAGATACCTTGGTCACCGAGTCTCTCTGCCATTAAGGTAGTATCCTGGGTTTTTTATGTGACATTATAATTAATGCCGGCAATTGGGGTGCGACGAAACAAAAAGCAAAGCAAATATTATTAATAAATTGAATTCAGTATAAAGAGAACCTCTTGCCTCAAATTAGTTTTGTCTGACACTATACGTAACACTTATATGTAATTACTATTACGGCCTTTAGTTACAAGTATAAGCCATATGTAGAGCTAGTTCCCACTACGGAGACTTTGTACAACGAAGTAGGCTGCTTGCAAATAAATTGTTGACTCAGGGATGTTGCAAACCTAGGCTTATTAAGGCCCTCAAAAAGTTTTATGGCCGTCATCACAGTATTGTTGATGTCTCTGTGTCCAGGATTGTCCTGGATATATTTGACGTCCCATAGTTCCATGTTCCTTTCACACAATTTTGATTACACACGTGGCGGGTGTAGCTTGCTAAACAGGAGGTGCTTACCCTTCCGGAGCACCCGGCCTCACTTCCCTGGTTGAAGTCCACGTGTCTAACCTAACTTGTCAGTTCCAAAGTTTTTCCTTTACTTCTGGATTGTGATTCGGACATGGATTAGTATGTTTGTTTTTGATTATACGTAGTTTGGCGGTAATGAAATAATTTAATAAAAAACAAACGGTGTCCAAATCACAATACCAAAGCGAAGTCAAAACAAACACACCATTCTATGTCCAAACCAAAACACCAAAGCAAAGTAGATACAAAAACATGCCATGCCATGTCCAATCCAAAATCCAGAATCGCGCTAAAAACCAACATACCATTTCATGTCCAAACCACAATACCATATCAAAGTAAAACTTTGATGATGGGCAAATTATGTTTTACCAGGGAAGTGAGACCGGGTGTTCCAGAAGGGTAATTGTTTAGGTAGCAACGCCCGCAACGTGTAAAATCCACGGGTTTAATGAAAATTGAAAATGATAGTAACATAGAACTGATTTTAAAATTAGCAATATTATTGATGACAATTAAAGTTTGAGAAAGATATTAAACTGTATATTTGATTAACACCAACACTGTCCTCAGATCACGACCGACATACAATGTTCAGAGCATTGTTCTCAATGAGCGCCTCTAATAAATCCGTAGATGGCGAATTTAAGTAAAAAAAACTTTTGTTAGTCACCCTTACTGGATCATTTCAGATTATTTGCTATGTACTCTGTTTTTGTTATATACAGGTATTTGTTGGATACCAGTGGGGATTTATGCCATCGTTAGAGCGACGGATCCATTGTTTGACTTGCAGTAAGTCTACTTATATAAAATACTCCCATAAAAAGTTTTTAATTTTCAATCCGAAGCAAAGATCTCAAGTGCTGAAAATCTGACCAAACGACATATCGCGCTCTAAAAACTTGGCAAAGGACATATCAATTTTATTTCTAAATGGTAGTTAAATTCCATCTATTTTATGATCCGTTATCAAACCAGGCGCATGGTCTCGTTATCACCTTCCTGGCATGTCATTGAAATGATGCATTATAGGATCCCCACCATCATACGAATGGTTTCTTTGTCTTATAAAAACATTTTTCACATACTTGCGAAATGTTTTGTTCATGTTTATTCAAGGATCAAACGTTTCTGAGACGATAAATCAAATCCCCTAAGAAATGTTGATCAATGTTATACAAATGTTTACATGAGGTTGTCTAAATTGTGTAGCACATTTACAGATATAGCTATCATCTTGTATAAATTGTGTATCTCATCGGCAGTTAAGGTGATCTTTATGTCAATTGCAGCTGTCGATTGATAACTCCCGGGGCAGACCTTCACTTAGAGATTGATTAAAACCGAATCCCAGTAGGATCTTGTTTAGACGATATTATTATGGTTAATATTTACAATTGCTGTCTTAGTGGGTTGTTATCAGTTAGGGACACACACGAGTTATTATCGCTTTCTATGGAGGATAACTTTCATCTTTCTTTTAATCTGATGTGAATAACATGTCTGCATCTCGATAAATCAAATTATGCATTCCTAAAAATGTGTGTATCAATTTAATGGTATATCACCAATATTTATTTATTTATATTAAGAAGTACATTCTGTGATATCGACATCAAAGAAGACATAACTTATCTTAACTTATATTGAAAAATTGATATTCTTAAATGCACTGAAACGGTCAAAACATTTACAAAGAATTCTTATTTTTGATGGTCAACACTAGTATTTCCGAATATATTTATTTTGAGCAAAAGTGTGATATATAGTACATTCAACGGTAATGACCTAGTCATCTGTTTCTTGTATTCCAATATTTTCAATTTATTTACCACTCAGTACATCTCGTTTATTCCAGCTTTTTCTTTCAAACTGTGGAACAAGTGAAATTTATTTCATATAACTAGAGAAAAATCCCTGTACGTAGTACTTTTAGAAATTGCTTTCAATTATTTAAGAGGGCACCTGTTCTTAATATATAAAATAACAGTTATCTGTTTTCTGTATTGATAAAGTTACCTTGCTCTGATTATCGCTGTTTTATACGAAATTATATTGGATGCGCTTGTGGTTTTTTTTATCTTTTAATCGTATATTGTAATCTATCTGGTTTAATCTGATATGTTCCTCTTCATAAATTGAATCCATAATTGTATGTTTCCTTTTTTCATGTATGGTAATGTAGTGCAATGATTTGTTTGATAATTAACCATGCTCACAAACAAAATGACAACCAGCTTATTCACCAACTTAATTACTAAGAGTGATGGACAATTCACCAAAAGTTTTATAGTTTATTCTTTGACACAGTATTAAATCAGTCGCTTTATTAAGTGTTTGACAAATACGCCATTCTATTTCTTTTCTTAAAACATATCAGTATCCCCCGAGAGTGACCTGTCAGAAAGAGAATATAAAAATGTAAAAATCATTTTGTTAGAAATTGTCAAGGGTATTTTTTAAATAAATCTAAAATTGCTTTTAAATGACGATTTTTTTATTTATTCACAATATTTTAGAAGTACTAGTATTCCCAACATATTGAACTTATTCTTTTTTTTAATATAAAGAAAAAAATATTTTAAAGCGACATTTCATTGTATTTTAAATCATGTGTTTTGAATAGCCTTGGATCAGGACAATTCACAACACTTTAGAATTACTAGTATTCCCATCGTATTGATCTTATTCCTTTTTTAAATTTAAAGAAAAAATATTTTAAAGCGACGTTTCATTGTATGTAAAATCGTGTGTTTTTAATAAACTAGGATCAGGACAATTGTGTGTGATTTGGTATCGTTACAAATTCTCTTTAATGATATCGTGGTGTCATGATAGACGAAGAAAACATTTGCAACTGAAAGAACATGTACTTAGTTACAACCAACAAAACCAAAACACGATACGATATAGGTATATTTAAAATAGCGAAACAAGAGAGAAAATGCAAACCCATATTAAAATCATTGGTTTTAAAAGAATACTTTAAAAATAGAAATAAGGTCTATTTTAGAATAAATGATTTTAAAAGTCATCCTATACAGAAATGACGTCATGTCTGGCTTAAATTGTGATATTGAAATTTTGAAGAAATAAAACTAATACGATAGGCCACTGGCGTTATCCTGTTAACAAAATGACGTTGTTGCAACTTGTGAGATTGAAATTTAAATAAATGAACAATGATAGCTGATACTAGTATTGATTTAAACCATATATTATTTTTGTTTTTTTAGGTGTTGGGTACTACCAATTGGTGGATTTGAATGGTTTATTTATACACCTAATCTCCTGTGTATTGCTGTAAGTCATGACCATTTAATTTTGAAACATTTAGAAAAAATGTATTCTCACTGTTTGTGTTATTTGAATTAAACTAACGTTTTAATTAAATTCATCCTCAGAAAACACAAGTAACGCTGATATGAGATTATTATTATTTCTGTTTGGAAAACGCTGATGTTAAATTTGCACAAATTGACACTGTTTTATATATATATATATATATATATATATATATATATATATATATATATTGAAATCGCACAGAAACCATAAAATCTTCATTACATACCAGAGACAAACCGTCTAGGATGAAATTTGCAAAGAAAATAATAACTTTGTTTGAAAAGATGACATTGACAAAGCAAAAGTTTTAACAAATAAAATTGACAAAGAAAAATATACGCTTTCTTCAAACTCTAAAAATGAACATGTAACTTGTATTATATTAAAAATTGAATTAAGACATTTGTATCCACATAAGCAACACGTGACGATAGATGGATTTTTTTAGAAAATGTCAGTGACACAAATGATGCAAACAAAACCTAAGGCAAACATTTATCGAGCCAGACCTCTAATAAACATGCGTTTCTATGGATTATAAACCTATTACATTTTACAATTTATTCCCTTTGTTACATAATCTTCACTAGTATTCATACAATATCTTAATCATTTAATCTTTTAATTGCAGGTAAACATATTTTTCTTTATCAATATTCTTAGAATTTTATTGACACAGTTGCAAACGCATCCAAATGAGCCAAGCAACTACAGGTAATATCTATTATCAGTTTCTGTGAAAAATTAGAATTTATAGTATATTTTATCAAACGGAAATATGTTTGGGTATTTAGAATCATTCCACAGTCTATTCATCATAATTTTTAATCAAAATTAAGGCGCTTTGTTGCTAATTGAAAACTGATGATCGTAGTTTATTTTTTCAGTTCTCTAACACCAGATATTTTAAACTACAGAAGACATACGTGATACACTACCACATGGCGTGCATTTTGTCTTGGAAATAGAATTTTTTGTCTCTTAGATTTGTCCATAATCATGGCAACACGTGCTTTTTATGAAAAAATGAAAATCTATAAATAATCTTTTTTGTTTGATGCCTTATTTGTATTTTCCTGTATTTTCCATCTTACAAAAATTATTTCCCAATCTTATAAGAAGTATGTTTTGTTTCAGGCGAGCTTTTAGAGCAACTTTTGTCCTAGTGCCATTATTCGGTGTCCAGTTTTTAACGCTTGTCTACAGACCTAAACATTATATATATGATATTTTCCAGAGCATTGTTAAGAATTCCCAGGTAAGCTTATATCAGTCTCTATTACATATTTCTTTTTTGTCAACGAACCTATAATGATATTGTCCAGAAAACGGACTGGGAAATTTAAAATACATTGAAGATATATATGAAGCAAATTATCTTGGTATGAATCATCCTTACTTAATCAAAACCATTTTTCTCTTAACATTATTATTGTTTTGTATGATTCTGATTATTTTGTTTTTCTTGGTATGTTTTTTTTCCACTCTGTAATTATGCAAAGAAGCAGATCGTGTATCATTTACGGATCTCATCAAGTTTATTTATTTATTTCAGTAAACGATAAATTCTGACATGCCGAAACTGTGTAAAAAGATCATATTAATTCTATAAAAAGATTAACAACAACTTATGAATCAATGACCAAACCACAATCCCAATGCAAAAAAAAAAAAAAAAAAAAAAAAAAAAAAACCCGCAAGGTGGCAAACAGCTGACCATTTGTTTAAATATATAAGACCAATAAAACTTGTGTTATAGATTCTTATAACGCCCGTTTAAATGCTTCTTCTTCTATCGTTATAGCTTTTCTGCTCTAGAGTATAATAATAATTTAAGTTCTTATTTTCATTTTATATTTATCCACTATTTTTATGTTTCAGGGTACAATAGTTGCCTTGGTTTTTTGCATTTTCAATGGTGAGGTAAGAAATACATTTTTATATTATGTCATTTGGTGACAATCAAAAACAAACATACTAATCCATGTCCAAATCACAATTCAAAAACAAAGTAAAAACAAAATACTAATCCATGTTCAAATCACAATCCAAAAGCAAAGTAAAAATAAACATACTAATCCATGTCCTAATCACAATCCAAACGCAAAGAAGCAAAGGAAAATCTTTGAAACTGACAAATTGGATTAAACATATTAAAGTCTAACAGGGAATTAAGGTCGGTTTTGCATTTCGGAAGAATAAAAACCTCCTGTTTAGTAAGCTTCATCCGTCACGTGTGAAATCCAAATTGCGAATGAAAGGAACAGCGATATATAGGACTTCAGATATATCCAAATTGTAAATTATGTGTGTTTTTTTAACATTAATTAATCCATTTATTTGTTGTTCCGTACTCCTGTTTACGCTGGTGAAATGCAAGTACAGGTGTGTTTAGCTATATGACATTTTTATGTATCAAAAATACCATTTAACCTAAATTTTCTAAAATGTCAAATATTTTTTAAAACAAGAATTCGTCACAATGAAATTTTAGCTTCTAAAACGTATTTTATAAAATCAATATTGGGCGTTGTTCCTAAAAAAATCTCTAATTAATCATGCTATGGATATTTGGTTCGTATCAACCTAACCCATGACATAGGAAAACACTATTTGAACTACGTTTTATATTTCATTTTTTTCAATTAGTAGGTAAACTATTTTTTATCTGAAATTTGAGCCATTACTATATGTTTGCAAAGATAAAGTTCATAACATATTTGATTGTTGAAAAAATAATTTTGTCATGAAATGGCAGATTTAACCTTTTTATTAGAAATGAAAAAAAACAAATAAGTTAAAAACGCTGTCTGTTCAGAGCTGTAATCTCGTCAGATAAATTATCCACATTAACCAACTGAAATAGATGATAAAAACAACTGAAAATACGCGCTTAACAATTAACAAAGCACCAATGTATCGAAATTGAACGGAAATTAAATTTAATAACAGAAATTAGAAACGCCCCCAATCTGCGAACCAATCCCTTTTATTTTGCCACAAGTGATCAACAATATTAGCTTGATTATACTTAACAATGTTCACACAACCCAGCATGTGTAAGGCATATATTTTTAATCTAAGTTTATTTAATACTTGAACGATATATTCTACAGGTCCGTCGAAAATTTAACATCAAGCAAATGAGCAAGAGTCCGATTGTCAGCTCATCTCGGTCCCTTGTTAGTTACGGTCTAACCTGCCTTAAAGCCTACCTCTATATATGGACCACCTGCGTATAAAAACCAGTAGTAATGGTTCCCAATTGTTCTTTAATTTATTCATGTTACGTGAACCTCTAAATAAAGATCACCTGTCAATAAAGCCACTTTTACTGGTTCCTTTGGGTGGTCTTTATAGTCAGGTTTAACATATATACATATATATATATATATATATATATATATATATATATATATATATATATATATATCGACAGCTGCTATCCATCTTTTTGTCACTTCTTATTTTCTTATCTTCGTAACTCGACAGTCAAGTTACGTCTCCGATTTCGTAAGTTCATTGTTAAACTTTCGACAGGTCTGTATTATACACCAAAAAGGCATTACTCATACGAGTTCTTATTTAGGAATATTGTTAAAATAAGTCAAACCAATACACAGCGTGAGTGGCAAAAGTATTATCTAATGTCTGCATTAATTCATACACCCGCTGTTTGCAATACCGAAATTAATTTCGTTGCCATACTGAAATTAAGTTCGTTATGAACAATTTACGAAGCATAGTCGTTATTGATTAGACTTGTTCATCCTTGACCCATTAGTTGATCAGTTCTTATGTACTGGTACACTGAAACGTGTGTAGATAACTTTACTAATTCAAATTCTGACAAGGACTTTAAACCAAACTTTTATATACTGTAAGCTTATTTAGTTTCGCGATGTACAAATTTTCGCTGGTTACTTGGTCATTTGTTTTGAGCCAAAATTAATACTGGGTGAAGATTATATAATGCTTCTTGTGTTACAATGCTTATTTTAAAAAACGCGAAAATTTAACAACGCGGATATCTCCTAATTTCATAAATCTAAAAAATAAATATATGCGAAATTAAATACGTTTGCAATACGTATTGCATAAGTCAGTTAATTGTTTAACATTGAAGTTTTATCATTAGTTGTTAGCTCACATGACCTACGGTCATGTGAGCTTATGGCATAGCGCAGCGTGTGTATGTGCGTGCGTGAATGCGTGCGTGCGTGCACGCGCCGTTAACACACATTTTCGACTCATGAAACTACCGGACAGATTTCAAGGAAACTTGGTAAGAAGTATATATGGGCCGGTGCAATTCAGATTTGTTCGTGGCGTTGCTATGGCTACCATATCTAGGTCAAGGTGACCTAGGGGTGCAAACATTTTAAAAAATCTTCTTCTCCAAAATCAATCATTAGAGATTAAATCTGATCTGATATTTGGCTTCTGTAGGGACTTAAGCCTATAGTTTGTTCATTTTGTGAAATTCGGAAAAAAATAGGTTACGCGTTTTTGCGTTTAATTTTGAAAAAATCGTTAAATAGCTTCAAATTGTTATAACTTGACTATTTGACCAGGTAATGACATGGGTTTTCAGTTTTGACATATTCTTGTTATTATCTTCAAAATGGGGTCAAGGTCAATTGTGAAGGTCATGACCTAATTTTTTTTACCTCTGATTATAATTATTATCTCGAAAACTAAAAACTTTTTGTATAGGGATGTATAGTAGAATGTTGTAGATATTGATTCAACGATCATTTTGATGCATAGAAAAAGGTCATGGGTTCAAAGGTCAATGTCGAGATACCGAAATTGTAAATTATCTCGAAAACTATAAACTTTTTGTATAGACATGTATTAGAATATTGTTAGTATTGATGTAGCGATCATTTTGATATATAGATTAGGGTCATAGGGTCAAAGGTCAAGGTCACAGATGCGAAATGATACTGAAATGGTTAATTATCTTAAAAAGCTATTAACTTTCTGTATAGGCATGTATATTAGAATGTTGTAGGTATTGATACAAGGATCATTTTGATGTATAAAAAAGGTCATGGATTCAAAGGTCAAGGTCGCAGATGCGAAACAATACCAAAATGGTCAATTATCTCGAAAACTATAACTTTTTGTATAGACATATATATTAGAATACTGTTAGTATTGTTGTATCGATCATTTTAATGTATAGATTAAGGTCATAGGTTCAAAGGCCAAGGTCACAGATGCAAAATAACAGGAAATGATTAATTTAATTATCTTGAAAACTATTCGCTTTTTGTATAGGCATGTATATTAGAATGTTGTAGATATTGATACAAGGATCATTTTGATGTATAAAAAGGTCATGGGTTCAAAGGTCAAGGTCGCAAATGCGAAACAATACCAAAATGGTCAATTATCTCGAAAACTATAACTTTTTGTATAGACATGTATATTAGAATACTGTTAGTATTGTTGTATCGATCATTTTAATATATAGATTAAGGTCATAGGTTCAAAGGCCAAGGTCACAGATGCAAAATAACAGGAAATGATTAATTTAATTATCTTGAAAACTATTCGCTTTTGTATAGGCATGTATATTAGAATGTTGTAGATATTGATACAAGGATCATTTTGATGTATAAAAAGGTCATGGGTTCAAAGGTCAAGGTCGCAAATGCGAAACAATACCAAAATGGTCAATTATCTCGAAAACTATAACTTTTTGTATAGACATGTATATTAGAATGTTGTTAGTATTGATGTAACGATCATTTTGATATATAGATTAGGGTCATAGGGTCAAAGGTCAAGGTCACAGTCACAGATGCGAAATGATACTGAAATGGTTAATTATCTTAAAAAGCTATTAACTTTCTGTATAGGCATGTATATTAGAATGTTGTAGGTATTGATACAAGGATCATTTTGATGTATAAAAAAGGTCATGGGTTCAAAGGTCAAGGTCGCAGATGCGAAACAATACCAAAATGGTCAATTATCTCGAAAACTATAACTTTTTGTATAGACATATATATTAGAAAACTGTTAGTATTGTTTTATCGATCATTTTAATATATAGATTAAGGTCATAGGTTCAAAGGCCAAGGTCACAGATGCAAAATAACAGGAAATGATTAATTTAATTATCTTGAAAACTATTCGCTTTTTGTATAGGCATGTATATTAGAATGTTGTAGATATTGATACAAGGATCATTTTGATGTATAAAAAGGTCATGGGTTCAAAGGTCAAGGTCGCAAATGCGAAACAATACCAAAATGGTCAATTATCTCGAAAACTATAACTTTTTGTATAGACATGTATATTAGAATGTTGTTAGTATTGATGTAACGATCATTTTGATATAAAGATTAAGGTCATGGGTACAAAGGTCTAGGTCACAGATGCGAAATATTACTGAAATAGTTAATTATCTTGTAAACTATAAACTTTTTGTATAGACATGTATATTAGAATGTTGTTAGTATTGATGTAACGATCATTTTGATATAAAGATTAAGGTCATGGGTTTAAAGATAAAGGTCACAGATGCAAAATAATACTGAAATGTTAATTATCTTGAAAATTATTAACATTTTGTATAGGTATGTATATTACAATGTTGTAGGTATTTACACAAGGATCAGTATGATGTATAGAAAAGGTCATGGGTTCATAGGTCAAGTTCACAGATGCAAAACAATACCGAAATGGTTAATTATCTTGTAAACTATAAACTTTTTGTATAGACATGTATATTTAAGGGATCGCGTCGCCAATAAAACTAATTTGCGACAGTATAACCACCGATATACGTCTGCAAATCGAAAATTACAAGACAGTTATCCCTATTCTAATTTAAAACATACTTTAAGGGTAAAGCAAGGATTTTCTTAAATTGATACTATAAATAAGTCGGGGTTTTCCAAATGCATTAAAAATGGTTGTGACAGATCACACGGACCATCTCCAGCACTAATTGGACATCTCTGACTTTTATATTAATTCTATGAAAAAATAAAGGGCATTCCGGATGAGACACGATCATTTACGGACACTGAATTGATGACGTCATAATCATATTACGTAAGAATGTCAACAAAATTTAATGACGTCATATTCCGAAGGCACGTATGGTGGCATGAAAACTGAATATATGATGCAAATATTTGCTTAAAATCGCCTTTTTGCGTGTAAGTAAAAGAATCCTACAAGACAGGAAAATATTCATCCTCGTTTGAGATATCTTTGTAAGTTTTCATTCATCCAACAAGATGGTTCGGTACCGAATATGCACGTGCAAGTACCTGGAAAATTTGAAGCAGTATGTTGTGATTTTACTGTCGGAATTTGCGACAGTATATCAGCAATTTTACTGTCGCAAATTTTTGACGTCAGCCAATGAAAACGGGCGTTACAAACAAAATGAATTAGAATAGAATATTGTTAGTATTGATGTAACGAACATTTTGATATATAGATTAAGATCATGGGTTCAAAGGTCAAGGTCACAGATGCTAAAGAATACTGAAATGTTAATTATCTTGAAAACTATTAACATTTTTATAGGCATGTATATTAGAATGTTGTAGGTATTGATACAATGATCATTTGGATGTATAGAAAAAGGTCATGGGTTCAAAGGTCAAGGTATCAGATGCTAAATAATATTGAAATCGTTAATTTTCTCAAAAACTATAATCATTTTATATAAGCATGTATATTAGACTATAAGGTATTGGCATCACAATCATTTTGATATTATAATAATAAAGGCCATACATTCAAGGGTCAAGGTCACAGATACCAAAAAATGCCAAAAGGGCCTAGTATTTTTACTTTTGTACTTTTGTTTTCACAATTTAGCCTCAAATCGTTACTATTATGAAAGATTATGACATTTGACATTCGAGCTATTATTGATCAGGTGAGCGGTATCAGGCCCAATGGGCCTCTTGTTAATATATTTTATAATGGTCTACAAAAAAATTAGGTCGTATGTATATGCTTTAGAATGGGTTGTTATCCGGTTGTTTGAATATGTTCCTTTTTCAACTTTTTGCGGATTTTAATATTTGCTATTGACCGGCTAGGTTCATCAAATCGTATTTATTGCTTGGTCCCACTTCACAAAGATTTCCCTAACTTAATTTACAACACTTTATCGAAAAATTTAAGGAGTCATTTTAAAGATTATAACAAGTTTGTAACACTTGTATTCTATTTTAGCAAAAATATTCATAGTTTCAAAAATGCTTGCCTAAACTTGCTAAATTTAAAGAATGAATATGAAAGTTGGGCTTGGTTGTTTTTGCAATTGACAAGTACATTTTTTCTACAACAATTTTCTATATTTATTCTAGGTGCATACATATATGAGGAGTTTCATACGTAACAAATTTCCAGGAAAATTTCCGGAGATGTCGAGAAATTATAGTACAACATCAAATACACAATATACCAATGTATCGGTACAAAGACGTGGAACACGAACTAATGAACAAAATACAAACTATATAGCTCTTAACACTGTTGATGACGTCACGACGCCGACTGAAAATACTCCTCCAAAACTATCCAATGGGGATAGCGTTGGTGAAAAGTGGTAATTCTGAACGATGATTGAATGTGATATTTATAAAATTTGTTGAATCGTACGGATATTTAGATGTACACAGATTTTATGAATTTCTTCTAAGTTTTCACCCGTGGGCGTCAATCGAAACTCAAGGAAGATATTGTTGGAAATAGTAACATTTGAAAATTCTGTGGATGGAAGATGTTCATTTAATTTTTAACATTTAATTTAACTGATATTTATGTGTGTTTGTAAAATATTCTACGACTTGGTGGGGTACTTTTCTGTTAAAGAATAGTAATGTTGGTTTAGGGGTTAGGATAATTTGCAAAACTGTATTTGAATTTGTCTATTGAAAGAGTAGTGATTTAGAAATAATTCGACGGAATGGGAATATATTTTGGAGAAGTTTTACATGAAACAGTGTTACTGGAAGATGATTGCGTGTGATATCAATAAAATTTGATGAACCGTACCTTGGATGCACGCATATATTATGAAATCTTTTCCTTGAAAATGTTATTTAAAACAAAAAGAAAAATATTGCTTGAAATTTACATAATAAGAAGCGTTCTGTGGAAAGATGTTTATTTCTGTTTCAGTGATATTAATGTAGGTTTGTGAAATATGTCACGACATAGTGGGAAACTATTCTGTTAAAGAAGGGTAATATTGGTGAAGGGCTTTTGGTAATTTGTAATTGAATTTGCCTATTGTAGGAGAGAGGTGGTGTACAAATAACTTGTTGGAATTGGAACACTTCTTTGAGACGTGTTATGTGTAACCATTGTGTTACTGGAAGATTTCCTGTGATAAATATACAAATTTTATAAACCGTACCTAAGACCACGCATATTTTATGAAATCTTTTCATGGATAGCGTCATTTAAAACATTAAGAAATTGTAAGAAATTCTTATTTTTAGAAAAAAAGTGACAAAAGATGTTTATTTCTTTTAAGTGATATTTAAGTGTGTTTATAAATATGTCACGACTAAGTAGGATACTATTCTGTTAAAGACATCTAATGTTGGAGAAGGGGCAATGTAATTTTTTTGAATTTCCCTATTGCAAGAGAGTGTTGATGTAAAAATAATTTGTTGGAAAGAGCGGTGATGTAGAAATAATTCGTTCGAATTGGAAAATTTCGTGGAGATTTGGTATATTAAACTTGTGTTTGGATTGGTCTGAAATCAAACACAAAAATACCGGTTCACTGTTCATGTGGAATTATAACAGACACAATCATGTCTTGTGATAAGTTTTTGTAAAGTATATCAACACCTTAAATGACATGTAATATTTCAAGCAGGGATAATGTAGCGTGCTTATATCTATCAGATATCTAATATAGTGTAGCTAGCATTATCTGGCTTCAATAGTCCAAGATAATTAGTGTTATTATTCCGTTTTGAAGAACTTGATTTACATTGTTACATTTTATGTATACTTGTCTTCAGACAGACACAATAACTCATATACCATACTGAATGGACATTAGAGGGATTGGTGGTAGTATAAGTTTATTTTTTGTTGGTTTTGAAAATGTCATATATCTTAGTTTGTTAAAGGGTGTTATTACGTCGTAAGTATACTAGGCATTGTTTCACTGTGCATAAAAAATATTCTTGAGATTCCAACATTCGACAGAATTGAGCGGTTACAGAATATTTAAAAAACAAGCGAAAAACGTTTGTTTTAACAATCAATAAATAATACAGAAAGCATATTTTGAATGCAAATATAGTATGTTACAAAAATATGGGTTTTTGTTGTTCACAATGTCGTCTCAACTATGGAGGTCAATTCACTATCATTGCTATTTTTGTATAACCAAATATAAGTCCTTCAAAATATAACAAGGTGAAAATCTCAATTATTTTTTCCTAAGGGTCCTTTTTTATATTGATGGTCTTATGCATATATATAAAAACCTTGGAGAAGAATCTGATGTATATTTAGGTCCTTGAGAAATCAACTGAATCGATAGTGTGCACACTGTGCAAAGGTGAGACAAAACCAAATAAGACGAGTAAACTATAAGGCTTGTATTTATAAAGTGACATTACAATTTCAAAACTCTTTAATCGAAAACCTAGATCTGAATTAATCTTTATACAAACGCGTAAAATTCTAGCCAGTGTCGTTTAGTATTGAGACTTGTCGCCGAAGTATTATTTTTCCAATTACCATATATATTGCATTGTCTACGTATTAAAATGCGTTCTAAGAAGCCCTCTTTCTATAGACTTTCAAATTAACACAATGTTCCTTTAAAATGAAAGAATTTAGTCTTCTTTGAGCAACTCTTTTTTAATATAAAAAGTCATATCTACATGATTCAGTTAATCTTCTGATTTTATTATTGACTCATTTAAAAAAATGGCTAAGAATATTTCTTATAAAACCAGAGATAAAAAAAGGTTTCGAACTTTCTTTTAATTTGATTGGGCATGTTCACGTTCTGTTTATATTAATTCACCACCGGTGCACTTATGTTGTCAGTTCCAAAGTTTTTACTTTGCTTCTGGATTATGATTCAGACATGGATTAGTATGTTTGTTTTTGGTTGATATATATATATATATATATATATATATATATATATATATATATATATATATATATATATAAGTAAACAGTTAGTTCCAGCTAGAAAACTTTGTAAATAAGGTAATAGTAATTATCATAAATAAATGTTGACAAATAATTAGCCACCCGCTGGGAAGAATTCAAATGCGACTTCAATCAGCAATCCATAATATTTATTTAAAAGTTAATTTTTATCTAAAAAATAAGATTTAAGTCAATTTTCAATGTTCCTATTTATGGAAAACTATTTTCAAAATCAATAGAATTGCTTTATGCATTCGGTAGTAATATAGCTACATGTGCATCACTGGGCAGTAACGCATCAACCCATTTTTTTGGAATCAGTTGTTAAAATATACTTTTGTCTTCCCCTGTCTTGCATAAATGTATTATTCTTAGTTTCTATTTTTCCATCATAGAAATGAGGTCTGATGATCCGGAAGGATAAGCAATTTCCGTTTAGCTGTTTAAACAAAAAAGAGAACGAAGGGAAAGACGAGCTGTGTAAACTGGTCATATTTGACATGTATATATTCTTACTCTTAGATCAGAACTTTTTAATTACTGATACATGTATAAATATATACCGAAGCATTAATGGTCCATTTTTCCGAATTACAAAATAATGATTATTATTATGATGCATACAGTATATATATATATAGCTTTTGTTAATTGAAAAAATTGAGAGATAAATTTGTTAATATATTAACGATGAACTTCAACCGCATGTTAATGTATAAACCATGAGAGAATAGAAAGACTAATTTTTGCCATAGGTATTTGTTAAGCGTTATTTTAAATTGCAAAATATATTATTAAGCAATGTACAGTCAAACCTGTCTATTAAGGTCACCTACGGGAACCTGTAAAAGTGGCCTTTATATACAGGGGTTAAAATAAATTGAATAAAGTACAGTTGGTATACAATTTTACTGGCCTTTATACGCATACTTTATCGAGGTGGCCTTTAAGACAGGTTGGACTGTAATGTAATTTTTAGCATTCTATTACATATGAAAATATTTCTTTCATATCTACGATTTTTCATGTATTTTGAATCATATGATAAGGAAATCATTTGTTTTTTATACTTCTCTTTCCAATTATGGTTACATTTGAAGTCTAGAAACATTATTTTACCAAGTAAAACTACTTTAACGTTAGTCTTTATCTGCAATATATGTATTGACTTACCGTGTGGAGATAAACTATACAAGTGCCTATTGAATTGATGACACATAGACTATATATGGCTGCTTATGTACATATACAGTGATGTGTATTGATATGAATTTTCTGTTTTATGCATGATAATAAAAAATAAAAGACAATTAAAATAATCACGTGTTTCTCTTGCTGATTTATATCATACAGTACAGGTTCCTGATAGTGAATAACATCTCTCTCTCTCTCTTTCTCTCTCTCTCTCTCTCTCTCTCTCTCTCTCTCTCTGTGTGTGTGTGTGTGTGTCTTTCTCTCTCTCTCCTCACAGACAAACACTCTCTTTCTCTTAGATATTGTCCCGAAACATCTATTTTAGTTAGCCTCTTGCGTGTTTACAAAAGCCTCGCTACCTGATTATTTCTATTGTTTCTTTTGAATACCTGTAAACTGGTAAGGTTTTTGGAAAAACTATATATTTAAAAAATACACTTATTAAATTAAATATACTGATCCCTGTGCAAATTAGATTAAAAAAAGCAAAAGTAAAAATTTGAAAACTGGTACATTTAGTTAAAAAAGTGGACTTCCACTAAAAAAGATAACCCTGGCCCTCTGAATTTGA
Organism: Anadara kagoshimensis; assembly: GCA_021292105.1. NCBI lineage: Eukaryota > Metazoa > Mollusca > Bivalvia > Arcoida > Arcidae > Anadara > Anadara kagoshimensis. The sequence continues at coordinate 22,014,355 of CM037872.1, read as the reverse complement.
AAGCATCTCCTCTTTACATCGAGAGTTTCGAACAAAGAAAATACCCTTCCGGAGCACCCGCTCTCACTTTCCTGGTGGAAGTTCACGTGTTAAACCCTATTTGTCAGTTTTAAAGTTTTTACTTTACTATTGGATTGTGATTCGTACATGGATTAGCATGTTTGTTTTTTATCGTAAGCTATGTTGTTTATATCATCAACAAAAAAAATTGGGTACATCAAACAGTTTTTACAACATTTTTTCCCAATTATGTTAAAAATACCCCCCGGAAACTTAATCTTAATTAACCTTAAAAAACTTTAAAAAGAGATACTGTTTATTTACCCACGCCGTTTAATATAACAGTACTTTGGTAAGGACATTACACGAAGTCACAGAAATTGTTATAAGGACATGATACTTTGTCACAGCTGCGTTCAAAGGCGATGTCAAATTACTTTTAATCTTGTTCTCGGTAGCGCATGAATTAACCTATAATTGAACACTTTGTCAACAACAGAAAAGACTTACTTTTACTTAAGCGAACAGTCTGAAGTAAATTAATTCTGCTAAAAGGAATGTATTAGACACAGAAAGAGTCGTTGTTATATCGTAATTGCAGTTTTCGATCGTCCTTCATAGAAAAAATACATATTGATGTAACAAAACATATGAAATCAATCGTTTATACATTCTTGTAATAGATGTTCAGTTTCCCATAAAATTATAACTTGGCGAGATGTGTGGCATTTTTGTATTGGCTAGTTTTCACAGTAAGAATACAGAGAATTGAATAAAAGATGTTAACATTTTATCAATCGAATATAAAAGAAGGGAAACATGAGCTTAAGATTTACCATAGAACTCCGCCATTTGATTGGCGATGATAAATACAATTGGTTTCAAAATGTAGTACTTCAAACCTACCTGAACCTACCTGAACCATATACTGTTTTCTTTTGATTTTTACACTAGTTGTAAAACATGTGGATAAACCTACAATACATGTTTAGCTACTTCACTAAATATTTACTCCAGTGCCCGACTCAAAGTAGGTAATTTGTAATCGGTGTTCCGAACACTTTTGTCTGTTGTTGATTATCTCAATTATGTTCTGTCGTCTTTTAGGCGGTGTTGGATGACGTCAAGCATGGTTTTGTCTAATTCCGATTACATATCATTTAGAATGTCTTTTATAGAAAAATAAAATATCTGTAACACATCATATATACTGTAAATGTATTTATTTTCGCGGTATAGGATATTTAGACATATCTACGTAGTTAAATTTTCGTGTTTTTTAAATATACTCTATAATATCATAAGTAAAATACAATTTTCGCATTGTATTAATTTTCTTGCAATACAAGCGACCTCTAAATAAGCCAAAAAAAGGTACTCCGCGAAAACCAATACGTTCACAGTAGTTCCTTTCATTGACAGCTAAAAAATAAGTGTTTACCCTTTTGGAACACCCGTCTAACTTCCCTGGTGGAAGTTTACGTATTTTACTTCATTTTATGAATTTGAGGATTTTTAGTTGAACATGGACAGATATCTTTGTGATTGATTTTTTAGAAATAAGATAGTGTGAAATAATGTATGACAGGACGTATAAAAAACAAACAAACCAATAATTTGCCCAAAGGAAAGTAAAACATTGAAAAGGGAAATTAAGTTCAACATGTGAACTTCAACCAGGAAAGTGAGGTCGAGTGTTCCAAAAGAGTAAGTCCCTCCTGTTTAGCTAGCTACGCCTGCAACGTGTGTAATAAAAATTAAGAATGACGAATAAGAACTATGGGGTGGCAAATAACCACAAAAACCTTGGATACAGAGACAGCATAATTATCAAAACTATGGCACTACAGGACGAAATATTGACTTAATAATTCATATATTGGTTACGATAAAAATATTGCATTTCAAAATAGTTTCTGGTACAAGTTTTATGGAATTAATACTGACAAAATTCATAGAGTATTATGGATAACACTCGTCGCCGTCAGCACATGATTCTCTAATATTAATGTTTACAAATTAAATATTTCTTACGAGGATACAAACATATTTTATCTTCATTATATCATTATAGCAGATGTTAGACGGTACCTAATACTAATCAAATTACAAATTATATACCTGATTTAATTTTACAACACTAGACTGCCGTTTCGGAATACAATTCCTCGTCATTATCTTAGATCCAAATTGTTAAAAGTCAAATATTTTCAAGATGTTGAAAAAATATTCATAGGAACAAAACTGTTTAACCAAATAGCGAAGGGACCGCTTTGCATGAGGAAGTATACCTCAGTTTTTGAGGAATTTAGACCATAATATAATTGATCATTGTACTCGTCATAAGATTTTAATGCAACATTCGTAATTGATTCCGAGATTTAATTTCACTTCCTTGTGTAGTTTCGATTGTGATTTATTTTATTTTTCATTTGTGCCAATTGTACATCTGCAAAATGACATTGCCAATAGCTGAACCAAGAAAATGAACAACAAATAAATCAACCACAAGCATACGGATTCATTTTGCAATTCCAAAATCAAAGTAAAAAAAAATGCAAATTAGTGAACTTCCACCACGTAAGTGAGACCGGATGTACTAGAAGGGTAAGTACCTTTTGTCTAGCTGACTACGTATTGGATGAAAGAAAAGAGAAATTATGAGACATTAAATATTCCCAATAATTTTGGATGAAGAGACACAATCAACAAAATTGTTCATCGTAAAAATGAAGAAAATGGCCGACATATGAGGAACAATTTGCAAATATTTAAAATAATTTTTCTACATGACATTTCCAATTTAGAAGTAACATAAAATGTTATTTATACAAAGAACGTATTATTCGCCAGTACATACATAAGTTGTTAGCAGAACATAGACAAGTGACGTTAAGTTAAATATAAGGACAACTTAAAAACTTTATTACTTCACAAATTTGTTATTAGCAGTAATCTAATTTAAACTAAACTTAATGTAGTACATAAAACTAACCGTAGGCGGTTTTAAGTATGTGCCATATACCAAAACATATTGTCTATTTTTTAAATTAATCTAACAGCTGGTTTCTCGGCCAATACTTAAGATTGGACTTTTATAAGAAGTGTTTCAGTAATTGTTATATCGTATTGATTACCTTAATCAGCGTCTATATGTTATACTACGTCCAATTAAATAAAAGCATTTAAACGGGGTCTTTTCTAGAAAAATGTCTGAGGGAAGTCAGCACTCTTGAACTTTCTTCACAAGTGTGAAAGTGTGATATCTCTTGTTGTGGCGTCCCTTGCACCTTGTTTTCGCCTCAGTGTTGTGGCTGGCTTGGCTAGGGCGTATGAAATAACAGGATTCCCGGTCTCGCTTTTCTATTAACGAGTGTAACGTAATTTGCAAGTTTCAAAGTTGTTTTTTTTAAATTTCAGTATCCTGATTTTAACATGAACCGGTACATTTGTGTTTGACTTGTTTAATAAAATTTCAGTTAAGTCTTACCATAATCACGATGAATTAATACATAAGCTTAAACTATACCATATATTTAGCTAAATTGACACGACAAGTGTGAAACCAAAAGTACATGCCTATCAAGTGACCTTGAGTATGAATTTACTTTTGGTATAACTGATTTAACAAAATATATAAAATCATTTAAAGGCTTTTTCCGTCTATTAAGAAGGTTACACTTTTATATTCTAGTAACACAACAAGTTCTTTTTATATATATTACCCAGCATCAGTCTATTGGATAGTTTATTTAATTAAAAATATAAACAGGATCTAATCTAAAGGATTGAAGATTTTGATCGAAAACCATTGGAGGCACCAATGTTTTGGTATAATTTAAATTATTGTAATTACAAAACTTAAAGTTGATAATAACAATAAACGAACAGACACTATGAGCAGCACCTACTGGTAATCCTTGTATATCAATCTTGCGTAATCAGATATTGAATATACCAACTTGTTGCGGTTCTAACCATCTCTTTTTTATTTGGTCTCTAAACACAAACAACGTATTCAACCTACTGTTTATTTGCCATATTAAAGATTACCAAAATTTGCTAAATTTAACTTAAGGAAAATCTTAGCTAAGAAATGCCAGAAACTTAAATACTTGAATACATAAAACATTATAATATAACAACAGTTACAATCGCCGTTAAGAATTTAATAAAATTATTTTTTAAAATATATTATATATTTCTCTCGGCCACTCTAAGAATGGAACATAAGGGGACATACGCAATAATATATAATAAACTTGATAGACTAAGAAACAAACACAAACAAACACAAAAAAGAGTGTTTCATTCACCATCGAGAAAGCACAGTGAAAGTGCTTCCTTCCGGGTTAGCTTAACACCTAACAGATGAAATTGAAATAAGGGGAACATGGGACTTTGGGACTATATAGATATTATACTGCATTACAAAAATATTGTAATAGTGGCCATAAAACCAGATTGCTGTGTAGTTACATGTTAAAGGGAACCATTTTGTAAACATCATCGGAGGAAGGTTTAAATGCATATAGAAATCACTAAACAAAATAGCATCACACCAAAATGTACATTCTAAGCAACAATTCCGCTCCGGCAAATTTTACGTTATTTGAGGGCGTAAACAAACAGTAGCCCAAAGTTTTTCTAATATAGTAACTACTAGCTGTCGAAATGGACATTTTTTATTGAAAAACTTTTTCTGATATTGCTTTCTAAGACAAGCTTGTGTGTAATTAAACAGATAAATGTCACTGAGTATATTTGTTTTGGAATAAAGGATGCGTTTTACTTGACAGTAAATCTATTAATTTGAAAGACCTTATAAGGTTTATAGGTCAAGGACAGGAAAATTTATAGGTACGTTGTATTTTTATTAAAGGGAACCACTGGTTGAAAAATATATGCCATAGTTGCCCCTATTACTTTAACCAGACCAGGACAATAACTCCGGGTTCTGTCTCTTTAACAAATAAACACGTAAATGTGTTTATGTAGTAAATATTAATATTATTAAATATTTCATTTTCTCAATTTCTTTTTAATTTAGTTGAACCCATTTTTATTACCAGTTGTAAGTAAGCATTTAGCGCATTTTCACCACATGTGAACGACTAACATTGACGTTATTAACATTAAATTGTTAACATAGGCTATGGGTATGCCACCAAGCTACGTCAGGGTTGTTGAATTCATGATGACGTCATTAACTCCATTGCGAATTGAATCGAACAGAATTATCCAATCAAAAGCTGGGTATTCGCCATTTTTATTAATACATGGTGCAACCGATCAGACATGTGTTAAAACATTATGGTTATATATTCTTTTATTTTCTGAGGTATATATAAATTAAAATATCAAAAACAAACATACTGATACGTTTCCAAGTCACAATCCAAAAAGCGAAGTAAAATATTGAAAACTGGCAAACTATATTAAACCTGTGCACTTCCACAAGACCTAGGGAAGTGAGGCTAGGTGCTCTGGGAGAATTAACACCTCCTGTCGAGCTAGCTACTAAAGTTCTTATTTTAATGGGATTATAATGTTTAAACATAAAATATATTATCAAAATATTGCGGCTGGGTGGCGATAGTTGCATAACATCGTTGAACCGAGGTCCCATGTCTCAGTGCACGCTAAAGACACCTCTGCGGAGTTAAAAAAGAGTAACCCATCTGTGACCGCTACAAAGAATGCTTACAACTTCAAGCGGTTAAAACACACTGAGCAAAGTAGAAATAGTCGACAAACACATATGAACACATTATGAAAACATTAAAATACATTCAGAAATTCAGAATGTTTTATTTTCATCATCTCAAAGGTTAATGCATTATGGGATACACGCAATATCTTCCTTTATTTCACACTAAATTAGGAATACAATCTATTCAAGTAAATTTAGAAACCATATGTATTATAATTATAGTAGATACGGAACTGCGGCTATATTTCATTCCAATATACAAAGTAATCTACTAGGTGTACAAAAACTAATTTGTTTCAATCCGTTATTGTATAATCATCTCATGTGTTTATAATTAGTTCTGATAGTGTTGTATTTGATGAAGTCAAGTTACATAAGAATATGACCTTTTTCTAGTAATGAAAAGAGTTCGTAATAGCCTTATAATTTGTTTATGATCCGATATACAGCGATTTATTACGATCCTCTTGTGAGGCTTTACGCAATATTGCGTACGCAATTACAATACAGTACTGTCCAAAGTTTTACGAAATGAAAGTCACGGTTCTTTCGGATGGAAACTTAAAATAAACGAGGTCCCGTGTTATGGTAGGTGTGCCGCGGTAAAGAACCCTGAAAGGTCTGTCGAACGTTTAACACTACAATAACGGATTGATGCCAAATCAGCAGCTCACCATGACGGCTTATACCACTGCGATAGCTCAGAGTTCTCGCTTTGTAAGTGGGAGGTCGTGGGTTCGAACCCATGGGTTCGAAATGATTGATTTACTGTATTAATTTTGCTAAGTCTTTCATTAAAGTTCAGTTTTTAAATCCTATGAATCTTACTAAGGAAACTTTAGTGTGGAGACCACTACGGTAACTCAGTTGGTAGAGTGCTAGCTCAGTTAGTGGGAGGTCGTGGGTTTGAACCCAAACCGGGTCTGACCAAAGACTTGAAAGTAGGTAGTGACAGTTCTTTCTCCAAGCACTCGGCATTACGAAATGAGGGTAACGGTTCTTTCGGATGAGAACTTAACATAAACGAGGACCCATGTCTGGCGACGTCTCGATATAATTGATATATTCTTGACTTTGATACCATTACTCAACTCAACTCATCTTGACCGCTCGTTAGCTGGATCTCGATAGCTGTAATCCATCTCCCGTCTCTTTTTGTTCGGAAACTAGCTGCCCATATCTCGACAGCCAAACTTCCGACTCCTTTTGGTTAACTGAGTGTTAAACTTTCGACAGGTTTGTACTGTACGCAGTTATTCTTTGATCTTATTTAGCGTATTTAGAATCAATTAAATGTTATCTCTTCTTCACCAGAAACATCAACGGTTATGATATGTTAAATAAAAAATACAGTACAGACCTGTCGAAAGTTTAACACTGAGCTAACGAATAAGTACTGATACGACAGCTCAACTCAACCCATTGTTATATAATCAGCTGTTTTTCGAGAGTTTTTCGTGGTTGCTATCTAAATATCTATCGGCAGTTTTCTGGCAAAATTCTCCGCCATTTGGCAACCGAGGTCAGGTTTCTTTTCGTTAGCTTTGTGTTAAACTCTTGACAGGCCTGTACTGTAAGAAAGCCGTGGAAACACTTGATATTTTAGACGCCAAATCCTCATCATCATCTTGATGTATAATGCAATAAATCTGCACACCAACTGTATGCATATCTTAAGTCAAAAGAAATATTGCAATAAATCGGCAATAACCATATGCATATCTAAAGTCAAAATAATTTGATAAATGTGTATTAATTAGTGATGTGTATAATTTTATACTCAACTCGCAGGTCTGACTGTTGATTGAACTAAAATTATATGACCTCAGTAGCCTCAGAATACTTTGCCAGGATGTCTCACCCTCCATCTAATGTAGCAATATACATAGTACAGGGCATGTCAGTCGAAAGTGTAACAATAAGCTAAAGAAAAGGAGTCAAAACTAGACTTCCGAAATACGGATACATGTGGCCAGTGACCAAAAAGTTGTAGAAGGAAAGCTGACAGCTAACGAAAAACTGCCGAAATGTAGCTAGTTTAACGAGGGATCGAGGTGAGCTGCCAATTCGTCAGTTACTTCTCAGTAGCCTCTGAAGATTTTGTCAGGATGCCTGACAATCCATCTTATGTAGCACTTAATATATATATATTACAGACATGTCGAAAGTTAAACGTTAAGCTAACGAAAATAAGTCGAAGATCAACTGCCAAGATGTGAATTACATGTATCCGAAAAGCTGCTAAAATGTAGCTAACGAGTGATTGAGGCGAGCTGCCGATTCGGCACTTATTCATTAGCTCGGTGATAGCTTTCGAAATGTATGTACTGTATGTGTCAGAGTGATGGCTGTGGCAGCATCTCAATGTCATCGCTTTGGAAACTTTATATTTTCGTTCGTGACACCTGTCAATTACTTTGACCCATAACCTTGACCTTATAAGTTTGTGTTAAAGGTCAGTTCATCGTCTGTTGACATGCTTTCTGTTTTCTATTATTTAAATTTACTATTGACTACAGCACTTAGAAGGTCGGAGTTCGATCCCTGGCATCATCTGACGAAGAATTGAAAAAAGATGGTAGCTGTTCTAGCCCCAAACACTCGGAATTTGGCCTTAAAACTGATGCCCTGTGTCACAGATAGGCGCAAAAAGTTACTGGACCTACCTGCACATTGCCTTAAATATAACCTCACTAAAGTTGCAATTGTCTATCATTTTACCAATAGCTGGTGACGTCCTGATATTAAGGAATATTTTGACTGGGAAGTAAACCCGATTAAATCAATCAATTAACAGGTTTTGACTGGAAAGTTAATGATTTCCATTAGTTCTGAGAAAGATGAACAGGTTACGACTGTCAGGTTTGACAAGATGGCACTCGTATAAGTTGGTCTATAGCCTGGGGGTGTCCTGGTATAAAGTGAAATATTCTTGACTAGCTACAATGTATATATAATATATATAGGACGTACAGCCATACTCAGCTAATCAATTAGCTTATTTTGACAAAAACGTTAACGACTTTTGTTAGTTCTAAGAAAGATTACTCTTGTTAAACTGTAATTTTGTTATGATAGTACTCGTGTTTGTTGGTCTGTAGCTGGGGACGTCCCGATATTCAGTGAAATATTTTTGTCTGGGACGTACATTCCCATTCAACCAATCAATTTGCATCTTATGACAAAAAACGTTAGCGGCTTTCACTAGTTCTAAGAAAGATAACTCGTGTTATACTGTTACGTTTGGCAAATTGGTACTCGCGCTAGTTTTCAAAAACGATAGATTGTGCAAAATACCAAAAGATAATCAAATGCAAGTTAATTGAAATCATTTTCTTTATTTTCTAGAGGATAAATCGGGAACTGGAGAGAAAGAGAGAGAGAGAGAGAGATTAATATTACATTTAATTATCTTTTAAAAGTGAACAAAATAACTCCATATGTTTTAAAAGTATAGACATGTGTGGACCTACATGTCAAATAAAAGTGTTCAGGGAGGTTTTTGATAACATAAAAAAAAATTCTGTATTTACTTTTCGAAGTTTAAAATAAACTTTAGAATAAAAAACTGGCATTATTAACATAAATGAGTGTAAGGTAAAAGAGAAAAAATGTCAACTATTCCGACATTTTTTTAAGTTTTAGTGCAATTACCAATCAGAAATACCCAGTCTCAATATCTTGCATTCTATACTAGTATTCTAGCAAAGTTTTTCACAAATGAATGGTAATTTTTTGGTTTTGCAGCAACTATCATGGAGCATGCGCGGTTCTCCTCCCCAGTTTAAACCAATAGCTCCACACTTCTCTCCTTTTTCCACGCCTGGTTTGGTATTGGGTTGGTTTAAACCCCACATAAAATTTTTTTACCCTCTTTCCGTTGACCCATCTAAATTCACCATGGTCATCACTATATCTGTAACCAACTTGAACAGCATGCACGTTTTTATTAACTACAACATAAGAAATTAAATACATTATAATTATAAGAAAAATGTTTGCTGGGGCAGGAAAACACAATTTTGGGTCAGGTACGTATTAAATAGGTCCCTCAAATAACAGGAAATAATGCGATTAGTAAAATGTTTTTGGAACAAGAAAACATACAATTTTGGGTATGACACGTGACACATAGCCCCCCCCCCCCTCAAATAATGCGAATAGTAAAATGGTTGTTGGAACAGGGAAACACAATTATGGGTCAGAAACATATAACAGAGCCCCCCCCCCCTCCCCCGTCAAAGAATAATCAAAGAAGTATAAAGTATAGGTTTTGACAAGATAGATCCTTCAATATTCTAGCGGATGCGTATACATTTTTCCTGCTATTACGACTACGTACAAGTCAGTGTAAAAATTGAAGTTGCTACTTCAAGAAGGAATTGGTCAAACATTTCATGCATTTACAATTTTGTTTTGAACCACGTGAAACATCATCCCAAAACATTGTTGTGGCAACTTCTAGCTGAGAAACGTTTGACAATAAAGCAATTCGTTCGAAAATAGGGCCTTGGCGGCTAAGTGGTCTAAACGGATCACATCACCCTTAACCGCCTAGATTCGAATCCGACCCGGGACAGATTCTAGTCTGTGAATATTTGCCAATTCGCTTTCCGAAGAACTGTGGTTTTCTCCAGGCACTCCGATTTAATCCACCATTCCTTAACTAGCCGCTTCCATTCAAGTGGAAAAAGGTTAAGTCAAACACAATTTAAAACATTAATTAAAAAATAGGACGAACTTACATGTCTCCAATATCTCCCTGAATCTATCGAACTTTTTGCGGTTATCCAACACAAGCAGTCTCCCGCCTTTTTTACAGCAGATGTCATTGGCTCTTTCCCAGTTTACACACTTTGTGTGAAGTTTGTAGCAAACTTTACTGACGCCATCAAAGTCGTAACCAGTACAATCGCATCGTGATTCTGAAATATATACAATGTGACTGTATCTCTCTTCGATGAAACATGCAAACGCAATTGACGGATCGTCGGCCACGCCCACAATGTTCCGACAAAGGCCCGACATGCTTGAATAACACACAGAAAGATCGAAACTCGGCCTGAATGTGATATCTAATGACGTCACTGACACTAGAACGTCAATAGTTGCCGTAGCGCTGCTTCGCTCTTCATCGAATGTACGCGCCACACTATCTTGCATTACCTCTTATATTACCATGATCAGGACCCGGTTTCACAATCATTCCATAGCTAAGATTTCCTTAACTTAAAACTTTCCAAATTTCAAATCTTTATAATTTTGTTAATTTTCAAGATATTCAGGAATTTAAGGTGTTATTTTTAAGATCACCTCTAGATTAAAACATTTGCATTTAGGTTTGACAAAAATATTCATCAGTAGTTCCAAAAAGAGATTACCAAAATTTGCTAGATTTAAATAAGGAAAATCTTAGCTAAGGAATGATTGTGAAACTTGGGCTAGAATGTCATTTCTTAAATAAATGTGACATCAGTGGTTGAGAAACGTAGGGGTCAAAATAACGTTGTAGGGTTTACTACGTATAGTACCACGTGATACCCCATGTTCTTGGAGTGGAAGTACTGTCTTTCTATTAGTAATGGAATCGATTAAATTGACATTTGTAGTAATACGGAATCAAAAAATGGTTGACTGGTTGGTTGAATGTTGCTTAACGTCGCATCAGCAATTTTTCAGCTATTCGCGACGAGAAATATTTTATGAATCTCTATGGATTACCCTATGAACAAGTTTGTGTATGGATGTGAAGTGTGAGTGTGTTTTAGGGTCTGCCTTGTACTAGCGCACACTCAGGGCGACTTTAACGTGCTAGGTCACAGAGTCAGTACGCCGCAGACAAGCGAACCACTCCCCCAGTCCATTATACTGATACCAGGTGAACCAGTAAAGGGCAACGGCAAGGAAAATTCATTTTCCAACATGCGGTTTTAGCGGAGCTCGAACTCACAGCGATGAGAGATTCTGGATTTGAAGACTGACGTCTTATCCATTAGGCCATAGCGGCCTCCTGGAATCACAGAAAAAAATTGTGTATATGTTTTCAATAACGTTTTGAAATTTACTCACGTGGTACGGTCACGAATCAAAACTACTATCAGAGTCGGTATCTTTGTGACAGTGAATTACGCCCGATAGCCATAGACATAAATTAAACTTGAATAAATATTGATATTTTTTATCTTACCTCTACCTAGTCTTAAAAGGAAATATGCATGTTCACCGTGATTAGCGTAGAATATTTCTGCACAGAGTAAAACATTGGCGCTATGGGGATTTAACATTTAACCAGGCAAATGGCGGATTCTGTAATGCATATGACGTAAAACGTCACCGCGAGGACACCACTTCCGGTATAAACATCGTCATTTTTGCTCACAAGTGAGTGAACAATATTAAGCATTATTCAATTGCATTGGATTTTCTATGGAGATTAAGAAGCATACATGTACTTCACTGTCACAAACACACTGACTTTTATAATACTTGATTTTATAACAAGTCACCAGCGTTTTTTGTGATATTTCATAACGTTTTGCAGAACAATATTTCCATTGGGTATTGAATCGCGTCCTTTTTTATGTAAAAATGACGTTGTTCCGGGAATTGGCGACTTAAACGCTTTCCGTACCGTTTTTCTGAAAAACGTTAAAAATTATCTGAAACTGGCGTGTTTTCATTTTTTCTGTTATTTGATCTGGTAAAGTAAAATTTAAAATTTTGCAAGTTGTTGAAGCTTTTAATTTTCTTACTTTCATCAATGTTGTTTTTCCTGTGCCGAAAAGCGCACTCGAAAGGGAACACTATCAATGACCATTTTCTTGGAACCAAAAAGCTTATGTATAATGTAATACTTTAACAGTGTGTACTTTTTTATTAAGTTTATTCCTAATGCATCTAAACCAAAATAATTTAAATACATACTTTTCAGTGTATTTAAGCAGACCTCATGTTGTTCTAAACAGTAGTTGACCGTTGATCGAAAAGCTTACTATAATGCAATGCTATAAACATTTGCATTTTTATTTAGTTTATTCCTAATGCATCTAAACAAAAATAATTTAAATACATACTTTTCAGTGTATTTAAGCAGACTTCATGTTGCTCTAGGCAGTAGTTGACCGTTTTGTAAGCAAATCCTGGACATCTTGATCCTGCATTTACAACAGTTATGACCACAAGAATCACTGACAGACTAAATAATTTCATCGTCTCTCGTCTTTGAAAATAAATAAATAAATAAATAAATAATAAATAAATAATAAATAAATAATAAGTAATCAAATAAAAACATACTGATCCATGTCCGAATCACAATGCAGAAGCAAAGTAAAAACTTTGGAACTGGCAAGTTAGGTTAGACACGGGAACTTCCACCAGGGAAGTGAGGCCGGGTGCTCCGGAAGGGTAAACACCTCCTGTTTAGCTAGCTACACCCGCCACGTGTGTATTCAAAATTGTGTGAAAGGAACATGGAACTATGAGACGTCAAATATATCCAGGGCAATCTTGGACACAGAGACACCAAACTTCTCAACAATACTGTGATGACGGCCATAAAACTTTTTGAGGGCATTGATAAGCCTAGGCTTGCAATATCCCTGAGTCAACAATTTATTTGCAAGCAGCCTACTTCGTTGTACAAAGTCCCCGTAGTGGGAACAAGCTAAAATAGTTTATTTCAAATGTTAATTAATAATCAAACACACCAGTCCATGTTCTAAACACAATTCTAAGAGCAACGTAATTACCACAAGGGAAGCGAGGTCGGGTGCTCTGGAAGTGTAAGCACATCTTAACTAGCTAGCTACATCCGTTACGTGTGAAGTCAAAATTGAGAATGTAAGATGACGTCAAAATAAATAATTAATAATCTCAGAGTAATTTAAGCTCAAAACATGAACTTGGCAATAACGAGTGCGAACAAAAACACGGATAAACAAAAGACTGAAACATGATATAAACGGCAGTGACTGTTATTGTAACACAATAATGTTCAGTGGTGTGGTTAAAGTTGCATTGTTGACCAAAACCAGCAGTCCGTGAAACTCGCATTAGAAATAAATATAGCTAATTTAAGATAAATAGTTCATGCAATTTAGAATTTATAAGATAGTACTTACCTGTGCGTACGGACGATTAGACAGGTATGATTCTCAGCTGGTTACAGCAAACATTCAAACAACTTTAGCTTTTATATGCTTTCTAAGATATCAAAATCAATTTTAATTTTTATTATATTGATTTCCTATCCTATAAATTATTTTATTTTAATTAGAATTATCTGGTTTTTAAAATAATTTAGGATTTTCCTTTAATACAAAATCATTGACGTGGCAATGGGTTATACTTTATGTAGGTTCATATGTACATGTATAAGGAATTAAGAATATTGGTTATCAGAATATACGAAATTTCTAATCTATGTCCAAATCACAATCACAAAGCAAAGTAAAAACTTTCAAGACTTCTCAAATTAAATGGGGCACCTTCTCACTTCACCGAGGAAGTGATGCATGTTTCCCCATGTTCCGGAAGGATAAGCACCTCCAATTAGGCTAGCCACGTGTGTATGCAAATGAAAACAAAATTGAACAAAAACTGTCTCCTGAGAGTGAAATACCCCAAAAATCTATAAACGTTTAATGTGATATTGACCTTGGTTCGAGGCCATGACCATAAAGATTGTTCATGTGAAGTTTTATGACTGTTTTTCAAAGCAGCCGGATACGATTTTCAAAAATACTTTCCCGCGACCTTGACCTTTCCGACATGATCTTGGTTTAAGGTCATGACAAATCTTTGGGCCATACAGATAATTCATGTGTATGTTTATTACAGTCCTTCAAAGCAGCTATGAGATATGGCCCAGACATGATTTTACACAGACAGACAAACATGGTGGTTCCTATATAACACCCTAAAAAAGTTTGCGGGGTTATAATCAAATCTGGTCAGCTAAATGTAATAAGATTGTACATTTCCCTTATGCATCAACAATTACCTGTTGCTTGTATACGGCTTTATCTGACTCAGTCAGAGATAGTACGTAGTACGTTTGATTTTTGACAGAACGTGTCAAGAAATCGTCGATACGAAATGTTATTATAAAAGCTCTCTCGAAGAATAAGAGACGTTCGTTGACCGCCCGTTTGCATGTCCGCTATCATATCTTCTTACTATGGTTAAATTTGAACCGTCGAAAAAGACATGTATTGGTAAAACATGTGTCATAGTTTTTGGGCTTATGATCCTCAAAAAGACATAATTATCATACGCTACGCTATTGCACTTAGATCTTTCTGAAATTTTCTTTCCCCCCCCCCACCTAAATACACACAACACATAGTTGCATTAGTAATTTTTTAATATTTACGGGTACATTGTTCAGTCGCTATGGAAATTTCCAACCCTCAGGAAATTAAGTGCTTTAAAAATCCTGAGGTCACCAAGCCCCACATAGCCCTTAGAAATATGAAACATTGTTTTAGCAGCCCCTAAAGACCCAATAACAATAATTTGAAAAATAGTTCAGGAACTGAGCCATAAGCATCAAAGAAAAATCCTGTGGCTATTCTTAATCCACCTGAAAAATCCAAAGCCACGTGGTTACAAGGTCTCCATAAGGGGAGACCAGGAGAGTTGGGTTGTAAGTGCACCAAAACCTAATATTAGTTAGTGCATATGCACTCTGTAAAAAATCGATTTTATATCACAGCTAGCGCTGTTACTGAATCGAAACATATAACGGTTTGGATTTTTTAATTTAAAAAATAATTAAATAAATTTAATCAAAACGATATCTGCTATTGATGTTGAATTTATATCTCCTGTTATCTAAATAACTTATAGTTATCATCTCTAGATTTTTTTTGATTTTTTTTTGCGATAATGATACTTCAATACTTACTTGTATCCATTGCCGTTAGAGATATCAAAAGGACAAGCTACAATACAGACCTGTCGAAAGTTTACCATTCAGCTAACGGAAAGGAGTCGTAGTATGGAGCACTAGAGGCCAAAAAGTTGCCAAAATATAGACAGCAGTTGTCGATATATAGCTAAGTAGGGGTCGAGTTAAGTTGAGTAAAATTATGGTGTTAAACGTCTCAGTCAAGAATGTTTCACTTATATCGAGACGTCGCCAGCTATAGACATAGGTGCAGAAATTTGCCTGTGCGTTGTGCTGATTGCATTATACAACAGGGTATTTTATTGTGTCACGCCTACCGTGACACTGGTCCCCTTTTATTTTACGTTCCATCCGAAAACTTTGTGACTTTCATTTCGTAATAGCGAAAAAAAGTCGCTAACCACTTTCAAGTCTTTGGTCAGAACCCACCAGCTCCAACTTACGGAGCGAACACTCTACCCAATGAGCCACCGCAGTGGTTAAAAGAGGGGCTGAGGTGAGCTGTCTATCCGGAACTAATTCGTTAGCTTAATGCTAAACTTATGACAGGTATGTACTGTTATTCCCTTTGATCTGTCTAACGATATTGGATGTAGTTTTTGTGTATTGAGATATTATAATTGCAAAAAGTAAATAAACATTTTATTGGTCATAACGACATCTTTGAGATTATATAAATATTAACATTTCTATTTATAACATTTTTACCTAATCAAAATTTATATTTGATTTTTATATTCATTCATATTTATATTTCATTTTTACATTATCTTAAATAAATTTATATCATATTCATTTAAAATATATTTTATTTCTCAGCAAAAATGTTTTAAGTCTAAGGTATGCTTACCCTTCCGGACATCCGGTCTCAGTTCCCTGTTTAAACTTCACGCGTTTAACTTAATTTGCCAGTTTCAAAATTTTTATTTTGGGATTGCGATTCAGACATGGATTGGTATGTCTGTTTTTATCACAACGTTCGGCGGTTGTCTCCGAATAGTAGAATATCAAACACGAGATTTTTTTTAATTATTTTATTTATAAAATATCCTATTTAATCACAAAACATACCAATTCATGTAAAGAAATTACAATCCCAGAGCAAAGTAAATACTTTAAAAGGCAACAAATTAAGTTTAACATGTGAACTTTTACCAGGGAAGTGTGGCCGGTTGTTCTCGGAGGGTTAAGCACCTACTGTTAAGCTAGCTACTTCCCCTTTGCGTGACCGCCAAATTGAAAATGAAAGAAACATGAAACTGCAGGACATTAAATATATTCAAGACAATTTTAGAAACGGAGACATCACACTTTTTTACAATAATAACATGATGGCCAAAAAAATCTTTGAGGATATTGACAAGCCTTAACTGGCAATATTCCAAAATTTAATCAATTTGGTTTATCAAAAAATCAGGAAAAGTAGGAAAGATGACCTTTATCGTTAGCGGCCACCCAAAGGAACTTGTACAGTTTAGGCCTGTCAAAATTTTAACACTAAACAACAAACGAATAAGCAGCTCATCTCGACTCATCGTCACCACTGCGGTAGCTCAGTAAGTAGAGTGCTCGCTCCGTAAGTGGGAGGTCGTGGGTTCGATTCCCGACCGGGTCTGACCAAAGACATGAAAGTGGGTAGTGACTGTTCTTTCGCCAAACACTCGGCATTACGAAATGAAGGTCACGGTTCTTTCGGATGAGAACTTAAAATAAACGAGGTCCCGTGTAACGGTGGGCTTGGTACGATAAAGAACCATGCTGTATAATGTCATAAGCGCAATTCACAGGCAAAATTTCTGCACCTTAGCCTATAGCTGGCGACGTCTCGATATAAGGGAAATATTCTTGACTGGGACGTTAAACACCATTACTCAACTCATCTCGACTCATCGTCAGCCATATCTCGACAGCTTTTCGATAGTTGTTATTTATCTCTTGGCAGCTTTTCGATAGCTGTTATTTATCTCTCGACAGCTTTTCGGTAGCTGTTATTTATCACTTATCAACTTTTCGGTAGCTGTTATTTATCTCTTGGCAGATTTTCGGTAGCTGTTATTTATCTCTAGGCAGCTTTTCGGTAGCTGTTATTTATCTCTTGGCAACTTTTCGATAGTTGTTATTTATCTCTTGGCAGCTTTTCGGTAGTTGTTATTTATCTCTTGGCAGCTTTTCGGTAGCTGTTATTTATCTCTTGGCAGCATTTCGGTAGCTGTTATTTATCTCGTGGCAGCGTTTCGGTAGCTGTTATTTATCTCTTGGCAGCTTTTCGATAGTTGTTATTTATCTCTTGGCAGCTTTTCGGTAGCTGTTATTTATCTCTTGGCAGCTTTTCGGTAGCTGTTATTTATCTCGTGGCAGCTTTTCGGTAGCTGTTATTTATCTCGTGGCAGCGTTTCGGTAGCTGTTATTTATCTCGTGGCAGCGTTTCGGTAGCTGTTATTTATCTCTTGGCAGCTTTTCGGTAGCTGTTATTTATCTCTTGGCAGCTTTTCGATAGTTGTTATTTATCTCTTGGCAGCTTTTCGGTAGCTGTTATTTATCTCTTGGCAACTTTTCGGTAGCTGTTATTTATCACTTATCAACTTTTCGGTAGCTGTTATTTATCTCTTGGCAGCTTTTCGATAGCTGTTATATATCTTGTGGCAGCTTTTCGGTAGCTGTTATTTATCTCTTGGCAACTTTTCGGTAACTGTTATTTATCTCTTGGCAACTTTTCGGTAGCTGTTATTTATCTCTTGGCAACTTTTCGGTAACTGTTATTTATCTCTTGGCAGCTTTTCGATAGTTGCTATTTATCTCCTGGCAGCTTTTCGGTAGCTGTTATATATCTCTTGGCAGCTTTTCGATAGTTGTTATTTATCTCTTGGCAACTTTTCGATAGTTGTTATTTATCTCTTGGCAACTTTTCGATAGTTGTTATTTATCTCTTGGCAACTTTTCGATAGTTGTTATTTATCTCTTGGCAGCTTTTCGATAGTTGTTATTTATCTCTCGACAGCTTTTCGGTAGCTGTTATTTATCTCTACGCAACTTTTCGATAGTTGTTATTTATCTCTTGGCAACTTTTCGATAGTTGTTATTGATCTCTTGGCAACTTTTCGATAGTTGTTATTTATCTCTTGGCAGCTTTTCGATAGTTGGTTTTTATCTCTCGACAGCGTTTCGGTAGCTGTTATTTATCTCTCGACAGCTTTTCGGTAGCTGTTATTTATCACTTATCAACTTTTCGGTAGCTGTTATTTATCTCTTGGCAGCTTTTCGGTAGCTGTTATTTATCTCTTGGCAGCTTTTCGGTAGCTGTTATTTATCTCTTGGCAGCGTTTCGGTAGCTGTTATTTATCTCTTGGCAGCTTTTCGATAGTTGTTATTTATCTCTTGACAGCGTTTCGGTAGCTGTTACATATGTCTTGGCAGCTTTTCGGTAGTTGTTATTTATCTCTTGGCAGCTTTTCGGTAGCTGTTATTTATCTCTTGGCAACTTTTCGGTAGCTGTTATTTATCACTTATCAACTTTTTGGTAGCTGTTATTTATCTCTTGGCAGCTTTTCGATAGCTGTTATATATCTTGTGGCAGCTTTTCGGTAGCTGTTATTTATCTCTTGGCAACTTTTCGGTAACTGTTATTTATCTCTTGGCAACTTTTCGGTAGCTGTTATTTATCTCTTGGCAACTTTTCGGTAACTATTATTTATCTCTTGGCAGTTTTTCGATAGTTGTTATTTATCTCTTGGCAGCTTTTCGGTAGTTGTTATTTATCTCTTGGCAGCTTTTCGGTAGCTGTTATTTATCTCTTGGCAGCTTTTCGGTAGTTGTTATTTATCTCTTGGCAACTTTTCGGTAGCTGTTATTTATCTCTTGGCAGCTTTTCGGTAGCTGTTATTTATCTCTTGGCAACTTTTCGGTAGCTGTTATTTATCTCTTGGCAGCTTTTCGGTAGTTGTTATTTATCTCTTGGCAACTTTTCGGTAGCTGTTATTTATCTCTTGGCAGCTTTTCGGTAGCTGTTATTTATATCTTGGCAGCTTTTCGGTAGCTGTTATTTATCTCTTGGCAGCTTTTCGGTAGCTGTTATTTATATCTTGGCAGCTTTTCGGTAGCTGTTATTTATCTCTTGGCAGCTTTTCGGTAGCTGTTATTTATCTCTTGGCAGCTTTTCGGTCATTAATATATAATATCTCAGCCACTCGATAGCCGAGCTTCGTTAGCTCAATGTTAAACTTGTGACGGGCCTGTACCGTATTTAAAAATTGCTCTTATGTGCAAGTTACTTTTTTGATAGTGGACTAAGCAGTCCGGAGACTACTGTTAACCCATGAAGCAATACGTATGGTTGTAGGATAAAATTATCTAAAAAAATGGTTTTTTAAATAAAATTCCTCAAAAACTAAGTTTCATTGTATGCTTAATCATTCATAGAACTTACTACCTTAGGTTGATTTTTGGTCCCTCTAAGTTTTTCAACATCTTAAATATTTTGATTCCTTCATTTTTTTCTGAGCACTACTGGTCAAAAATTCCTTTATGAATCGGGCGTCTAGTGCTGCAAAATTGAAATAGGTTCCATTGACGTCCCACGGTTCCATGTTCCTTTCACACACGTGGCGGATGTAGCTAGCTAAACAGGAGGTGCTTACCTTCTGGAGCACCCGACTTAACTTCCGTGGTGGAAGTTCACGTGTCTAACCTGATTTGTTAGTTCCAATGATTTTACTCGTCTTCTGGATTATGATTCGGACATGGATTAGCATGATTATTTTTGTTTATTAATAATTTCATTATATATACAAATTTGCATTAATATACGATGGTATTTACATGGACACAGAATGTGAAATAAAGTAGACATTTACGGCCGGAATTATAGTATTGTTTACAGGAAAACAATATTGTAAAGAAAATGAGAAAATCGAGAACATATCCGGATGTAAAAACATATTAATTAAGTCGTATAATATTAAATTAATTAGCTGAGATCGATCGGAAAGAAGTAAGTATTTATTTTTTGTGACTTTTTTGGACTAATTCTTGAACAGTATAAATTTCCTTCACATAATTTCATTTACTATTCTTGTTAAAAACTCGTAATTTTTATTCCTATGTAGGGAGTCTTAAATGAGCAGCCTTAGTTGTGCATTCCAATGGTTATATTGTTATTGAATTACAACGTTTGCTCATTTTAAATATATTGTTCCATTAAAAAATCAAATAACACATGGCATTGCTAATAAAATGCTCAAGATTTTACTCTCGCAAGAAATTTGCGTCTTGGATTGTCTACCTTAAAATTGGGTCCAGCCCCCCCCCCCCCCCCCACCATGATGTTTGTCAAAGAGTTACAACCTAATCACATATATATATATGTATATTTTAAAGCCAATATCTACTAAGGATACAACTACTGCAAAATGCAAGAGATGAGATATACAAAAATACATATTAAGACCACTCAATTTAGTTTAAACAATATTTATTCATCAATAAATGCAAATAATACAATACAAAACTTACTGTAAACTGGATTCGGGAACAACCACAAGCTTATTTAAACCCTTCTATAAAATTAAGACCACTGAACTTGCAAGTCGGACCACACAGACATTTAATGGTAAAATGTATCCAGGCATAAACACTTTTGAAGTTACCCAAGGATGACTATACTGTCGATTGACAAGTTCAGTCAAGCCTGTCTATAAAGCCACACAAAGGAACCAGTAAAAGTGGTCTTTAAGGACAGATGACCTTTATATACAGGTTCAAATAATATGAATAAAGAACAATTGGGATGCAATGTTACTGGCCTTTATACATATGCACATGACCCTTATACAGAGTTGGCCTTTTAAGGCATGTTGGACTGTACAGCGTCATTTTTGTAAAAAAAAAAATTAAAAAAGATTTTAAAAAAAGCAACCTGTTAATATTCCTAGAATGATAATTACATTTATTTAGGCCCAGATCCGCTTACTATTAGTAACTAGAATACTGGAACCTACATCTTAATTAAGTTTTAATGCTTGTTAACAAGAAATTGTTGCTTAGATACCAACGTTTGGCGTACAGACGATGGACTGAAAATATTACACCTGTATACCCGTCATATAATTATTGGAACAAAAATGTATCTTGCATATTTATTCTCTAATTTAAATTTAGATAGGAGTGAGTTTAAACATGGGAAATGCAGGGGGCACACAGTCTGATCGGAAATCGACTAGGAGACAACAAAGTAAAAAATTACGACAGGAAATTAACGATATTAAAGAAAGAGAAATTGACAACGCCATTAAACAAGGGAAACAACGCACTTCCGGTAATACAAACACTTGTTACTCATTCATAAATAACATCCAATTGGAAAAATAGTTTCTGTGAATTGTAATTTGGACATATTCAAACTTATACAACTTATACTTACTTTAATTAAGATGCCCATAAAAGGCTGCATTTGAAACTATGGCAAACGTGATGACTTCATTTTTTTCTATTGTAAACTTTCCTTTTCTATGCAGCAATATACTTGCTTGTTTTTTACCAATTAATGCGCTGTGGTAGAGTTTGTTGCCACCACGGAAAGCATATAAATTAATTGTTGACTCGGAGAAATTGCAAGGCTAGGCTTATCAGGGTCCTCAAAATGTTCTATGAAATTCATCAGAGTCTCGTTAATAAGTTTGATGTCTCTTTTTCTAGGATTGCCCTGGATATATTTGACTTCCCATAGTTTCATGTTCCTTTTCACACAATTGTGATTACCAAGTGACGGGTGTAGCCACCTAAACAGGAGGTGCTGCTTACCCTTCCATAGCACCAGTTCTCACTTCAATGGTGAAAGTTCGCGAAATTCCCGTAGTTGTTTTCCTAAAAGAGTGATGAATTTTTATGCTCTAGTCTATAAAGCTAGTACTCAAAGACAATCGGCAACCTTTAGCAGGAACGCTAAAAACCTCCATCATACCAGGATTGTCCAGTAGAATTCTTACTCGGTAGCTGTTATCTGTAAGGCAGTGTTTTAGACACTTTATGTGCTTAAGAAAAACAAACATATTTATCCATGTCCCAATCACAATCCAGAAGCAAAGTAATAACTTTGGAACTGAAAAGTCAGGTTAGACACGTGAACTTCTACCAGGGAAGTAAGACCGGGTGCTCCAGAAGGGAAAGCACTTCCTCCACCTTCTGTTTAGCTAGCAACAACCGCCTTGTGTGTAATCAAAATTGTAAGAAAGGAAGGCGAAAGTGTAGGACGTCAAATATATCCAGGGCAATCCTGGACACAGAGACATCAAACTTATCAACAATACTGTGATTGACGGTTATAAAACTTTTTGAAGGCTTGATAAGCCTAGGCTTGCATGGGGCAATATTCCTGAGTCAACAGTTTATTTGCAAACAGCCTGTTTCGTTGTACAAAGTCCCCGTAGTGGGATCAAGGTCAACTATAGCGTATAAATGAACTTCGACACCAAATTATAATTTTGTTTTTCAAATTGCCGTTATATGATAAATATATTTTTCTTGCAGAAAGAAGATCAATCAACAGAAAAGCTAAGCCTTCCATTTCTGAATCAGAGCAAGAACAATATAAAACAATTGATCCAACAAAATACCATTTCCCATTTGAGAACTTAGTGTTTGAAGGAGGAGGTGCTAAAGGATTGGTTTACTTAGGTGTAGCACAGGTAAGTTGTCAAAAGATGGCACAAGTATGGATATATTTGACGTCCCATAGATGTCCCATGTACCTTTGACACAATTTCGATGACACACATGGCGGGTGTAGCTAGCAAAACAGGAGGTGCTTACCCTTCTGGAGGACCTGCCCTCACTTCCCTGGCGAAAGTTCACGTATCTTACCCGACTTGTCAGTTCCAAAGTTTTACTTTGCTTCTGGGTTGAGATTTGGACATGAAATAGTATGTTTGTTTTTTATTGATAGCTGTCGTATATGTAAGGTTTAGCAATGGTAAATTACCAAGGCGCATCCCAAGTATGTTACCCTGAAGTACCACAGGTAAGTTAATTAGGTGTAGCACAGGTAAGTTGTCAAGAGACAGAACAAGTATGTTGATAGCTGTAGTATATGTAAGGTTTAGCAAAGGTAAGTTACTAAGGCGCATCCCAAGTAGGTTACCCTGTTATGCCACAGGTAAGTTAATTAGATGTTTGTACAGGTAAGATACGTAGGTGTATCGCAGGTACCTAGGTGTATCACAGAGCTAAGGTGTAGTATGATTAGGTCACCAAGGTGTGCCACAGATGAGCACCGAACACAACGTCGAATTTGTAGGATGCTTAAACGGTTAGTGTAATGCACTGCGCTCATGTTTCAAGACTCAAGGCTAGTTCTTTAAAAAGTGAACTGAAACATAACCTTGTAATAGCAAGGATTACAGATGCCGAAATAAAAGAAGGACTTCTTTTCTTCTTTTTTTCCTTTTTCCTTTTAAATTAATGAAAATTGACAGGTAATATTTAATAGTTGGTTGGTTGGTTGGTTGAATGTTGCTTAACGTCGCAGCAGCAATTTTTCAGCTATTCGCGACGAGAGCTATTTTATTATTATCTATTATTGATTGATCTATGAACAAGTTCGTGTATGCATGCGAAGTGCGAGTGTGTTGTATGGTCTGCCTTGTACTAGCGCGCACTCAGGGCGACTTTAACAAGCTAGCTCACAGAGTGAATACGCCGCAGACAAGCGTACTACTCCCCAAGTCATAGTATACTGATACCAGGTTAACCAGTAAAGGCCAACGGTAAGGAAATTTCACTTTCCCACGACTGGTCTTAACAGGGTTCGAACACAGCAGTGAGAGGGACCCTGGGTTTGTAGACTGACGTCTTATCCATTATGCCACCGAGGCCTCTGGTAATACTTTATAGTTATGTCATACGTTTCCTGTATGGTTTCCTCTAAATATGGACATCACTCGGAATTTTCCGTCATATATTGTAAAATACTGAAGATTAACAGAAAAGGTCGAGCGAAGTCGTTACATTTTGTAATATTTACATTTATAGATCTTTTAACTGTTGATCATTTTTCAATTAATTGCAGTCACTAGAACGGCATGGTATACTTAAGCAGATAAAGCGGTTTAGTGGCACCAGTATGGGATCTATATATGCCGCCTTTCTAGCGGCTGAAATATCCATAGAGGCATTGCTGCGGTATCTTCAAATGGACATATCGGATGTAATTTATGGTAATTTTTTTTAAATTTATTTATATCATTTCACAACAACACAAGCACTATACGACATACAGTAAATATACACAATAAAGATTTAAAATGTTATTACATCACCAGTATAGGTAGTTCAATGTCTACAACATTATAATTATGTTGTCAAAACACTGAGCGGCTTATACCCGAGATCATTACCTTATACATTGAACATAATAGTTACCGATGACAAGCCGGTTTGAAGACAGGTTATGGTAATCAAAAACAAACACACCAATCCACGGTCGAATCACAACCCAGAAGCAAAGTAAAAACTTTGGAACCGACAAGCCAGGTTAAACACCTGTACTTCCACCAGGGAAGCGAGGCCGGGTGCTCCGGAAGGGCAAGCACCCCTGTTCAGCCAGCCACACCCGCCACGTGTGCAACCAAAATTGCGCGAAAGGAACATGGAACCATGATACGCCAAATATATCAAGGGCAATCCCGGACACAGAGACACTAAACTTATCAACAATACTGCGATGACGAACATAAAACCCCCTGAGGGCCTTGATAAGCTCAGGCTTGCAGTATCCCTGAGTCAACAATCCATTTACAAGCAGCCCACTTCGCTGTACAAAGTCCCCTTAGTGGAAACAAGCTCTACCTTAGCATATTATTTGGGAATCAAATACACCATAAGCAGGAGAAGCAGGTATATTGCTGCATAAAAAAGGAAAGTTGACAATAGAAAAATTGAAGTCATCACGTTTGTCATATAGTTTCAAATGTAGCCTTTCGTGTGCGCCATAATTCAGGTATAAGTCTAAATATGAAGCAGAACTTGAGGAATCAGTCGTGTCGTTTATTTCAAGCCAACTAGGATAGATGACATTTGCATAGTCTCCAAATTTAGGATTGTTAAGAGACAGAACGTCATCTATATATCTGTATGTTGAGTTGAATGATTTGGCGACAGCCTTCTCTCCAGATTTAACAAGGTTCTGCATAAATTATGCTTCAAAAGAATAAAGAAACAGATCAGCAAGCAATGGTGCACAGTTTGTACCCATTGGTATACCGATGCTGCTAGTTAAAATTCCTCAAAAACCAAGGTTAACTCCCTCTATAAAATATCTCCTTAGCTAAATTTGGTAAAATATATTTTGGTCCTTTGTCTAACTTTTCAACATCTTGAAATCAATGTTGGTGTTACAATTTTGGCCGAAGCACTACTGATGCGGAATTGTATTCTAACACGGCCGTCTAACAAGTGCTGTAAATTAAAACTGATATAATATGTATATTAAAACAAACACATACGTTCGTATCTGGATATTTTTTTCTTTATATGTCTTCAACGAACTTATACTACTGCAGTAAGGTTATGGTATTCTTAGATATTCATATTTAAAAAAAATTGAAAACTGGTAAATTAAGTTGAACACGTGAACGTGAACGTCCACTGGGGAAGTTCGGTCGTGTAAGCATCTACTGATTAGCTGGCTACAATTACCTGCTGTGAAATCGAAATTGAGAGTTAAACGAAAATTTTTTTCTGTATGATAAAGATGCTGCTGAAATAACGACTTTCACTTTTCTACAGATTTTGTCTTAGCATTAATGATAAAGAATGTTATCCGAAATGATTACAAAGTGCGTGCTGCAAAATTAAAGCTAAGTTAAGAAAAAATTCATGCATCACAACAAATGCTTTTGAAAAGAAAATGTCAATAAATTAGACGCATATGAATTGAAATTACTGATATCTAAATACTTAGTTTCGAAAAAATATATTGACAACAAAATTGTTTCAGATGCAAAATGGGGTTGTTGCAGTCTGTTACCGAATTTGATACGAAAATACGGCTGGAATCCTGGTGACAAGTTTTATGAATGGTTAGGTGGAGTGTTTATGGAGCACACTGGCGATGCTGACGTCACATTTATGGAGGTATATATGTTGATTTACTTATGTATGAATACTATTCCCATACTAGTATCAGGACACATACTATAGGTGATATCGCAATAGTTAAAAAGAGTTGTTTAACCACCCACAATATGCAACAAGCAGTGGATGCTCCCAATACCCATTTAAGATCTGCATTAGAACGAACTGGCTATTGTATCATGGTTAGATTAAGTTGAAATACATGAGGTGGAATCAGAAATGATATTGAGAAAAAATAATATAGTTACACATTCGCTGGCTTGAATTTTTCTCGTCTGATTTAGAGTCCAAATTGTAAACTTATGGATCGAGGAACGAGGAAAATTAATCCTTAAGTGGTGACATAATTTTTTCTAACCGACATCCCATACAATACAAGATATGCATACTAATATTTGTCCGAATCTCAATCCAGAAGCAAAAATCTGGAACTGACAAGTTATTTTAGACACGTGAATTTCCACCAGGGAAATGAGGCCGGGTGCTCCGGAACGGTAAGCACCTCCTGTTAAGTTAGCTACATCTACCACGTGTGTAATAAAAATTGTGTGAAAGGAACATGGAACTATGGAACGTCAAAGATATTCAAGGTAATTCTGGACACAAAGACACCAAACTTATCAACAATACTCCGATGACGGCCATAAAACTTTTTGAGTGTCCTAATAAGCTTAGACTTGCAATATCCTTGGGTCAACAGTTTATTTGTAAACAGCTTGCTTCGTTGTATATATTCTTTCTAATTAATAATTATTACATAACACTCTATTTAATAAATAGCTCTACAATCTGTTTGGTAATGAACTTTGTGTGGTCGTAACAAATATGAACTATATGGAGGAAGGTTATTGTCATCCGAAAACTACACCGGATATGCCTGTTAGATTGGCTGTGCGCATGTCAATATCAATTCCAGGTAACGAATGAAATGCTTAGTAGAATGTATAGACTTTAAAAGATTATGTCAAGTGACAAAATACATGTCGTCTTACACACGAAATACAAACTTTTGTAACCTCTGGGATGGTAAGACCATGGTCCTTATATCGTTGTAAAATGAAAATAAAAATTTTAAGTTCACTGCGCTTAACATGAAATTTTAATAACATTTATTGTCTCTAAACTAAAAAAATCTCAATGTAGATTTGATCCTAGTTGACCGCATGTGATAAACATATGCTTGATCCTCGATGCTATTTTCTTTTGGCGTTGTCAAAAAGTTGAATTTCCATTTATTATTGGATTTGTCTTTTTCTAGTATTAAAACAATATCAAAATTATTTATACAAAACAAATGTCATAATTAATATGATCGCATTGTACGTCTAAACAATACTTTTAACGCAAGACAACTGTTGTAACTCAGTTGATAGAATGCTCCTTCCGTAAGTGGGAGGTCGTGAGTTCGATCCACGACTAGGTCCGACCCAAAGCTTAAAAGTCTTCAGTAACTGTTCTTTCACCAAGCACACGGCATTACAAAATGAAAGTCGCGGTTCTTTCGGATGGGAACTTAAAACAAACGAGGTCCCGTGTCACGGTGGGCTTGGCACGTTAAAGAACCCTGCTGCATAATGTCATCAGCGCAACGTACAGGAAAAAATTCTGCACTTTCGCCCAGAGCTGGCGAAGTCTCGATTTAAGTTAAATATTCTTGACAGGGACGTTAAATCCTATTACCTTATTCATACTTTTAACGCATTCATTAACGTCGCCAAAGCTATCATTAACAATGTCACGTAAAGCGTATGGCAAAAGAAAACCAATAAATTGACGTACAGTTTTCACATTTACAATCTAGGTCACACTGATTCAAAATTCAATACTTTTTATTTATTTATTTATCTATTTATTTATTTATTTATTTTTTAAGGTGTATTTCAAGCCACGACTATAGACAACTATGGCGAGAGAGTCATGTGTGTGGATGGTGGAATACTTTGTAACTACCCGATACATTGTTTTGATGGTACTGTATATACATATATTTCTCTACGCTAATTTTGCTACTTTAGATCCTTTTTGTCTTCTTCAATTACCCTTTTTGGCTAAAGGCGGAACATCTTACTTTAATGGTCCACTACAATTCCAAAGTAGTGATATTCATTACTGGACTCAATTTTGTTATCTAGGTTTGTGTGTTTCGGTCGTTGGTATTGTCATTATTTATTTATTTATTTATTTTTGCCTTATAGTATTATTAATTGTGTTTTATGTTCTACTGGGACTGATGAAATTAATGTCATTAAATTTGCCTTTTTTGCATACTATGTACTGTAAACGTATTTATTTTCGCGCTATACTAATTTTTCCAAATTTCGCGGTCATTTGTTTTGCGCGGAAAATCAATACCAAGCAAAAATAAAATTATACTTATCATGTTATAATGCACATTGCAAAAACGCGAAAATTTAACTACACAGATATGTCTTAATTTCATATTCCACGAAAATAAATACATGTGAAATTAAATACGCTAGTAGATCATCAAAAGCACACGTATTACTATTGCTGATTATGAATGGTGTTTCAAATTCCCTGCTTAAAACACAGGGTCATCGTCACTTATTATGGATACCCTTTTCCGTAGTCCCTAATACAATAATTCCAATATGCTTGTACCATATTTGTTTTTAATCTTATTAATAATTTTGTAAACATTGTTTTTGATTGAAAAAATGTGTTCACAGATTTTTTACACTAACAACGTTACATATTGTTTCAGGTTGGTGGTTGTCAATGAAGAAAGGAGACAGTTTTCTGGAGCGGTTACAACCACTAGACGCCATACCTTACCTGATGGCGAAGTCAGAACGATTTGGAACATATAACGATAAAACACTTGGAATTAAAAGTGTATGTCATTAAAAGGCATACGGATGAGTTTTGTAAACGTATTTAATTTTGCGTGTATTAACATATTCTAACTTTCACTTGGCATTAATTTTCGCGCAAATTAATTGACTGCGAAATCACCGAAAATTAGTACACTGCAAAAATAAATTCAATTTTTTGTCAAAATAATCAGCAAATTTATAAATTTTGATGTGATTGTAATTAAAAACAAACATACTATTATCTATGGCCGAATCACAATCCAGAAACAAAGTAAAAACTGATGAGTTAGGTTAAAAGCGTGAACGTCTACTACGGAAGTGAGACCAGGTGCTCCTGAAGGGAAAGCATCTCCTGTTTAGCTAGCTACACCCGCCTCGTGTGTAATCAGAATTGTATCAAAAGAACTAGGAACTATGGAACTTAAAGTATATTCAGGGCAACCATGGACACATAGACAACAAACTTATCAACAATACTGTGATGGCGACCCTAAAATTATCCATATCATTTATCTGAAGAAAAGATTTTAATTAGCTTCTTTCATATCGACCAGAAACGTTTCCATTAATAAAAAGCTGCTTACAAATTAATTTTTGACGCAAGGATATTGCAGGGTTAGGCTTATCAATACCTTCAAAAAGTTTTATGACCGTCATCATAATATTGTTCATAAGTATGATGTCTGTATCCAAAATTAGTCTGGATATATTTTACTTTTTCTGAGCTCCCGGCCTCACTTTCGTAGTGGTAGTTTACGTGTTTAACCTATTTTGAAAGTTTAAAGGTGTTTAGGTCGCTTTTGGATTGTGGTTTAGACGTTGATTGGTATGTTTGTTTTTTATTTGAACCAAAGTTTCATTAAACAGGAGTTTTTCACCCCTATGGCAATCTTGTTCTTAAACGCCCTAAATATATCAAATAATCACATTTGTTTTATGTTTTCTATAGGAAGTGGGTAAATCACTTTAAATGCAGCAGTTATGATGAAAATGTTATAAAACCTTACAAATACTTAAATAATTAATCTAAGTTACACATTGACTGATAATGTTATAGGAAATCGAAAGATAAGCCCTGGTGGTTCCAGATTGTTTACCTCTTCATGTAATGTATATGTATCGATTTGAAATTACTCAATCGGTGAGTCTAACTAGCTACATGGAACATAGTACTTCACTGGAGTATATTATCAAAAGTAGAAACATTCCTCAAAAATGTATGCATTGCATATGCACAAAGGGTTTTCGTTAATTTTTGGGGGAAAATTGACGTTTATTATTAGTTCTTAAATCTGAGTATTTCTTGGCTTACGTTTATGGAAATAGTCAAATTGTTTTAGACTTGCTTATATAACTTATATAACTAATGCTCAATCAGCAGAAAATTGCTTTGCTGCATGTGTAATACTAGATTGGTCCATGTAAGCACTTATCTAAATGGCCCCTTCTATCGTATCGTGATATTGTTTACGTTGTTGTTCCATTTCTCTTTGTGTTTTGCAAAGTTTCACATGTTAGAATTCTGAGAGAAAAACCATTTTCAATTGTTAACAATTTCAATATTTATCTATTATAGTACTCAGAGTTTGAAGTTGATATGTGGCGTACGTTGTTAGATGCTAAAATGGGTCGACCACAGCCAGAAGATTACCCCTCTACCCGCCTTTCTAGGTATCTATCTGAAAGCGCTATGTTATAACTGGCCTTTATATATACGCGTTTGATTATCATCTAATATTCCAGTTTGAATTATAATGCTTTCCTTCATAGCATTGTAAAATTGATACATGAAAGGCATGTTGGTTTATTAATCCATACATTTTTTAAATTTCAATTGCTATATATTTTTGAAATGAAGTACTTAAAGATGTGGGATGTACGAGAGCATTTCAATATTACCATAATCACTATTTCTTCGTGTTCTTTTTGTTTATAACCTAGGTTGTGCACCTGCTCATATCTTTCTTCAAATACAAACTGCTTCCTTCTGATGGTTAATAAATAGAATGTTAAGATATTTTTTGTTCTTTATTTTCTTTCTTTTTACAGGAAAGTTGAAGAAATGTATGAAGACAAGCCGATATTTGACGAGCACCAATTGACTGTTGATGCTGTGAATGCGTTTCTTAAGGTAATAGTAACAACTAAGCATTGTGGTTGCAAATTAACTGTTGCCTCGGGGATATTGAAAGCTAAGGCTTATCAAGGCCCTCAAAAAGTTTTATGACGTCATCACAGTGTTGTAGATAAGTTATGTCCGTAGTTCCATGTTCAGTTCACTTAATTTTGATTATACACGTGGCGGGTGTATACATAGCTAGCTAAACAGGAGGTTCTAGCCCTTCCAGAGCACCCGGTCTCATTTCCCAGGTGGAAGTTCACGTGTGTAACCTAACTTGTCATTTCCAAAGTTTTCACTTTGCTTTTGGATTGTGATTCAGACACGAATGAGAGTGTGTTTGTTGTTGATATTGAATTTGACAAACATTACAACTGTTGTATATGTTTTACAATCTGTCACTTAACTGTAAGTGTTTTATTAATATTTGACGAACATCATTAAACTCTCGATGCGTTGTAAATGCTTTTTTCATGAATAATTTTTGCTTGAAAGTATTCAAAATTTAAAGTTTTAGTTAAATTACATAGGAAAGTCAGCAAAACGTAATAGGTTTTCAATTCATGAACAAAATTAATTAAGACATCAATTAGGTCTAACACCAGCATCATTACTTTATCGAAAACAAACATACCAGTCCATGTACAAATATATCAATTCATCGTGCATCACTGTTGACATTTTTTATTTAAATCACATTGCACTGTATTTAAACTCATCTGAGATAAAGTTAATTAAAATCATTTACATTTACATTTTCTGAAATATGGTAGTTTTCATATTTGTAGGCATTAAAAGACACCGAAATAGCTGACAATGACAACATAACACGTGAGGAGTTTGAATCAATCTTCCAGAAGGTAATATGAAGTTAGTCATCACAGTATTGTTAAGAAGTTTGATGTCGTGTCTAGGATTGCCCTGGATATGTTTGACGTTCCATATTTCCATGTTCCTTTCACACAATTTTGATTACACACATGGCGGGTGTAGCTAGCTAAACAGGAAGTGTTTACCCTTCCGGAGCACCCGGCCTCACTTCCCTGGTGGAAGTACACGTATCTGACCCAACTTGTCAGTTCCAAAGTTTTTACTTAGCTTCTGGATTGTGATTCGAACATGGATTGGTATGTTTGGTTCTTTTATTATAAACAATAAAGAAAGTGAGGTCTAAACAGTGTTAGATTTTTCAGAACATGATTTCTATTTATGATACTTACTTAGTATTACACTAACATTAACGTTCTTTAACATTGTGACACCAAAAGCATGCATGTTAATTATAGCAGAAATTTGCCAGAAAGGGCGTAGATTAACTGAACATTCTGACAAAAATCAAACAAAGCTTTATCATTCCCCGTTTGATAGGAGATGTTCATCTAGTTCGTCTTAATGAAGTCTTCAATAGGGTACAAGGTCCCTTCACTACGAGTCACTATACGTCCCCTCCCTAACACTTAAGTTTAAGCGATATTATAAATGATAAAACAAAAGTTTTTAGGTCTTGTGGCCATAGTATAAAACTAACCATTTTAGATTAATCGTTAAGCAAGACTGAACGGGTAATCAGATATGTTCGTGGTTACATGTTCCTTTCAAACAATTTTGATTATGCACATTGCGGGGTAGCTAGCTCAGCAGGAGATACTTGCCTTTCCGAAGCTTTTGGCCTCGTTTCCCTGGTGGAATTTCTCGAGTTTAACGTAACTCGTCAGTTTCAAAGTTTTTACTTTGCTTCTGGATTATGATTCGAACATGGATCAGTATGTTTGCTTTTGTTTTGTCCATCTTCATGATGAGTATCATTATTTAAGTTGGCGGATAGGTTAATACTTAATAGCAATTTTGAATAAACAAGGTCAAAATATGTGACCGTGTATTTACTTGCCTGGTTTTGTTTTTTGTTCATGATTTTCAGACAAGGATTTCTTTTTCCTATTTCACATTATCGATTGTATATGTTTTTCTCTTTATTTAGGGTGTGCTACCTGAAGAAACTGTAGATAGACTATTTGGTAAAAACATTACTCCAACACAGGCATTTGATTCAATCGACATCAATGGTAACGGAAGAGTAAGTAATAGAATTTACAAAAGAATAGAGTTCTGATGGTTACGGGCACAATTTATTAATTATGTTTAGTCATATGTTTTATGTTGAAGGAAATAGAAAAATAGAGTAAACAACATTCGTCAAGCCAACTGAAAAGTTCGTCTTTTAGAATCAATGATTTCATTTAATGGTTAAAGGGTTTAAGTTTATACTTGATAAAAGTCATAGTCAAAAACACACTAAAGAAAACACTTCACAAACAGAAATAAATGACATACATATATCATGTATGAATATTTTATCATACGTTTGATTTCGGGGAATGTTCTGACCAGAAATGATCTAAAAACGACTTCACTGCATAATAATAAAAACTTATCAAATGTTTGGGCAAATTAAAAATGTCAAATTAAACAAGAACATAATAAATAAAAACAAACATACCAATCAACGTCCAAATCGCCATACAGAAAATAAAACTCTCTTTTTAGTAAAACCGATGCATTTTCACCAGGGAAGTTAAGCACATTCTGTTTAGCTAGCTACACCAGGTAAATGTAAAAGTTAACACATTATCTGTCACAAAGCATCTAGTATCTACAGTACAACCTGCCTTAAAGGTTATCTCTATATAGGGGTCACCTGTTTATAAAGGTCAGTGGAATTGTATCCCAATATCCAGTTCTTTATTCATAATTTTTGGACCTGTATATAAACGTTATCTGCCCATAAAGTCCACTTTTACTGGTTTCATTTGGTGGCCTTTTAGACAGTATTTCTGTAATTGTCTTCGAATATTTAGTCTTAGTTTCTGAATAGGAACGGGTACATCTATTATTTTTAAAATCGCCACCCCTCCCCCCCCCCTTTCGAAGAAGGAGGGGATATTAAAATTGAACTTACGTCCTTACTGACACTTCTTGTCCGCGGTAATTCTGCAAAACTATGAAGAATTTGTTTAAGAAACTTGGTGCAAAGCATCATTATTGATAGCAGATACTCATATCATAAACCCGGGTTGGTTTTTTTTACTATTCGTTCCACCCGGCTTAATTTGTCTGGTGGAAGTTTAACCTAATTTGTCAGATTCAAAAGATTTTGCTTTACATTAGGATTGTGGTTTTGACATGGAATGGTATGTTTGTATTGGAGTTCCTAGGCGTTATGGTCATTTGAATGAAAAGGACCATAGCAGGGACTCCTTAATAACCGAATATGTTTGTTTGGTTTTATATTTTCAGATATCAAATCTTGAGTTAATATTGTTTATATCACAAAGTGGAGTTAGTCTTCAAAAGAGATTGTTAAGATTTCAGAAAATGGAAATCACTGGTTTTCGTAGTTTTGTAGAAGTGATGTATGAATCAGTTACCAGAAATCTATATCGAGTATTTGTCGAGGTGAGTTATGCTTAAATCAATATTCTAACATGACCTGCGTTTTCCTTGTATGAAACATAGAGCGAGCCAGCCGTGGTATAACAAACGATATACCCATCGCTGTTCCGTTTTAATGACGTACTCTCTTGCTTATAATATGACTTTATGCGATGTATCGCGAACAATGGTTGTGACGTAATTTTCATTCACAAAACCATTTATTTCAATGGGGGTAATCTCAACAGCCTAATTGTTTGAATGGACCTATTTGTAAATAGATAGCAAAATGTACTTCCGAAGAAAGAGTTCGCAATGTTTATTTCAATACTTTTTATCTAAGTCATGTTAGAATTGAAATGATCAACATTTACCCGTGGTATATCGTCGAATAATACACGGGCCGTCGTTAACATGCGGAGAATATATCAATCGGTGGCATATCCACCTCGTGATATATTATTCCGCATGTGAACTCCGGTCCGTGTATTATTCGACGATATACCACCGGTAAATGTTAATTATTTCTTAATTTTAAATAAAGTAAAATTGTGCCTTGATCAGACGACTATGTAAGTAGTGACGTTAAGAATGGTTTATTGAAATGGAGATTTACACTTCTGGGTGGGGTTGCATATTCTACCTTGATGATTTCTGGATTTGTCAGTCTACATATCAAACGTACTGTTGGTATAAACATGTGCTATGTTGGATAGTTTGATTTTACGGCACTTCAATTCACTTGTGGGTTGAGTTGCATACTCTACTTAAGTTTTATATATTTTTCAGCCTACAGATATTAAACGTACTATTGGTATTAACATTGGTTGGAGTATTTAATTTTACCAGTACAACTCAGTGTTGAGTTGCCTATTCTACCCAAAGTTTATATATATATATTATATATATATATATATATATATATATACTGTAGATCACTTTTATTTCGCGAGAGATTTATTTTCGCGTAAATTCGCGACTCATCCCATTCGCAAATTCAAATAACCACGCGAATATTTCCAGCACACAGATATTTCTATGTTGACATACATATGCTGTATTCAATAAGATTCCAAACGCGAATTCAAATATTCGCGAATAAGGCCAAGATGGTCTTGACGCGAAATTTTCTACTCGCGAAAAATAAGTGATCTACAATATATATATATATACATTTCAAACGTACTGTTGGTATAAATATGTGCTATGTTGAACTGTTTGATTTTAAGGCTCTTCAATTCACTTGTGGCTTGAGTTGCTATGTTGAACTGTTTGATTTTAAGGCTCTTCAATTCACTTGTGGCTTGAGTTGCATATTCTACTCTAAGTTTGTATATATTATTCAGGCCACAGACATCAAACGTACTGTAGGTATTAATACTGGTTTTGTTGGAATGTTCAATTTTAATAAGGTCTATCAGTATAACTTAGGATTTGATTGTGTATTCTACCTTTGTTTATATTTTTAGGCTACAGATATTAAACGAACTATTGGTATTAACACTGGTTATGTTGGAGCATTTTATTTTAAGGTCTATCGGTACACTTGTGGGTTATTCTACTTTTACATTTATTTTTCAGGCTACAGATATTAAACGAACTGTTGGTATTAATACTGGTTTTGTTGGAATGTTCAATTTTAATAAGGTCTCGCAGTATAACTTAGGATTTGATGGTGTATTCTATCTTTGTTTATATTGCAGGCTACAGATATTAAACGAATTATTGGTATTTACACTGGTTATGTGGGAGTGTTCAATTTTAAGTTCTGTCGGTACAACTTAGGATTTGATTGTCTATTCTACCTTTGTTTATATTTTTAGGCTACAGGTATTAAACGTACTGTTGGTATTAACACTGGTTATGTTGGAGTATTTGGTTTTAAGATCTATCGGTACACTTTTGGGTTCGGTTGCCTATTCTACCCCAAGTTTGTTTATATTTTTAGGCTACAGATATTAAACGTACTGTAGGTATTAATAATGGTTATGTCGGGGATTTGATTTTAAGGTCTATCGGTACACTTGTGGGTTATTCTACTTTTACATAATTTTTTTAGCCTACAGATATTAAACGTACTGTTGGTATTAACACTGGTTATGTTGCAGTATTTGATTTCAAATTAGAAGATCAAGATAAAGACTTCTTATTAAAGGTAAGAATGGAACCATTCTACGTTCAGATTTTGCACATCTACAATGTGTTCATCACTAGATCAAAAACAAACACACCAATTCATACCCAAATCACAATCCTGAAGCAAAGTAAAAACTTTCACACTGGCAAATAGGTTTAACACGTAAACTTTCACCTGGACAGAGAGACCGGGTTATCTCCTCCTCTCTAGCTAGCTACATGCGCCAGGTGTCTTATAATATCGTAGTTTTGCCATTTACCCAAAATGTACAAATATATCCATGTAGTTACTCGTGTAATATAAATATCTTTGAACTTAATTTAGTAATTTTTTTAAACAGTTTTTAAAGTTTTTGTGAGATAGAAAAATAAATCTTTTTCAAACCTTTGTCGTAGCTTCCGTTGTTGTTGCAGATTTCGGCAGTTCCGAGGGGGCTCGGTGGCAGAGTGGTCAAAAGATCGTGCTTACAGATCTCATTGCCTACCACCCCAAAGGCACGACAGATCCCAGTATTAGAATGTTCACTTGCCAAGGTCTATGGTTTTCTCCTGGTAAATCAAGATTTAACCATTTATATCGAGGTGGTTAATTTAAAATTTAGTTAAGATAGGTTGCTTCAATAATTCATTATTTTTATTTTTCTTTCAGCGCGGAGACCATGCGACAACGTCATTTTTAAAGAATTACGTCATTAAAAACGGATTGACACCTCGAGTTGAAGCATAGTAAGCTTATTAAAGACACAGTAAAAATCGCTAATGAATTCAGGATTATTATGTATGATTCATTACCATGGCAACGAAGAAACACTATGAACATAATTAATTACTCTCCTTCGAAAGATTTCAACATTTCAAAACATTGTAACTATTAAAAACTGACAAGGATTACGGCTTTTGGAGTCGTTTATAGGCAAACAGAATTGACCTTTTGGCATGGCATTTTATTGGTAACATTCATATATACGCTAATCTATTCAATACATGGGTAGTGTTAGGATTAATAAATAAAACATCCTTGTTATATAAAGATGTAAACAAATACATGTACTTTTTTCAATTTGTTCATCGATGAACTTGTCGATAATAAATATTTAAGTTACAGGTGAAGCGGACGGGTCAAACTTGTTTACATATAGTTTCTATGTAAAGCAATGTTTACTAACTTGTATACAGTTATTGAGGTTTCATGCAAAATATTTTTTATAAGTTTTAATTTCCCTTTGATTGTTAACAATTTCTGTATTGCTAATGAAGAAAATCCAAGATTTTTTTACTCATTCATTTTTAATAAAAGTGTTAGATGGCGCAAATAGCGCTATATAACGCGAACTTAAAAGTCGATTAATTTCTCTTCAGTTGTTGAATGTTTTAATGTTATATCGATTTGATCACTTGCGGAAACATTTTCAAGCTTAATAGAATCAATCAAAAACAAACATACTAATCAATGTCAAAATCACAATCCAAAAGCAAAGTAAAACTTTTGAAATTGCAAATTTGGTAAACACGTGATCGTGAGGCCGGGTACCCCTGAAGGGTTAGCATATTCTGTTTCGCAAGCGTGCAAAATTGCGAATGAAAGGAACATAGAACTATGGGACGTCAAAATATCCAGGTTAATTCCGGATGCAGAAACACACATAACGTTGTGTTGAGGACAAATTAAATTTAACTTTTAAAAACTAACCACCAAAGGTAAAATATAGTCACTATCATATAATGGTAAGGTTAAATGAAGAACTGTATTCATAATTCAAAAATATAATTAGTTAGAGATAGAAATATACCTATGTAACACCAAGAAACAGGAAATATTTTCGAATGGAGAAAGGCAATTTAAAACACGTACTTGCCAATTTATATTCTAGTATTAAGCAAAACATTCAAATACATGTCCAAACCACACTCCAAACCAAAGTAAAACCTTTGAAGCTAACAAATTAGACTTTACATGTTAATTTAAACCAAGGAAAAAAAGCTAGTTGCTTAAGTAGGGTAAGCTCCTATAACTAAGAATACGCAACAAGTCAAAATTTACAATAGAAAAAAGAAATGTGAAACCGAAAATATATATTTCACAATAGCTAACGCAACTAAGAACGCGCACCAATACATGTCAATAATACAACCGTCAAGCACAAACACATAGCTATATAGTGGGACAGGTGATTATACAACAAACTTAATAATAACAAATAAAACAATATATGAATTATAAAAACGTCATTGCAATTTGTGCCATAACAATTTGTGGTTTGTTTTAATTTTCCACGAATTTTTTATTCCCTCAATCTAATTCTAACATAGCGGCCAGAATGTTAAAACTAAGCATAAATAATGATACCGACAACGACAACAAAATAATTATTAACCACAGTTCGAAACGGAAATAAACTACTTTTGAAGCGAGGAACTATCCAGATCGACGTTGTAGAGGTTAGTTTAAGTACACAAGTTTGAGGTCTCTGTGTCCAGGATTGCTATGGATATAGTTCCATGTTCCTTTCACACAATTTTGATTACACATGTGGCGGGTGTGTCTAGCTAAACAGGAGGTGCTTACCCTTCCGGAGCACCCGGCCTAACTTCCCTGGTTCATGTGTTTAACCTGACTTGTCAGTTCAAAAGTTTTTGCTTTGCTTCTGGATTGCGATTCGGACATGGGTTAGTATGTTTAATTTGTTTTTGATTACATCACGTATAAGAATATAATCGTGTGGAGAGAGTTGAGTTGAGTTCATCTATATACACGGTGATAACGCATGTGTCTTGTTACGGTCCCATTTTGTCAGCAAGGTAAGCATGTACGATGTTTTGATTGGACCGTTCTTATCACAATTTATGACCATTCAAATTAAAAAGCGTTGGTTTATCAGTAGACAAGGAAGTTCCATAGTACAATATAGATAGTCTTCAGACTTGTGATAAGGCATAAGCTATACTTGGTTTCATAATGACTGCCTTTGTTTCGACTTTAAATATATTGTTGGTATGGGCTATTGGAAACGTGAAGGGAAACGGTAAAGTATATTATACCATTTTCGACGTTAGAGCACAGACCTGTCGAGAGACTACGGTGAACTTGTAAAAAAGAGTACTTAACAACTGGATTAGTAGCACAAGATGCTTCATCCAATTTTATGAATAATATACAGTCCATCCTGCCTTAAAGGTCAGTTCTATATAGCGACCGCCTGCTTATAAAGGCCAGTAGAACTGTATCCCAATTGTTCTTTATTCATATTATTTGAACCTGTATATAAAGGCAACTTCCACTGGTTCCCTTGAGTGGCCTTAATAGACAGGTTTGACTGTATTTAGGTTACATGCATGAATGCTTATAATAAAAATAGTCATTGCATTAATATTACTAAAAAATCAAGATAAAGTGTATATTTACCACTGGGTGCAAAAAAGTATTTGGTCAAATAGTACTGCAATCACACCACTATACAATTAATGCAATGACCGTC
The DNA here is from genome assembly GCA_021292105.1 of Anadara kagoshimensis. Classification (NCBI taxonomy): domain Eukaryota; kingdom Metazoa; phylum Mollusca; class Bivalvia; order Arcoida; family Arcidae; genus Anadara; species Anadara kagoshimensis. The sequence goes on along the minus strand of CM037872.1, from coordinate 21,973,608 downwards.
CAAAGTCGGTGTTTTTATATAAAATAAATCCAAATATGTTTGTATTTTTCCTAATTGGCTGTTTTAATATTAAATTATATACTTTCCTGATCTTGGTTGCTTGGTCTGTTGCATAGTATGTTTTTCAATTGCAAAAGGGGATTCGCCAGTCTATCACGTGACACACCATAATGTGTCTGCGGAAAATTTTTTTCCATCAGAGATGGAATCGCTTCAGGTCACTCTTTCTTGTGAAAATGAAGTTACCCTAGAAAATATCGACGCTAACGTTTTCTTAAACGTTCCGCACAATTGTTAAAGAGTATTGATCACGTGGTACGCCGGTGACTCTTCAATTTTACGAGGATTTGCCATTTTTTAAAAATTTATATAAATTATTTACAGTTTGTCACTCGGTTAAAGCAGATATTGTGGTTTTACTGGACTCCTCTACAAGTGTCGGAGAACACAACTTTATTAAGATAAAACAATTCACTGAATCCATAGCAACCATGTTTAACATTGGACTGTCTGAGGTGTGCATTTCAGTTGTGACATATTCAACATACGTTCATCCACATTTCAACTTAAATGATTATCAAGACAAAAATAGTTTGGTACATGCAATTCATTCACTCTCATATCATTCGGGCGTCACCAATACCGGTAGAGCTTTGGATTATGTTTTTAGACACGGGTTCACTTTACAGTCGGGAGATCGACCAAGCGCCAAGAACTACGTCATTGTTATATATGATGGACGAGCAGTAGATAGTTTATTGGCTTCGAAGGAGGTGACACTTATGCAAAACGCTGGGATAACCATGATTACTGTGGGCGTTGGGAGTGTCATCGACGTGCAGAAACTTATAACACTTGCTTCTAGTACCAGTTTGGTATTTACAACTCCAAATTATGATAGCCTTCACCATATAAAAGATGCTATAGAGAACGGAATATGTAACGGTATGTATATACAGCACATGCCTGTCGTTAGTTTAATAATAAGCCAATTCATTGCTGCCAAATTGGCAGATTATTTTGTACCTTCGAAACATCTAACTCGACAACTTTTCAGTAGCTGCTATTATGCATCTATACAGGAGTTAAGTTGAGTAATGGTGTTTAACGTCCAAGTCAAGAATATTTCACTTATATCGAGACGTCGCCAGCTAAAGGCGAAGGTGCAGAATTTTTTCCTGTGTGTTGCGCTGATAGCATTATACAGCAGGGTTTTTTAGCGTGCCAAGCCCACCGTGACACGGGACCTCGTTTATTTTAAGTTCCCATCCGAAAGAACCGCGACATTCATTTTGTAATGCCGAGTGCTTGGCGAAAGAACAGTCACTACCCACTTTCAAGTCTTGGGGTCAGACCCGGTCAGGGTTCGAGCCCACGGCCTCTCACTTACGGAGCAAGCACCTACCAACTCGCATTCCACCCATGATAGACAAATACTCAGAATCAATTCCATTCCGATGAGGTTAAAACGGAAGTTTTGATCATTTACTTTATGCGATTTTCTGCATTGCAAATTTAACTTGACGAATTGATATGTAAAATATATGTTAGCGTGTTTGTTAACTTACGGATGTGGGTTACAATTCCGGAGCACCCTGCTTACTTCTCAGTTTGAAGTTTACATATTTAACATAATTTGACAGTTTTTACTTCGCTTTTGGTTGTGATTTGGTCATGGATCGGTACGTTTTGATTGATTACTAGCTTTAGACCATGGTGGCCGAGTGATCTGACGCGTTGGATTACAGAACATGGACATCCAATTTGAGTTGTCTCGGAGATATCTTACTGAGAACATTCGTTAATTCGCTTTTCGAATGTCTAATTTTTCCAAGTAGATCTGTACTAGCCAGGTTCGAATCACCCTCGGACAGGTGCTATTGACAAAGTATTCAGTTTGCTTGAAAAATGTTTTACCTAGGTAGACCGGTTCCCTCAGCCATAACAGAACTACTGGTTGCCTCGATACAGCCAAGTATAAACACTTCTTTTTTACTTGATTTATAGATTGTCCTGGCTATGTTTGACGTTCCATAGTCCCAAGTCATTTATATTCACAATTTTGATGTTTTATCTGGAGGATATACTAGTAGCTAGGAGGTACTTACCATTCGCAAGATACGGTCTCACTTGGTAAAAGTTCATGTAAAGTGTTTAAATAAATTTGTCAGTTTTCAAAGTTTTTACTTAGCTTTTTGAATTGTGGTTTAAATATGGACCGTTGGGTGTATTTTTTTTTTCATTTAAACATCAACAGATGAAAAATCGAATTGCATTACAATCAGAAATATTTATTTATTTATTTACATTGTATTTATTTATTTATTTATTTACATTGTATTTATTTATTTACATTGTATTTATTTATTTATTTATTTATTCATTTATTTCAGTCCATCATCAACATTCTACAACGCAGTGTAAGTTAAATTTATCAAATAGTCGCCTTACAATTTTATCTTTAAATCTTTACAACTGATTAAAACAAAGATTCCAATTCATTTGCTATCTGTCTATTTGTCTGGCATTGTTTTGTTTAATTTGCCAAGAGCAAAATGTCAAAAGAAATTCTAATATGTAGGTTAAAACTTCCAAAAAATACATCAACAGTCACATATTCGCTACATGACAATTTATATTTTTTCTGCTTTTGTACACTTTGTCAAACCACGTGATCATTGTGAATTTTCCATTTCCAGTACAGGAAGAATAAGCTAGGTTAGAAACCCCGTAAATGACGTTACTGAATTATCAACGTTACCGACGTTTTCTGACGTCATATTTGCGGGTACAAAATCAATCAGTTAAAGCCAAAGGTGCCGATTAAATTGTAATTTCTTTAACATCTATTTCAGTCGCCCATCACCAGCAGCCAACAACACCTTGTAAGTGGTGAATATACTTTTTTTCAATTTCTACGCAGTCTATAAACATTGTGGGTTTATTGCAATATTGTGGTACGTGTTCTTTAACGTTTTCGAGGAACCAATTGTTATGTCATAAGTTTTTCCTTAAAATTGCATGATGGGTTTTGCCGCTTTACTATATGATCAACGCCCCTTAATTTTTGCGCGGAACGTTTTGGAAAACTTTTAAGTCGGAGGAAACCGTACCCAATGAAAATGGCATTGTTTCACACAAACGTTAGGGATATAATGCGGTAAAGCAGCGAACCTTATTAATAAATTTTCTAACATATTTATCGATTTTAAAACAAGAGTGAGTAATTGTGTTTAAAGTCCAAATCAAAAATATTATACTTATATTGAGACGTCGCTAGCTATAGTCGAAGGTGCGACATTTTGCCTGTGCGATTCGCTGATGTCATTATACAGCAGGGTTCTTTATCGTGCAAGACCTACCGTTACACGGGTTTTCGTTAATTTAAGTTCCAATCCGAAAGAACAGTAACTTTCATTTCGCAATATTGAGTGCATGGCGAAAGAACAATCACTACCCGCTTTCACGTCTTGGGACAGACCCTGTCGGGATTTGAACCCATGGACTCCAACTTACGGAGCGAGCACTCTACCAACTGAGCTACCCTAGTGGTGACTTTCAAAATTAATAGAGACTCATATTGAAAAATGGACGCAATGAAGATTTAATGAATATTATTGTTTTCCTTTATAGTTCCGACGCCTCCATTTGTACCTGCAGGTATGTTTTAAGAAACAACATTTATTTGAGTGTATTCATTTGGTATTATGAATGAGAGTAAGGAATAGCATACTGAATGACCTGCGAATCAGTTCATGTGAAATATATTTACAATCAAAACACTTTGCTAGCATGCCAGAAATGTAAAATTATCGCTAAAGTATTTTTTTTTTCAAAATTCCGACAAACATATGGGAATATTTACAATAGAAATTGGCATTCTTTAGATGAACCTATTTGTTTTGCTGGCATTCAAATGACGTATTGCCGGACATATCTGTTTTAATATTCAAATAAGATGTCAAACGGGCAGGTCAATCTTCGTGACGCACTATAATGGGCATTCTTATGCTTTTATATTTTTACATTTCAGTAAAATGTGGAGACAAATTAGCCAATTGTTACCAGTATGGTGTTAATGCATGCACAGCATACAGGCAATGGGCAGCTCAGAACTGTCCTAAATTCTGCATGTTTTGTCAAGGTGAAATTTAATGTTTCATTATAATATAACGTTAAATGTTGAAGCTAAATCAATCACTGGTCAGCGCCATCAAAGTAACACATTAAGCAAGACATAACATTGATAATAATAAAAAAAAAGAACATGAATATTTGTTTATCAAACACGAGATATTAACTACATGTCCAATTCACAATTCCAAAACCAAAATAAAACTGAAAAAAATAAGTTAAACTTGTGATATTCCGCCAGAGAAGTGAAGACGGGTGCTCCAGAGATGGAAGCACCTCCTGTTTAGCTAGTTTCGTACATCCGACATTTGCGAAGTCAGAATTGAGAATGAAACGAACATGGAATAACAGGACATCAAATATATCCAGGATAATTTAGGATACAGAGACATCATACTTATCAACAATATTGAATGTGATGACGGCCATAAAACTCTTCGAGGGTATTGATAAGCCTAGGGGCTTGCAATGTCCTTGAGCCAACAAGTCACATATATATCTCAAAAATATGCGAGGGTACTAAGGTTTACAAGGATTTTTGATATTTTATATTCCATTTGTAGTGAGGTGCATGTAAGGAGTTTGACCAGGCTGCAAAATATGCCATAAGGTATTGCACAAGTGTGCTTAAGAGAACTTAATGGAAACAGGAATCCCTATACTCTTCGCTTCCAATGGAGCATAAGGTCAACACAGGATCTCGCCACCCAACTTTATTCTTGGTTTTGGTCTCTGCCTTTTCCCACGCCAGGTTCATTTCTTTTTTAACTCTGCTTCAACGGACGGTTCTGCACCACGATGTTGTTGGTCTGTCCCGTGGTCTTTTTTTCCAGTGGTGTCCATCTAAAAGCATTTTTAGTGATGTTACTTCCTGCCAGTCTAAAGACACGTCCTAGCCATCTGAATTTTCTCTGTTTTATTTAACTGATGACGCATTTTGAATCTCTCTATACCATTTAAATATCTGTTACTCTTTTGTTATGTTTTTCAGATACAAGCATGACAAATCCGCCATTACAAGGTAATGTTTCTTCTGTCTGTTTGCCGTTATGCGGTTTCCATTGTTTCTCGGTATTGCTTTATTTCCACGGTGTCACATTTTTGCGGTTTGGCGAAGACTATTGTATTCGCGGTCTTCTCGAGCACGATTACCGAATGCCTAAAAATGCTGAGTTTTCGCGGCGGTTTAAATTGTTGTGGTAATACATTGGACCACGAATAAAGCGGGAATAAAAACGCAGCGAAATATAAGCATTATACAGCATTTAAACACATCATTGAGATTGAACAATGGCCGATACGTGCTTGTCAAATCTTTATATCTTAAAACAAGAATGCAAGGATTGAAAAGGCATTCTTGAAAGTTTGAAGAAATTACCATGAAATAGTAAAACAAAAAAGAATGCTCTGTCAGAGCGGTATTTATATATGTGGGGTGGAAGGAGCTGTGATTCGTAAGACGGTGCCTTAGCCATTCGGACGCCGAGATCACATTTTTTAAATCAATGTAAACTAATATACTGCCTGATTAACTGTAACTTATTTTACTTGCTAAATCCTTTAGTTCATCATCGACAGATGACGCAGATGTATACACCTCCGAGTTGTACTTTGCTCAGTCTGTTTCTATCGCTTTTTAGTTTCAAGTTCAAGTTCAAGTTCAAAATATTTTATTTAAGTGTCATATATAAAAGCTACAATATACATCTAAAAGATAACTACTACATAATTGCTATATATAAAAGTTTTTACATCCAGCCTAAAAGACTTATAAGACACATCAAGCATCATTTATACTATTAAAATAAATCAATTAAAAAAAAGAAATTGTTTTACAATCTGTTTAAAAAATAACTTCTATTACTCATATTTAAAATACATTTTGCTAAAAAAGTTTGAATATTTATATCATTCATTAAAACAATAAATTTATCTTCCTCACTCAATTTTTTTAGTTGTAAGCGTCCTCTGTAACGGTCACAGGTGGCCTACTCTTTTTCGAACTCTACAGAGGTGTCTTTAGCGTGCACTGAGACATGATACCTCGGTTTTGAGTCCCATTCGAAAGACTATTCTAGTATTTAGCTTTTTACAGCTTTAGTATGGGCAGGAGATGAAAATCACCTCAGAAAAATTTCCCAAGTTCCGAGTGAAGTTCGAACCTACAACCCTTGACATCGAAAGCCAGTGACAGTACCAATCGACAATGTCTGATCCAATATGGTGGTTGACGATTCGGCATTTTGAAATGGTGTTTCACAGTTAAGATGGATTTAATTATATTGAAACATCATTAGCTACAGATGATGTTGCACGAGAATATATCTTTGCAACATGCTCATGCCATTGAAAAGTGAGGTTCTTTTTCGTATTACGCTTACCATTTTATGGACACCACTTTTAGATCTAACCATCATGTAAAAGTGTTTCCCATATCTGCATTCAAAGCAATTTATGAAACTTTTTTATTTTTATATTATGAAAATTAAATGGTTGTTTTTCTTTTCTCTCGAACAGTGGTCTCTAACTGGGTGACTATACCAAGTAAGTGTTAATTTTCCTCTATTATATATTTCTTTGTTATTTTATTGGTAGGACTTACAAGGTTAGGGTCGTCTAGCTGCTTTGAAAATATAAAAATACATTTTTGTGTATTGAAGCTTTCGTAACGACTCTCTATAAACATGACCATCAAAGTACTTACTTGTACTTACTCGTAACAGGAAGTCTGCATGCGCATCCACAATTGTCATAAAGTATTTCTGCAGAAAGGTAAAATGTTGGCGCTATGGAGATTTCACATGGCGAAAATGGTGGTGTTAACACCGGAAGTGATGTCCTTGGTGACGTTTTACGTCTTATGCGCAACAGGATCCGCTATTTGCCTGGTTTTTCAACATGTTGCATCCCCATAGCACAAACGTTTTATTCTGTGCATAAATATTTTATGCTAATCACGGATGTGCATACAGGTTTCCTGTTACGACTAGATACAAGTAATTGAATATTATCAATTTTTATCAAGATTTATTTGATTTTCTACTGAAATAAAACGGTATTCAATGTCAAAAACAGATTGGCTCTGACAGTAGTCTCTGTTCTCATGTGGTTTATGAACCTAGTTCATACAAGTGGGTCTCATTGGCCATATAATAATAATAATATAATAATAATAACTCTTAATGACGATAAAATAAGGGTGAAAGAGACAGAGTGTGTGTGTGTGTGATTACAAAATTCATGGAAAGGTTACAGTGTGATGCGTGAAAGATTCTAAATTACAAAATGTATTCTTATTTTTATATTTTTCCATTTGTTATATTTTCTTTTATTTCAGAAAGTCAGCCTATTGTGGGTAAATAGTCAAAAAGTCGGACTGTTCATTGTAAATATGCGTAAAAATAATAAATAAATAAAAACTCTATACAGGAACAAATTATTGTATTTATTTGTACATAGAACTCATCTGAATATGAGGATTGGGTAGTCGGTTGGTTAAAACATCGGCTTACCGAGCACAGTGCCTCTCACCGTCTGGGTTCAAACCCCATTTTGGGAAGATAAATTTTCATGTTCAAAAGACCAATTGTTTCCTCAAGCATTCCTGATATTCTACAAGAAAGAATAATGACTCGGCCTTTAACACTAATCCTATTCCCTCCACTAAACTGTATGGAAAAGGCACTTTGTAATCTACAGAAACTTAATACTCGCACTATAAACGAATGTATTACAACAGTGCTGTTAATTAGTTTCAGAACACATTTTTAGCATTTTAGCTTTCATTCACCAAGTACTTAGAAGGTTTTTTTACGTCATGCATGCATATATAACAGAATACAGAAACAGACAGAAATGTAGTTATTAAGTGTCGTTTAACTATATAATTTATTCAGTATTGTGTAACACAAAAACTGAATAATAAAGGAAAACGGCATCTTGATCATGCATAGCTGAAAGTCATATATACTTGATGAATGTCACATGACTCAACAATACATAATATAGTAATAAGCAGAGAAAAATCAATACTCAATATTAAGACTGGAATATAAATAAATTTCTCAGCTTTAGGTGGGCGCTGGATCTAGAGAGCTCTGTGTGTTTCGTGCAATTTTGGTCCTGACATTTACTGTCTTTACCGTCACTGTAAGATTCAATGTCCTTTGATGACGCTAATCAGAAAACCGAATATTGTGTCCCACTCGTAGTCAGCTACCATAACCACGCCCCGGTTTCACAATCAATCCTTACTGGCAAAACTTTCCTTAACTTAAATCTGGCAAATTTTGACAATATTTATAGCACTTCAAATAAAGACATCAACAAAAATAGGATATATATACAATTAACTTAAAATGATCTTCAAATTGACACCTGAAATTCATGAATTTCTTGAAAATTGATAAAATTGTTCAGCTTGCAAATTTCCTAGATTTAACCAAGGGAAACCCTAGTAAAGATTGATTGATGGGTGGAGGGATGGATGAATGGATGGATGGATTTTTTTATTGATTGATTGATTGATTGATTGATTGATTGATTGATTGATTGATTGATTGATTGATTGATTGATTGAAAGGGGTTTTACGTCCCAGTTAAGAGTATTTCACTCATATCGAGACGTCACCAACAGTAGGTGAAGTTACAGACATTTGACGATTGCAGTGCGCTCAGGACAATGTGCAGAGAGGGTTCTTTTGCGTGTCACGACTGTCGTGACACGGGATAGCGGTTTTTAAAGTTTTATTCCAAGTTTCCAAGTTCGAAGGACCTCATTATTGCCGAGTGGTTTAGAAAAAACAGTCACCACATATTTTCAAGTCTTGGTCAGACGTTCGAACCCACGTCCTGCCACATACAAAGCGAGCACTTTACCCCTGCGCTATACCGAAGTAAAAGATAACAATAATACTCGCTAAGAAACTCTGATTATCGCCCCTTAAACGTACCTGTTTAGTTGTGCCTTTGAAGGTAAAATCAATCAATAATTTAAAGACCCCATTATTGCCGAGTGGTTTAGAAAAAACAGTCACCACATATTAATTTTCAAGTCTTGTTCAGACTTCGAACCCACGTCCTGCCAAATACAAAGCGAGCACCTGTGCTCTACCGAAGTGAAAGATAACAATGATACTCGCTAAGAAACTCCGATTATCGCCCCTTAAACGTACCTGTTTAGTTGTGCCTTTGAAGGTAGAAAATCAATCAATAATTTAAAGTTATAAGGATTAAATATCACCACAGGCCTGTCAAAAAGTTAACATTAAAAAGGTCAAATCGGCAACTTATCTCGACCCCTCGTTATCCATATTTCGATAGCTACCATCTATCTCTCGGTGGCTCTTTGACTACTATACGCTAGCTATCCGTATTTCGGCCAATTGACAGTACTTAGTGCTTCGACTCCTTTTCATTAGAGCTACGTGTTGAACTTTTGACAGGTCTGTACTCTATATCAGAACTGATTATAACAAACGTCTTACCTTGGTTGACCTTATCTTTTCTTTAAAACATGTGATTATCTTACAACCTTACAACAGACTATTATATAGCCATTCAACCAGCTCATTTTGTTTATATGTAAAATACCATGCCATAACGGGTAAAACTCTGCATGTTTGACTTGGAATCTTGAACTCGATTTTCAAATTAAATGTCTTTTTATGTAAGCTATTTTTAGCATTTGTATAATAATTTCATCTGTAAAAATTATATTATTCTACAAAATTTAATTTAATTTGTGAATGTTTCCCTAATTCAGTTTTTAATTTGGAAGATCTTGTTGGGGGTGTTAAGTTCAAATCGACAGGTCAAACTTGTTGATCATACTAAAATCGTGTTTGAATATACATGACGGGTAGTCAATTGATAGTGAATTTATTAAGAACATGTCACTGGATTGACGATCGTTGGTAAGTTTTTAAACTGTTTCACTTTTTTTATTTAAAACGGATATTTTAACATTTTGAAAACACACTAAACCTAAAAGATTTGCCCTCTCTCTCTAAACCTTAAAGACTCTCTCTCTCTCTCTCTCTCTCTCTCTCTCTCTCTCTCTCTCTCTCTCTAAGATTAGAGGTTAAAGTTCTGCTTATTTCTTTATTTCTATCGAATACAAATACAATATTTTCCTTAATTGATTCTCAGATTAAAAAATTATCATGATAGATTTGGACAAGGTCATTTTATCGGTAATATACCACGATTAACTTGATATGTAAAGAAATAAATATCGTCGATCATTTACAATAATAATTTATAATGAAAACACGTACACATACATACGTGAGTTTAACTCTTTAAGTCCGTACATGTGTACATGTTTAATACACTTGTACGGTGTGTATACGTGTATCAATTTTAAGTACAGTTTATTTCCTTTGAACTCCATTAATTGTAATTACTTATTGATCTAACTTAAAGACAGATCAATCGATTGATCGACCGGACTATGGACAGACAGACCAACGGACACACGTTGGCTCCTCATAGAGCATTGTCCTTGGTAATTTCATATAGTCTCTCTCGGTCGTTTGTCACCTCGGTAAACTAGAGTTGAGTTGATTAATGGTGTTTAACGTCCCAGTCAAAAATATGACACATATATCGAGACGTCGCCAACTATATGCGAAGGAACAGACTGAATTCTGCCCGTGTGTTTGTTGCGCTGATGACATTATAAAACAGGGTTCTTTATTGTCCCACGCCTACCGTGACAACGAGACCGTGTTTATTTCAAGTTCTTATCCGAAAGAACAGTGACTCTCATTTCGTAATGCCGAAAGAACAGTCACTGCCCAATTTTAGGTCTTGTTTCAGACCCTGTCAGGATTCGAACCCATGACCTCACACTTTCGAAGCGACCCCTCTACTAACTGAGCTACCACATGTACAGTGGTTAACCTTGGTAAACTAAAGGAATACTAAATGAAATGTTTGCTGAGGTTCATTCCACGAAATCCATCGAATACTCGAGCACACGGCCCTTGAATCATGATTCCGTACAACCGTAATAACACGGGTACACGCGTCCAGTCTTTCTCAAGAGAGTTAGCTGAAATTGCTGAAATCAGTATTTGTTTTGAAACCAGATTTATTTCTAGCATTTTCATAACGACAGAAAAATCATAAAGGCAAAGATCAATGTATAAATCTGAATTAAAACTCCCAATACCACACAGGGTCGAAAGAAAAAATAAACATTAAATGATAAGACTGGTAAAAGTCAATAAATGATCACGTATGAATAAATGGCTGGTAAAAGTTCCTTGAGTACATCCCACACAACTACCCTCATTAAAATCTGTATATATAAAAATTTATTTCCAACATGTTTTTAATTTTTCTACCATTATGATAAGAAAGTCTTGTTTTATACATATGATATTTTCGCGAATACTTGTATATATACGGGGATGTACCATGTTATACCCATCCCACAGACTCCAATTTCACAATCATTCCTTAACTAAGATATTTCTTAACTTAAATTAAAAATTTAATACTGTAATGATTTTGTTAGTTTTTAAGAAATTCAGGACTTTCAGGTTTGAAGATCAGCCAAAGCTTATTACAGCTATAATTTAATTATGTAAAAACTTTTTTTTTAATTTCTAGCTCCGTAAGATGTTACCAAAGTTTCCCATTTTAAGTTTAGGAAAATCTTACTATGAAACTAGGGCTAGGTTGTGCCTGCAGCGCAGATGTTGTTGAAAATTCGAAGGAAATTTGAGACAACTTATCATAACCCCCTCCCGACTTATACCGTACATTGTATATCATGTTTAAATGGTATCTAATGGTGGTGTGACTGAAACATTATCTAATCAACTATTGCAGTTTCCCTATAGACGGAACGTAACTGATGAACAGACTTACCGACAGAAAAACAAATCATTTTCTTTTTATGAGCCATCTCTCCCAGAACTATAAATGATAATCAAAAGAAGTTGGAAGCACTGGGCATAACTGTATGTACTCTTTGACAAAACGGTTATACGTTAACTGGTAAACTCACACTACTCTTCAGTTGTATATGGGTATTTTGCACAATGAACTCGGTAATTCAATAAACTAACCAAATCAACATTTTCAAATTCCAAATTCATTTTTCCACTAATCTCATTGATTGCACATTTATTTGATTTTAATATTTTTTATGCTTGTACATTGACTCGAGAAAATTTGTTTGTTTTAGTTTTAAACAGTAATGATTGGTAGCAGAAATGATTTATGCAACAGTAATTAACCAATCAGATACAAATGGGCTGTACATCATCAACTGACGTTGACCACTCAGCAAAGTCACCGGAAAAAGTTACCAAGGAAACAGCCAATGAACAAGAACTACGAGAAAAGGTACGATAGAAATGTGAATGATGGGAATTTGTTTCATTTTGAAATGAATTTGGGCATCTTTATAAACGTTTCAGTAGGTTTAGGCAACTAACATTGACCTGTCCGATTAATCTTAAAAAATAAATGTATGTACTAATTATGGAGCAGTACATTTATGTATAGGAAACACCGATGTTTATTACGTCTGCCTTGTTTATGTATTAATTTCGAATATTTACATAACTCATTGGGTAAATTCTCACGAAAGCTCAAGCAGACAAGGCAGTCTTTTTTGCTTATAACTTACAACGTATCTTTAAGTTAATTTCGCTGCTTTTGGGTCAAATTTTAAATATTTTGTACTAAACGGCATTATAATTGTTAAATTAAAATTGATCAGATTGTAGACCTGCTGGTTAAACGTTGTTGTAGAAAAAATTGACAAAAACCAGATTAACCACCAATAATAGAAGACTGGTAACATGTACTTGGCAACAATCAACACAACAAAAAACACAGTACAAACACTGCAAACAGACAAACAACAAGACATGTACATATAGGGAAAACTGATTCTAACATTGCAGACTTTGTACGGACACTGGAGTTAATGATAAATGGTGTGGTTATATTACTATTGCGGCCACTGATTATGAAATGTCCGACTTTGTCCGAGCACCGGAGTAAATGTCATGAGTTGTGGTTACAGTACTACTTCGCCACTGATATTAAGATAATAAAATAATTAACGATTTAGTATAGACGCTGGGGAAATGTTCGGAGTAATAGTTATTGTAATATTATGACCACTGATTATAAAATTCTAGACTTTGTACGGACACTGGAGTAAATGTTCAATGGTGTTTATAGAATCATTTCAGGTCACAAAACAATAAGACTCTTGAAAATACCTTGCTTCTACAAGACTTTTAAATCGGATTTAGTTACAGTTCATTCTGATTAATGACTAACTGAAAATTGAGGAACATTCACTATCAATAACGTCATCATATCATATAGTTATTATAATTATTTATACAATTGCAGGTAGCAGCTACTTTACAAACATCTGAACCAGAAGATGATAAAATAACATTTCCAAAAGTAAGTTACTATATTTAAAGTTTAAGTAATTATGTATACCACTACGGTAGCTCAGTGATAGAGTGCTAGCTTCGTATGTTAGAAGTCGTGGATTCGAACCCATACAGGGGTCTTACTAAGCTTGAAAATAGGAAGTGACTGTTATTTATCCGAATATTCGGCATTTAGAAATGAAAGTCACGGTGCACTTCCAGGGGCGTAGCTGGGGTGTTTTTGATGTGGACGCCTCAAGAGGGCAGTTGGTTTGGGGGCCGCCCTGATGCGAATTTTCGGCCCTCTAGGGCGCTATTTATCAGAATTTTTCTTATAATTTTATGCTATGCTGTGGTAGTTTTTGTCGGTTTGGTATAAGAAATATATTATATTCTCTCTCTCTCTCTCTCTCTCTCTCTCTCTCTCTCTCTCTCTCTCTCTCTCTCTCTCTCTCGTTTTTTTTTTTTTTTTTTTTTTTTTTTTTTTTTTTTTTTTTTGCGAAAACGATGTGGACGTTTTTGCGTACAAACGTACGCCTGGCTACGCCCCTGACTTCGGATGAGACCTTTAAAACCAATGGCCCGTGTCACATCAGACATGTTTCTGACATTTCACCTATAGGAGGTGATGCTTCGATATAAATGAAATATTCTTTACTGGGACAAGAAACCCCATTCGATTAATCAATCTTTATGACTTATTTTTCATTTTGCCTACAATAGCAGTCTTGTTGAAAAAAATGACACGGCGTTGACTACAGATGCTTATAACTATGTTTCGTTGGCTCAATAAAATTGGAATTTGTTACTTTTTATCAACTGGTGAATCATGTAGATGAAAGCAAGTATTTCAGAGCAGCAAACATGAAAACAAAACAACACACGAAAGAAATGGCAAATCGTGAAATCTAGATCAGAGAGACAAATATCTCTCATCTACAACATTGCTGAGATGAACAGATAGAAGGACGGACACTAAAGTTTGGCATGCGACATATCGTCTGAGGTCGATTTTCACTTGTGCTAAGTTTGATCAAAATGCATCCATAAATTTCAAAGATAGGGAGTGGACATGTTCTTGGGAAGGACCGACGGACAGGATTATTCAGATATACCCGCTTATTGTGGCTTGCGGGGGTATAACAAGAAAAGATACACATCTATTAAAAGGGCTGGAAAAACACCAAGTATTTGTTTTCATTTGAAACACATTGGACAAATAAAATCAATGTATGTCATACGATTTTTATATACAACACATACATCGAATTTGTCGTATGTAGATTTTTTGACTAACTTAAAACATCATATTTTGCAGAAAAGGTTGAAAGATACATTCTTAGAACATACGAAACCTACCAAAGGAAAGGGCGACTACACTCTTAACCCTACCGGAATATATGAAAAATTCCTTGATTTCCGGACGACAAAAGTTCCACCAAAAACCACAAATCGGCCAGTACCGATCCGACGTCTATGGTCGGATCCGGACTTTAATCCAGAAATTGTGACAAACAATCACATAGAATGGATTCGACCGAAGGTAAGCAGTATAAAACATGTCATACTTATGACGTTCTTTAACGGGGCAAATTTTCTTTATCGAGAGAAACGATAACGAAGAAGTTATAATTCAGATTTGATCCTTACAGAACAGTATGCTTACTCCATGATATTTGTGTTTTGGACATTGACCTATACAAGCCTCATGTAAACGTTGAACTCCGACAATCTTTATGAAATCGACTTTTGCTTTGAGATGTGTTAACATCTTGCTCTTTTTTATAAAAGAATCCTTAGGTTTTCATAATACCAGAGCTTGTTCAAAGAGCATTAATTTGTTGTAGTGCATTTAAAAGCGACATGTTAAATATAAATGTCGACATAGATTTCGTACAAACCTAGTTCTCTGGGTAGTTTAAATATGCAACAGATTTGTTATTAGTTACTCCTGTATATTTACAATATGACATACAGAAGCAATTGTATTTCAATTCCCGTTGAAAGACAATTGAGGTCATGACCCTTGATATCTATCAATTTTCCCGCAATATTACGTCATGTCCTACACAGGGGCCGCGTGGTCATGTGAGATACACCGATCACGCATGGCTAAAAACCCTATATCACACGAGCAGATATTGAAAAAATAGCGCCGAGGTACAAAATATTTTTTAAAAGAAAGAATTGTAAATATAAGAAATGACAGCCCTTCATTTTGAATTTGGCACGAGCCACACTATCTTTCATTACCCCTTGAAATACCATGAGCAGGTTGTCATTTCTGAAGTATAGTAAAGGTTTGTCAAATACAAAATGTTTCAATGATTGCAATTGAAAATATTGAGCAAATATGGTTACAGTGCAGACCTGGGGCCAGTTGTTCGAAGCTTGATAAGTTTAATCAATTGATTGGTTGAAATTTGATTTTTGCGTAATTTCTGATATGTTCTAAAATTAAAGTTGAAAAATTTAAAAATTGATAGAATAAATCAAATTAAAGCACACTGTTACAAAAAAAATTAACAATGATACTTTGATTTTTGTTGATCTTTTAAATTTGTGTTATTCACTGATTAAACTAAGTTTCGAACAACCGGGTCCTGTCGTAAAATAATGCTCAGCTAACGAAAAACAGTGTTTGGCCTTTGAGTGGCCAATATATAGACAGATAATGGCCTTAGAGCCGAACGTCGAGAGATAGATAGCAGCTACCAAAAAGCTTTCGAAATATAACTGACGAGGGACCAAAATTAGCTGGCAATTCGGCACTAATTCGTTATTCATTTTAAACTTTTTAGGGTCTGTAATGTACATTTTGGCACAATTGTCATATACCACTGTTTTAATTTAACCGTAAAAATTAATATATTCAAAATGTGGTGTATGGCACAAGGAATAGATATCTAACATTTTTTCATTTTTGCGTACGGAATGAAAAAGAATCGTTTTGTTAAGTACACATAAACTATTTCCTTCTTTTAAGGAATACTGTGAAAAACCCCGTCTATTTGTTGGTGGATTTGGAAGACAAGACATACAGCAGGGATGTATCGCAGACTGCTACTTCCTGGCCTTTATCAGTGGTATGGCGGAACGCCCGGACCTGATGAGTAAAGTGAGTACTACAGCGAGTACACAAATGATATAAATACTGGATAGGTGGCAGTTAGAGCCAGCTTAACAGGAGGTGTTTACCCTTCCGGAGCACTCTGATTCATAACCCTTGTGGAAAATCATGTGTTTAACAAAATTTACCAGTTTTCAAAATCTTTGCTTTGCTTTTTGAGATGATGATTCGCATATGGATTGGTATGTTCGTGTTTAATTTCGCTGTTTTAAAACCAATCTGATGCTTTGTATTTTTTAAGAAGTGTAAAACTAACATTGTTGACGAACGAGAATTCATTCTATTAACCCTGACAAGTGGAGAGGTAGTGCCTTCCTATGTGCACTATAACCACAGGACATTAACCCCGGTACTCGTCTAAAGTTGAGAGTTTTATAAACAGTCTGGTCAATATGTGTGTTTGTCGTGTTTTGTTTGGCTGTTTTAAATTTACTTATATCGTGTTGTATTCTTAGCTTTGTTTACTGCTGTCGGCAACGTTTTTTCAGTTGAAAATATTACTCTTCTATTTTATTGCTTCATGACCCGGGGAACTTTACACGGATTAAATGGAAAGAATAGGAAATATTCCCTTTGGACAGGTATGGAAGTTTAAAGATGTCCATAAAGTCAATATCGTAATTCTTAGAATTTGAAAAAAAAACTCGTTCAAGACATGCGTCCAATTACAATTCTTCGTTTATAAATCACCCTTTTTTAAATGAACTCTTTAGTATTTTATTACATATTATATTTGACTAGGTAATACCGTACGATGCTTACTTGGTAGAGAGACCAGACTATGATGGGATATTTCACTGTCGATTCTGGAATTTTGGTCAGTGGGAAGATGTTTATATCGATGATTATATACCTACTATATATACTAGAGAATCCATAGTTAGTGCTAGATCAGTGGAACAAAACGAAATGTGGGTTACTTTACTGGAAAAGGCTTTTGCTAAGTAAGTAATATGTCTATAAATGTCGTTAAAATCTGTATTTCCTCATAAACTAAGTTATTCTCCCTCATACAAAGTATTGCTTTGGCAAAATTAGGTAAAATATATTTTGGTCCTTTGGGTATCTTTTCAACATCTTGGAAAAATTTGGTTTCATAATTTTGGTCCAAGCACTACTGATGATGAATTTGTATTCCAAAACGCTATCTAGTATTGTAAAATTAAAACTAGTATAATTTGTAATTGTATGTTCTGCTTAATATTCAATTATGACACAAACGAAAGCCTACTTTGAAGTTGTATAACAAAGGTGATGAGTTCAATTCTTCTATTATATGCTTTATCTTTTTTTTTGCTTAATTTGTACAAATGCAGATTCACAAGCTAATTTCATGTATAAATGTATTATTCATTTTTTCAGGTTCTGGGGAGGGTATACAGAAATAGAAAACAATGATTTAATTATGGACGCCCACCGATGTTTGACTGGAGGAATGTCGGAGATGATCTTAACAAAGGACAAGAAAAAGAACGTACAACCTCAGGAAATATTTCATCGTCTTGAGAGTTCGTTACTTCGATCTAACAGTTCAGCAACAGCTTGTGTTGACGTAAGATATGAAAACGACAGATAAATTTTCTTTTTGTGACAACCGATAGGGGGTGTCAGTAATGTTTGTTTTTGTATTCGGTCCTATTTACCGATTATACTGGAAACTTTGGAATGTCGTAATTTGCAAATTACATACCGGTCCATATCCATATCACAATCTCAAAAACAAACTTTGAAGACTGGATATTTAGTTAAACACTCAAACTGCACTAGGGAAGTAAGGTTTGGTGCTCCAAAAAAAGGAAGAGCAAATATCTCCCACCTAGCTAGCTACATCTGCCATACGTGAAATGAAAACGGAGAATGAAAGGGAAATAGAAGTGTATGAAGTCCCAAACCTCACATTTGTTCTGTTTTGCTAAGTTGAGAAGAATGTTTCATATCTCTGTGTGTAGTTATGCATTTAAACTCTTTTCCGGCAGTGTTCATTTTACTCTTTCAAAAACAATGCCATGTAAAATGGGGCAAATTTTTAAAAGTGTAAATGTGTTTACATTTTATGTTAAAGCAAAAGGGGATTTTTAAATTGATGTTCTGATATGACCTGCGTTTTCCTTCATATTAAACACGAGGAAAACAACCCGCGATAAAACACTCTAACTCGCGTTATATTCAATTGATTCTTGTTGTTTTGTACCCAAAAATCACGCTGGTCACATGACGACACTCGCAGGCACCATAGAAGGTGACATTGAAACACATGCACTTGACAATAGGTTGGTTGGTTGGTTGAATGTTACTCAATGTCGCATCAGCAATTTTTCAGCTATTCGCGACGAGAACTATTTAATTAATCTCTGGATTAATCTATGAACAATTTTGTGTACACAATTTTGTGTATGCATGTGAAGTTTGAGTGTGTTGTATGGTCTGCATTGTACTAGCGCGCACTCAGGGCGACTTTACCGTGCTAGCTCACAGAGTCAGTACGCCGCAGACAAGCGTACCACTCCCCCAGTACATTATACTGATACCAGGTGAATCAGTAAAGGCCAACGGCAAGGAAAATTCACTTTCCCACATGTGGTCCGAACGGGACTCGAACTCACAGCGGTGAGAGACCCTGGATTTGAAGACTGACGTCTTATCCATTAGGCCACCGCGCCCTCAGAGACTTGACAATAGGCAAACTAGACAAGAACAAAAAAATCAATAAGAAAATATGATACAAAACATTAACGAAGAAGTAACATATGATCAAACAAAACGCAACTATCTTTGCCCAAATTACAAACCCAAAGGAAAGCAAAACCTTTTTGTTTTATGTTTGCTAACGTTATATTAATATTGTTATAGGAAGCTAGTGATGGAAAGTTTGGTTTAGAAGGAGATCATGCATTCTCTGTAACTGGTACAGCAAAGGTATGTAAAATCAAATACATTTTAGAAGATATAGATTCATATATGAATATCCACTGTGGAAAAAATTCAATACTAGCAATATATGCAAAGAAGTGAAGAGAAGTAGTGTTTTGACGTCTGATGTAAGAGTTTTTTTTACTTATATCGAGGTGGACAGTTCTAGGATGTTTTGGAAATCAGGGTACCACCAAACTTCGACTGTTGTTTACCGGAGCATCCGACCTCACATCCCTGGTGTAAGTTCCCGTGTCTTACCTGACTTGTCAATTCCAAAGTTTTTACTTTGCTTCTGGATTGTGATTCAGACATGGATTGGATTAGTATGTTTGTTTTTGATTACCAGTATTTTTTTACATAAGAATCTACCGGACTGTGATTCGAACCTAAGCGATGAGAGGCCGTGTGATCCGTAACCGAGCTTTAAATCAATTGGAAACCGAAGCCTCTCTAACGAATGTTTGACCATACAAATCATATGTTGAATCTATTGGTTACCAACCATGATAACAAAAAGTTTAAGATGTGAAATGTTTTTATGCTAGTTCTGTCGTTCGGAAATATCCACCATGAAACAGAAAGTGTAGAACAAGAATAAAAATTAATGCTTTTTCGTTCGTTTCACATCGAATTTATGTATATAAAACATACACATACAACAATTACATCGTGTTTGCTATTTTTTTTCTATCTAAAACTAGGCAAAAATGAAGAACGGTGAGGAGGTACAACTGGTTTGTCTAAGAAACCCTTGGGGAGGGACTGAATGGACAGGACCGTGGAGTGAAATGTAACTATTTGTGTATATATTATCTATAGTTGTTTGAGAATTGACATGTCTAATTAATTATACCCTCTCTCTCTCTCTCTCTCTCTAATTCAAGTATTAAAGTAAAAGGTTAAGAAATTAAAATAAAAAAACAGATACAAAATCAATCAATAATTTAAAATTCATAAATGTCTGCCAACATTTAATACAACCATGCAAAAATTCGAACTCAAAATACAGTCAACAAATTAAATACTAGTAATCAAAATTACTTTTGAACGGTAACTGGATATAATGGCCAAATGATGTACAGTAGTAGATACAGTATTTATTTAAAAAAATTTAAGCTTGACTTAAGGGTTAAGATTATTTTAACAAATATCAATTGCACTGTGAAAATTTGTCAAGACTCAATAATTATTGATAATTTACCGACTCTAAAAATAAAGCGTTGTCTTTAATTACTAAACATTAATAATATCAGACAATAAGGTTTGAATGCATCGTTACAATACTTTTACAGGAGTAAGGAATGGGACAGCGTAGTATCAGGAGTGAACAAACCCGAGGAAGACGAGGGTGAATTTTATATATCTATAAAGGATTTTTGTAAATATTTTGAAAGTTGTACAATTTGTGACTTAACGCCAGATATCAACGGAGACGGAACTGGTGAAGAATGTGGTAGGTATACAATATTGTAGTACATGTAATTATAAAACTTATTGAAAAATGTAAATTGTACATTAGCAAAATATGTTTTCTGTCGATAAAAATATTTATATGCACTAGCCTCCACTTCCCTGGTGGAAGTTTACGTGATTAACCTAATTTGTCAGTTTCAAAGTTTTTACTGTGATTCTGTAATGGATTAGTTTGTTTGTTTTTCATTTAAACATTATATATTCAAATCATATAACCTTTAGCAATTAATGGTTATTATTTAAATAAAAACAAACCGGTCCAAATCCAAATCACAATCCCAAAACCAAAATTAAAAAAAATGAAAATAACTTTCAAATTTAGTTAGATATGTGGACATCCTCTTATTACATTTTCATACAACAGGATGTAAAAGAAAAAAGAATAATTGCAAAGTTTGGATTACAATGTAATGAGTAAAAACGTTTTTACAGATAGATTACAAGTTCTCTTGTTTAGTTTCATGACCAGGATTACCCTATGTAAATGTTTTGAATTAAATTGTTTTGTAATTTTGTTTTATTTATTAGAATATTTAACAAGTATATACGCAGAATGGAAAGGTGATTCAGCCGCTGGTCGGAAAATCTCCTTCAAAATACAAAGATTATATTTACTGTTTCTGAAGATGGTAAGATAGTGGTCATTATGAATAATACTGAATATATTAAAACAATTAGTTTTGTTTCTCTGTTTGCACATTTACCCAATTTTTAAATAAATGAATTATATTCTTTTATAATAAGAAATATATGTATTCATTTTTAAAACAATTGATTACCGAATATATTAAAACAATTAGTTTTGTTTCTCTGTTTGCACATTTACCTAATTTTTAAATAAATGAATTATATTCTTTTATAATAAGAAATATATGTATTCATTTTTAAAACAATTGATTACCAAATTTGGGTCCCAATATGAATTGTTCTTGTCGCGTTTACCTTGTTCTTTTATCATAAATGATAATTCTTAATAAATAAAATCAAGGCATCTGCCAATTTAATTAAAAACAAATTAAAAAAATGTTATATAATAAAGATTATATCTAAATGAAATGGTCACACATGTTGATAAAACATTATATCGTGTGTTAAAGCAGTAATTTAGAATATTGCTGTCCGTGGAAAGAGATTACAATAAGCATTAAGAGTTGTTTTCCATTTAAGGTATCAACGTATGGATACAGCTTCCATGTCTCCCTTGCATGTTTGCAGTTTTGAGTTTGTGTTTCTACACTATAACTGATTGTGTTTCATTTGTGTTACTTTTATAATTTTTTTATTATTCATAAAATCAGGAAAAGATAAACAGGGACTTGTACCTCTAGGATTATCTTTGGTCCAGCCAACGATCGAGGACGAGGATCTTGCAACAATATATATCCAATTATACAAGGTATTGGTGGATTTATTTGTCATGGGTATAGATACATCCGTGATTTCAGTATCCACTTTATTATTCCCTATTTAGATTATCTTGTGACTTGTTGATCTAGAAGGTAGTGCCTACCCTATCGCAGCACCTGAGTTTTCTTTCCTTGGGGAAAAATTTACACTTGAAACTTATTTTGACACTTTTGAAAGATTTTATATTGCTTTGGAATTGTGATTTGGACATGGCTCTGTGTGCTTATGTTAAACTCCATTTAAAAGACATGTCAGTTGTAATTTTATGTATTCTATACTAAAATTCTAACTTGCTCCTCGCATTCAATTTTTTATTTTTATTTTGATACGTTTTGCTCTATTACCATTATTGATTGTTAGAGGCAAAAAAAAAAGAGTTAGGTTTGTAAGATAACACACATTTTCATATTCATTTATTTAAAAAAAAGTGTAACTATGGGAGTCAAACATATCCAGGGTATTTAATACAAATACCGTGATGTTTATAGTTCTTCTGTTTGAGTGTTTAACTATAGATAATTTTTTCACTGTTCAAATAAATACCGACGTAATTTTACTGGCATTTAGTATCCAATTATTTATTGAAATCTATTTTTGAGAAATTTTTGTTAAAAGGTTTTATCGATAAATATTTATTTATTCATTGATGATTATTTTTAGATTTGATAACTTTTTATTAATTAATAAAAAAATAATTAGAATGTTTTCTTGATTTATTTTGTTTATTGAAGGTATTGGGTGAAAATGACGAAGGATTGATAATAGAACATTATCTTGAAAGCTACCTCAATCAAATCCAGGTTCACGGTGGAAAACGAGTAAAACCCGGAAGATATATGGTACTAGTTCTGAGTGACCCTCCCCGTGAATCAGATTGTTTGGTCCGGCTTTTCAGTATGGGACCAGTATCGGATGTAAAGTGAGTAATTAGTGTACATACATGTATATCACATTGAAATAACACGATTTTATATTGCCGATACTGTAGCTTTGAAATATTCAGCAGTTTCCAATCTCACCACAAAGTGAAGCTAGATACTGCAAACTTACAAAACTACTATACTGCATTTTTATTGCTCTCTTAGAAACAATTATATTGTTTTGGCACCTTTGGTCATATTGCTGTCCACTGTTTCTTTATAAATATAAGCTACGTGAACTCATACTTAGATAGTACACACATTAACAATTTTGTAAAACGTCTCTTTTGCTTCATTACACATACCTGCATTACATAGCCGATTCCATGCATACGTTTAATTGTTGGTTATATATATGGTAAGAATTTGCAGCATCACGTTTATAGGTATTGCCACTCATATAGAAACACTTTTTAATTTGTTATATTTTTTTCTAAATGAAATATTGAAACATTCATAATATGACAACAAAAGTTATAAGATGACAAAAAGCTATCCAGTTAAAATTTACAGGTTGTAATAACAGTTATCGTGTCGAAATCACTACAATTGCATCAATAAATACTTAACTTTAAGAAAATTGGTAAAATATCTCTATTAAAAGCTTGAACATATCTGCGATTTTCTAGGGAAAGCAAGTAAAATTATAACATATTTATAGCGAGTCGAGAACCATGGCATGCCTGTTTAAAGTTACTTAGCTATTTGGTTTATGTCATTTTCTGTGGTTCTTGTACATTAATTATTTTTCATAATCATCGAACAACCATCTTCATTGTATGTCCAAAGTATATACATTAATATTTATATTGTATTTTTTCGTGACATTTCAATCATTTTATCTGTGGTGTTGTATTTTATGTTCTTTCAGTTGCTAAGTACTTGTGTAATTTGTATTAATTGGATTTAAAATTTTGTTTAAGGGCAGTACCTGATTCTTGCGAAATAATGTTAGCGCCCGAAAGAGAAAAGTCTCTGAATATTCTGGATATAAATTGTGAGATAGGTAGGTAGTGATTGTACAAATAATTATACTACTAACAGAAGCAGAGAAGTAATTTTTATCTGCAGTTAAATGTTTAATAATTATCTTTATATGTAAATTAAGTTAGAGAGTATTTTGATACACTAAAGTACTTTTAAACTTCAATATACCAGGACACTATTGTATCATTATGTCCTTTTAAGGAGAAACCAGACACAGTCAGTGAGTGTGTGCGTTGTTTCATAGTTTTAGTTCCATTGCAGTTTATAGAGTCATTTTGTTTATTTATTCAACTACAAATAGCTTTTTTTTCTTTTTAAACTTTAATAACTTTTAATTCTTAATATAAACTAGTTAAATAAATGTCTTAAATCAAAGTTATTATTTTGTAGATGATTAGTGTTACATATTCTTTATTATCTTTATATTGTCAGTTTGTCATCATAATTCTGGTTATTCTTTAAACCTTGTACACCTTCAACTTCCTTTATCTTTTGAATGTGACACCCCAGGTAATGGATACTTTGAAAAAAACATTGAAACGTTTGTTCTTATTTTAGAATATGAGGAAGTAATTTGGGGAAAGTGGATTCGCGAGATAAACCTTGGTGGACAGGTTTGTGAAACTAATTTTGGAATTAATCCACAATTAGAAATGACAATTCCAGGGACAGGTAAGTTAAATAATACAACATATTGAAGAAAAGGTTTTATTGCATAAAACACCAAATGTCAAATGAGATAGCAGATAACTGCTAAATGTGATTGATACTGGGTGTTTGATTCATAAGATGTGTTGAATATTTCGCATAAGAGAAATGAGGCAGGGAGTTTGGTAATGGCTGTTAACGTCTCAGCCGATATTCATTCCTTTATTTTAAAAAGTTTTTGGTTTAATAAATGTCAAAAGAAAACCATCGGACTTCGACAAACGAGCTGATCGTCTTTGTTTCACGGAAATTGCCTAGTAATAACGATATGCTTTGTTGCATTTCACAACAAAGCATAAATAAAAAACAAACATAGCAATCCATGTTAAAACCGCATTCATATTCATTTTAACTGTAGTCAATGTATTTTTGTTTGATAATGGTGTGATATTATTGCAAAAATAAAAGAATTGAACCAAACAGAAATTTCTGTTTCTATATTTTACTGCCTAGTCATAACTAGGAAGATTAAAATCACGGCAATGTTGTATGTTATAGGAAACACAAAACAAGCAGTAAAGTTTCAGATGCTGAAAGGTCGTGGTTCATCTGAAATAGTTCTTGGACTAAGGGTGTTTAAGGTAATAAGAGAGATTAGTATTTTTAGTTTTGAATAAATATATGTGTATATTGATGTGATTTTGTATCATAAATAGTATCCCAAAAGTTGTATATGTGTTTATTTTCTTGCATAGCTGCTTTATTGTTAAATTGTATTGTGTAGTGTTGTTTGTTGAGTCAACTTTTGTCAATTATATTGTTTTGATAGGATATACATAAGATAGAAAAGTAAAGATATTAATATTACTTTTAAATCTATGAATTCCAAATATCTATGACAAATGATTGGACCTAATTATTTTAATGAAACTTGCATTTTAAGAAACATTTAATACCTCTCAAATTCCTCTTATGATGCATCTTTAAACTGCAGTATCCGTATTCGGAAAATTCGCCAATATCGAAAACATCATCATTACCTAAGCTCTAAACAGGTGATAATTGTTAATTAATCTTTCTCTTCTATCTTGCAAAAATTTTTATGATGTTTTGTTTTACACGCTTGTGCTAAAAGCGAAATTCGCAATTTTATATGAAATGTTTTGTTGTTTTATAAACATTGTGTTTACTTTAGATTTCAAATGATGAGACAATGCCAAAATCTACAAACTGGTTTTGGGATAAAGAACAAACTAACCAAACAATAAAGTCTACAGACGGTAAAGTAGAAGGCTGGGAGTGGAACTATATACAGCCAGCCTATGTACTGACACCGGGACGGTACTGTGTAGTATTATACCATAGTGATGAGACTAAAGAATCTTCATTCTGCTTACTGGTCAAATCAACCAAGTCTTTGACATTAAAGTAAGTATGTCCAGACTGCAGTTTTTATAGAATCTAGAAAATTTATATACTTTAATTCTTGAAATACCAAATTATAAATTTATGAAAAGGCATACAATGAGTTTGTTAACTTTTGGTTTAAGATATAATTAAAGATGTTGGAAACATTCCTTTCATTTTGGTTTTGACTGTTTTAAACATGAAAAATATGGAAAGGCGTGATTACAGAAATATTAAAAATATTTACACCTGTAATAAAAATGGAAATAAATATGTAAAAACTGCGTGAAAACGTATTTTGAAATTGGTGAAATCAAATATATCTACTAAAGTAAATATCTACTAAATAGTCTGTATTGAAAACCTAGTTAGAAAATACATCAAGACATTTTTCCATCTTTAATTCTTTAATCACAATGGGAATTGGTTCGAAAATGGTATTCAGGAATTAATACCCTAATGAAAGGGTTAATTAAGTGTCGTTTATCTGTTTTGGGGGGTATTTTATCTGCATTGATTGAATATGAATAAAAGAGCAAAAGTTGAAAATAAAACATATTTAAATATTTCTTAGGTCGTACCATATAGACGAGAAACAAGTTCTAAAAGAAAGAGAAGAAGCTGAAGCAATGGCCACTGCAGAAAAACAAATGCACAGTGATAACGCCCAGGAACAAGAAAATGAACCATAACACACTAAATAATATGAAAAGTCAAGTCACGTAAACAGCGTACAAATACGATCGGCTTGATTAGAAACCGCGTTAAATGACGTCATGAAACGTTCATTGTTTTTATGCAACCGAAAGTCTCGTCTGATCTCGGATACTATTTATACACGTCTAAAAGACATGATTTGCAAACACTGTAAGCCCCATATTGCTATGTTTCTCAACAAACGAAATCTTCAATAATATAATAAATATTTATTAACAAAGGAAAATGAACGCGTTCACAAATTGTGCATTTTTGAAAAAAACATGGCATTATACTTTCAAAAATGATCGATAGACTTTATAAATTTAAATCTGCATTCAGCTTTTTGTCACAGCTGGGTGATTTTATTTTGTTAAAATGTTATTGTCAAATATTTATTTATTGCTTTGTGAATTGTATTTATTTTTATATAAAAATGTTTCTTCTTTCTTGTTTATTTTGTGTTATCTTTTTCAAATATCAAATCACCTAGTAAGAACTGTTGTAATCAAAACCAACGACTATTCTTGTTTTTTGTTATACAAGAATTATAGTTTAAAAAATGGTTCTAAAAAATAATTGATCAGAGCTGCAAGAATGGTAACTGAAGATTTTCCTGAAATCTGGTAAAATTATATCATCAAACGCTTACCCTTCCGGAGCACCCGGCCTCACTTCCCTGGTGGATGTTCACGTGTCTAACCTAGCTTGTCAGTTTTTACTATGCTTCTAGATTATGATTCGGACATATATAAGTATGTTTGTTTTTGAATTATACAGTTTAATGCTTTGTTAGGACCCTGCGTTCTACTGTTTTATGTGTTATCCAATTTTTTCGCATAGAATTCAACAGGGATTGATGGCTTCCCCGGTTTGGTTTTCTACAGAATTCTTATATCGGCCAAGGTAGGCGCAGTTTGAAGATTACAACCTCACCACCACCAAATGTGGCTACAATCCGGGCAGGTCCTTGTGTTTGTCAGTCCGGTTGCCGATTATTGGTAGTTTTCTCTTGGCTCTATCTTTACCTGTACTATTCAGCATCGATAGTATATAAATATTACATCTCTGATAGGGTGACAGTCCATATTGTCACCCCGAGAAATTTGATTGTTGACAATGAATTTTGAAGAGTGACAATATAGACTGTCGCCGAATCAAAAATGTAATATTTATTTTACTATACCGATTTTTGGTGTTTATTATACTGTACAACCTAACTATATTGGATTGAAAATTATGACAGTCAGCTCTCGTTTGTAAGTAACTTGTGACACGCATGTAACATTATTCACTTTAGTCTAAAAGCATTTTATTGATTTCGAACCGCATGCGCAGTTTTTGTGCGCATGTGACAATTTTCGTAATGTCAACTACTCACTTTATGTCACCCTGTGACGTCAAATTGATCCAAACGCTTATTAAGCAATCAAATTTCGCAAACATTTTACAATAGGGATAATATAATAATTTAAATTGGGCGCAAAACTTCTTTCACTCATTGCAATCAATGGTCCTAATATAGGATTACGCTTCGATATGCGTGTGTTGGCATTGTAACCGTAGCTCCTTTGGCATAATGCTCACAGATTGATGATTAAAACTAGCGCAAAGCTGACCAAGAATTGAAGAGATATTTAGTAATGAATGCCATGGGTCCTTTGGATGGCATGTTTCGTGTCACGGCAGGCTCACCAAGCTACAAAAATCTTTGTACATTGACCTTGGGGCACTGCAAGACGCACTAGACGGCCGTTTCGCAATACATTTCCTCATCAGTAGTGCTTGGACCAAAATTATAAAACCAAAATTATTTTGAAGATGTTGACAAGCCACCCAAAGAACCAAAATATATTTTACCAAATTAAGCTAAGGAAATACTTTGTATGAGGGAGTATACCTTAGTTTTTTGAGAAATTTCAAATTATAACTTGCAGGAAATTTAGACAATTATAGTGAATTTCTGACAATAATACGAAATTATTGCCACTGAGTAATCATTTTATTGTCATAACAAAAATCAATAACTAAACCTAAATCTACACGAATAAAACTTTATTTTTAAGATTATTTTACAAATGAATTAAAAAAATATATTATACGTAATATATAAAGTGCAAATTAGAATTAAAACATAACACATCTTAAAATCATTTTTCAACAGTAAAATTATTACAAAATTATAATTACATATAAAAATATAACGTAAATTATTAAGGCTGTATAAATGGCTATTAAACAAAAATATAACCCTTCACCAATATAATGTTATATATAAAAATGAAAATATTACAACATCATATTCACAGTTCAACAGATATCAAATATTGCAAAACAAAAATGACATTTAAAAAGAAAATATAGACCATTTCTTAAAGTTTTTTCTCTGTTTTATGAATTTTTATTAGGGCTTGGACGGTATGTGTTGTTTGTGTCTGAGGTCACATGTAACATGCATGTGCCTGTTTTGGCTATGTTTGAAAATCATTTTATTGTTACAACAAAAATCAATAACTAAACATAACTCTACACGAATAAAACTTTATTTTGAAGATTGTTTTATAAATGAATTAAAAAATATAATATACGTAATATATTAAAATTAACACTATTATCAACATTTGACAATAGTTAAATCATTGCAAAAACATAATTACATATAAAAATATAACGTAAATTATTAAGGTTGTGTGAATTGCTATAAAACAAAAATATAACCCATCACCACAATATATAACATAATATATAAAATCCAAAATATTTCAGCATCACAGGCAACGGTGTACAGATAAAAAAGTTTCACATCAATAATGACAATGAAAAAAATATACACCATTTTTCAAAGTTTTTTATCTGCTTTAGGAATTGTTATTATGGCATGGAGCGGTATGATAGGTTTCAGCCCGGTTTGTTTTTTATATCTCTTCATTTTATCATCTATGTTACCGAAGCCGTATTGTTTTTAACCCTTTAGTAAAATATATAACCATATTGGTTGGTTCCCTGGTATAACTATAGTGTTTTTTTACTCTGGTGCCTTTAGTTACAATTCAAAAACAAACATACCAATCCATGTCCAAATAACAATTCTAAAGCAAAGTAAAAACTTTGAAATTGACAAACAGCTTAACACATGAACTTGCACGATAAAACTTAGGCCGGGTGCTACGGAAAGCTAAGCAGCTCATCTCAAAATTAACTAAACCGGTCAAATTACCATTTAAAAAGGAACATGGAACTGTGAGACGTCAAATATATCAATGATAATTTGGGATACATGTCACTGAAATATCCTCTTGTAGTCATAGTTTGGGGAACTAAATTATTAAATTTGCAAGAACTATTGATCTCGAATTTCCATTCCAATAATTTTCTTACCCTTCCGGAGTACCTGAAGCATTATCAAAAATATGTTCTAAGAATTTTAAGAACGGTAACTCTGTATTCCAAAGCTATATCAGGTAATAAACTAACTGGACGGTTTATCGATGAGGTTCCCAGGTAAACTTTTAGTGTTTATACGTCAATAGGTGATGATACCATCATTAACATGTATATTGTAAAGACCACTTTCTGACATGTGTAATATCCAAAGATAATATGAGTGGATTGACAAATAGTGATCTAGAGTTTGAATCTCATTTCCAATCATATTATATAAGAACATTCTACACTAAATCATATCCGTAATACTATATTTTAATTACCATGGATATATTTTATTTCAATTAAATAATAGAATAATGATATATAAATGCCCAGTCTCTGATATAAATAATATGTTAAAATACACGAGTAGTCTTAAAGTAGTTAAATAAATAAATAAATAAATAAATAAATATTTACTGAAATTAATCATGAATGCTAAAAATGCAGAGATATCATCAGATAAAAAAATTAGTTAATTACTTAATCACTGAAATAAATAATATATAAAATACATGAATAGTCTATAAAGTAATTAAAATAAATAAATATTTATTGATAAAGAATCACGAATTCGATTTGTAAATAAATTAAATATATGATAAAATGCAGTATCATGGGATAAAAAAAGTTAGATATAAATATATTTATATATATAACAAATACATGAATAGTCTATAAAGAAATTAATATACATGTAAATATTTAATGAAAATGAATCCGCAATTGTAAAAAAATAAATAAATAAACAAATAAATAAATAAATAAATAAATTTATTAAAAGAGAGGAGAGATGTTTGATCCTTTATACCCTTGTTCAGCTTGGGGTGGGGGGGGAGTCCGGAGGGAAATTAGCTTATCCGTTAGGCGATAGCGTACACTAAGAGAGAGAGAGAGAGAGAGAGAGAGAGAAGAGAGAGAGAGAGTTTGATCCTTTGAGCACTTTCCGACCTCAAGCTGGTGGAAATTCCGAAGTGAAATTAGCTTCTCAGTGCACACTTAAAGTTTTTTTTCGCGAGGTATATAAAGGCGGTATATAATAAGCCAACAATAGCACATTTATCTATACTGGCAAATTCCGAGAGAATTATTTTTTTAGAGGTGCTGAGTGTGTATTGTCTAATTTTTATGAATTTGATTTTGTTTATGAAGATGTAAATTTTAGATTAATGAAATTTTATGGATTCCTAATTTATTAAACTTTGATAAATACAAAATTTGCTAATTGATAATTTATTAAAATTATCTAAATACAACTTTTTAAAAATATTTATAAAACATTTATTTGAATTAAACACCATTATTAAATTTCATAATACTGAATGAAAAAATATTTATGGAATTAAAATAAATTTATAACTTTTTTTAATTCTTCAAAATAAAGTTATCATTGCCAAACTTGAAATTAGATAATTTTAACTACAAAATAATTGCTCCGGGCTAACATTGATCAGTTGTAAATAAATCTCGATATTAGCCCGGAGCAATATACATGTATCGCCTCCTCAGCAGCTATACATGTATATTACAATTTGACCCGTCATACACAGGTAAATATTATGACAGCTACGTCACAGAAAATAAACAAAAATCAACTTTTGTATTTCAAACCTCAAATTACTCAAGTAAACATTAACTTATTTTTATTCTGAAAACTGATTTAGAAACTTTGAAATGTTTGTTAAATAACCGAAACAGGAAAAATATTTTTTGAAAATTGGAACTACTTTTAATAATTTTTTAAAAGAACGTCGGTATTGTAATTCCATATATATGTAATGTAAAACATAACCATGACTTCAAAGTTAAAATAACTCAAAAAAACATAAAGTTATTTTGTTTTTGAAAATAATTTCTGAAAGGTATTTTTCCATATTTTAAAAAGATAACAGGAAAAATATTCTGTTATGAATAATAAAAAAGTTATGATCGTTTTTGTAACAACATGCAACATTTTCAACGTTAATCCTATATACAGCCACAGGTGAAAATCTTATAAGCTGTGTAGACCGACATCAGCGCCCCTAGTGGTCGCCCAAACATATTGTCAGTAATGGCAGTTCACGTTTTTAACTTAATTTGTAAGAGTGTTTGTTTTCAATTTTGGATTTTTGATCAGAACATGGACAGATATTTTGTGTTTGACATATAAAATGATTGTAAAATCCACTGCCTATTTAATATTAAACTGACAACCGTAACCAGATAACACACACAAATATTTATATATCGCACTTCTGTAAAATGTATTGACTACCTACAGCAACATTCACAAGACCAACTCCCTCCTTTAAGGATCTTTAAGGATGTCCTTAAAGATCCTTAAAGCCTCCTTAAAGACCCCTTTAAGGACCACCATCTTCTTTAAGGATCTTTAAGGCTTCCTTACAGATCCTTAATGGAACTGAAATTTTAAGGATCTTTAATGCGGCTTTAAGGATCTTTAAGGATCACCCTGACATACACATGTATTTAAATGATATAATGGTGTTTTTTCAACCACCCTGAATTGGCTAAGGATGCACCATTATTTATTTATTTATTTATTTATTTATTTATTTATTTGGTATATATTACACAAAAATAATTGGAGAAAAACGCGATTAAAAATAAATGTCCGGTGATAAAATTTCATGATTGTTTTCAAAGTAATTAATTAATTAATTAATTTATTTATTTTTTATTTATTTATTTATAATCTATACTGCTCCGATTATTATGTACCAGCTCTAAATTGATTCAATGTACAACTTCTTATTTAATTAATTAATTATTTATTTATTTATTTATTTATTTATTTATTTATTTATTAAACTAAAAAAAGTGTAGTTTTGACTATTTATCATTATGGATTTATGCCCAGGTAATAAAAGAACATTGTTCCTAATTGATGATCATCAACATTACCCCGGTATCTCATCAACAACTTACCTAACTAATTGATAACAGAAGCAAATTCAAACTCATTTTAACCAGACGATAGTATTTTCTACCTGAAAAATTTACCGTATGTTGTTAATCTCTTTAATTACCTAGATGGATTTGAATTTTAATGGAATCTGATGATTAATCTACATGAATAGTAATGTTAGGGATACTTTAGATACTTTTTACCAATTGTTATTTGTGTGTAAATAAATAAATAAATAAATAAATAAATAAATAAATAAATATTTTTAAAAACTTTATAAGTATATGAAATATGAGAGAGAGAGAGAGAGAGAGAGAGAGAGAGAGAGAGAGGGCAGAGCGAAGACTTGTACATCATCAGTTTTTAAACTACCATTATTTGATATTTCTTATTTCATGACCTTGAAATGTGCATTCAATAAATAAATAAATTAATTAATAAATAATAATCAAATAAATATATAAATAATCAATAAATAAATAAATAAATAAATAAATAAATAAATAATCAAATAAATAAATAAACACTCATATAAATAAATAACACTCATATAAATAAATAAATAAACCACAATTTCATAGACAAGAGAGAGAGAAACTCGGAGCTGAGAGTTGTCTATCGGAACTTTTTCCCACAAGCGAAAACTATAAGCATGATTTTCTAATCATAAAATAGGTCCGCAATCTAAGTTAACGAATTTCGGGCTAATAAAGTTGTGATTTATAATGAAACAATTAAAAGAAAAAACATTTATATCATCGGCATTTATTTTAAGTTAATTATCGTTTTAATTTGTTTTCTTGTCGAAAATGGGGTTCTCTGTGTGTTTCTGTTTCATTAATAATCCTAGAACTGACAGCCTCAATATAACTAGCAAAATCTTGATCTCACTGTCTTGGTTCACATCTTTAGGGAAAATCTAGTGTGAGAAAACTCGCTTGTCGAATATTGGTTCTAATCTCAATGCACTTCGATTTCTTTCACTATCCTTGAACTTAAAGTCTCTACACAAGACTATACAATTTTGTTACAAACTGACAAAATATTAAACTGGGACAGGCCATAATCTCAGAAAATTTGTCAGTTTGCTCAGGTTTTACATTCTTGGCCATTCTAGAATTCTTATTCATTGAATCAAATAATGATATAAGTGAAATAATCTTGACACAGGAATGAAACTCTATACTCTGCTATCCCGTTATCCTGATTATGTTGAGAAAAAAGTAAAAAAGTTTTTTCCAGAAATAAATCAAATGGTGTTGTTCAAACACAAAAAGATATTAGCAGTCTGCAGCTGACGTTGGAATATTGTCATATCTAGGAGAGAAAGAGAGAGAGAGGGGAGAATTTGGATTTGCAGTGTCGTGTACTTTTTTCGTTCTGTTTAAAAATAATTCAAAAATGGTAAATCATGCAGTGTCAGATCCAGCGGGATGGAGGTAGGTGGGCAGGGAGGGGGGCACCCCAACATTTGCCCCTGCTTTCCGACTTTTTTCCCTCTCGCTTACCGCAAATTGTCAAGCAACCAGTGGATGGACCAGTTAATTAGTGGTACTGATTAATTAATTCGTGTACAGGTAGGTAATTGCAATCAGAGGATGATGTAATGTACCAGTTCGCTGAGGTATGAAAGAATTCAGGTAGTGCTGACCAGTCTTAGGTGATAATGTTATTTACCTGATCACTTAGGCATGAAAGAACCCAGTTAGTATTAGTAAATGACTTTTATAGTACTAATTAAGACACTTCTGTCTTGTCAGAAAGCATGAATTTTAAACTGGGCTGTTATCAGTACTTCAAAATAATTCTTATTCAAGGACAGATTCCATAAAGAGTGATTCCATTAATCATAAATGAATATTGGGACCAAGGGTCAGGGCCCAGAGAGAGAGAGAGAGAGAGAGAGAGAGAGAGAGAGAGAGAGAGAGAGAGAGCTAATTAGAATGGTACATTTTTAGCACATAAGATTATCTTTTTGTATATTTTTATAGCGCAAAGTCCTATTTTCATATAAAAGTCCCAATTTTTGTACATTTTTTGTACATTTTTTTTTATTTTTAATTGGTTTTAATAGATAAATTCCATCTCATTTGACTTTTTATTCTATCCGTCCGTTATTGGCTTTATGGAACAAATCTAAAATGATAAGTGCTATTTTCTGGTAAAAAGGATTCTTGTGTATTGCACCATTATACTGATTATTTAGTATAATAATGTAATAATTTAATTAATATAATAAGAGTAACTTGAATGTTCAGATGGATGTCATATAGATAATTTTAAACAAGTGTGGAAAAAAGGGAGGAAGGAGACCTTCCACTTCGGTAGCAGCCAGCTAGGTAGAGTGTCGACTGTCCGCTCCAGAAGTGGAAGGTCGCGGGTTTGGTCTCTGGCCGGGTCTGATCATAAACTTGAAAAAGAGTAGTGAGTATTCACTTGGATCCGCTTTTGAGTATGACAATGGTAATATTTTTTTTAAACAGTTTTACCAGATTTATAACAGTAGGAAATGTCGCTAGTTCTACTGGTTCAATTTGTAAAGAGTACTATTATTATAATGTTTAACATGTGCACCCTCTCTCTCTCTCTCTCTCTCTCTCTCTCTCTCTCTCTCTCTCACCGTGAATTGAATTAATTTCTGAAATTATTTTATTTAACATTCTCACTGTTTCCCTCATAAAACAGTCATTTAAGTTAAATGCAAGATTTTGAAGGATAGATTAAGATTATAACAAATTATCATTAAAACTCATCCTTCCATTTTGTACAGATTATTAAATGTCGCTGATACAATATTATAGTTGTTTATCAAACAAGGAAATAAGTATTGGTATTACAACAAAAATGTAACTAAATTTTAAAAGACAATTTTAAATAAAATTTACTTAAAATTATTGTTTTAATTTCAAGAATTATTGAAATATTTTAATAAAAAAGCAGTAGTATGATTAAGATTATACAAATAGGAATGGATATCTGATCGATAATTGATCTTTATAAAAGTGATGTTTGCCAGTCAGATAAATAAGTGTATTACAGGTAAAGGTTTGATATGCCCGTCTTCCTTTGATCAGAAATCTTAAGTCAGTTAAATTAACCTAAAAATTATTCCTCTCAAGAATGAAAGAGCAAACTATAATAATAATAATAATAAAATATTTTTTAAATGGAGTAAAACATTTTATTTATATATTTTATTATCAAATCTGAAAGATTTAGAGCTAGTCACGTGATCCTTAGGCTACCGGGTACTAATATAGTTTAAAAATATAAAATGCATATTCATGTCTTCCGTGGCCTAATGGATAAGGATGTAGAGTCAGGAAAGGATGTAATCTGGGGAACTAAGGGTAGTGAGTTCAAGTCCCGCTGCGAGCGAAATTAGATAAGTAAATTTGTAATAAATGATACTAAATAATGTGTTCTTCTTTATTTGTGATTTCAGGACTACTTGCAAAACAACCAAATTAGTATAAATTGATAAAGAAAAATGATTAAATAAATAAGTTTAATTTTTATAAATTTACAAATTTTATAAATAAATAAAAAAAAATAAAATAAAATAAATTTTTTTAAATAAAACAATTAAATAAAATAAAAACAGTGTAAGAGTATAATAAGTTAAATAATTATATTTAACATCACATTTATATAAATTTAAAATTTAAAAAAATGTAAAGAAATTTGTTTTCTGTGTTTATTAAACGAATCCTTAAAGATCCTTAAAGCCGCCTTAAAGATCCTTAAAATTTCAGTTCCATTAAGGATCTTTAAGGATGTCCTTAAAGAGACCTTAAAGACACATTTAAGGTCCTTAAAGACCCCTTAAAGATCCTTAAAGCCCCATTTAATGAGTCTTTAAGGGGGCTTTAAGGATCCTTAAAGGTGACTTTTCTTCTTGTGATTACAATTTGGTTAAAAAAGTATTTATTTGGATGTTTACTAACAACTGTTTAGAGTGAAAATGTGTAAATATTTGTGTTATTCTTTTAAAATATTAAAAAATCAACAATTTAATAAATCTATTAATAATTCATAGACTTATTGTAAAATAAAGCAATTAGAAAATAAAATTTTATACCAACTTAATTGAGGAGACATACAAAACAATGGCAATATAACAATAGCACGATATAAAAATAAAGGAATCACTTTTGAAAATGATGTAAAAAAGAAGGATGCGATCACACAAAGGTCAAAGATATAGATATAATACTAATTTTTTGTGAACTTGTTCATTCAAGTATTTTCCATGTATAGAAATGATAAAAAATAAAAAAAAGTAAAAATATTTCTGAAAGGCCAATGTTGCAGAACCATATGAAAATGAATAAAAATCTTGCTCATATCGGGTTTTGATGGGTCTATTCAGTCAGGATGAATTTTTCAATATTGCACAGAGCGTCCTTCACCAAAGGAAACTATACGCCACTAGCTCTGTAATTTAAGCTGTATTTTATTTCCATATTATACCCATTTTTATTTACAGCATTTAACGGCCGTTTCAGAACACAATTACTTATCAGTAGTGCTTGGTCCAAAATTATGAAACCCAACTTTTTTCAAGATGTTGAAAAGATACCCAAAGGACCAAATTAAGCTAAGGTAATATTTTGCATGAATGAGTATACCTTATTTTATGAGAAATGTCAAAGGATAAAATAAAATATATAAAGTTTTGAACATAACCGCATAATAAACTGCTGGTTATACAGAAACCATTTTAGAAGAATCAGTAAACAATCACAGCCTACAGCTTGCTGTAAATGGGTCGAACTAGATTGTTCGTGAAAAATTCTGCAAAAATGAAAAGAATGAAATTTACAGTATGAGGTCAAGTGTGTGGAACTAAAAGTTATATTTAAGGAATGAATTCTTAGCAACAGTGGTGATAAGCAATCATTTCAGCTGGCTGAATAATACCAACCTGCATGCGTTTGTATGTTCTCCACAGTGTGTACAGAAATAGAGAGTAAAGATATACTTTTGCTAATTATAATACTGTATAAAAAAATTGCGATGGAAAATATTCACGATTTTCATGGTGACTATTTTACGGTAAAAATCTCTTTTCAGCGAAAAAAATCTAAATTACCTTGGTACATTTTCCTTTCAGTGGGAAATTTCCTACCGCGAAATCGTTAAGAAGATCAAAACTAACCGCGAAAGAATTCTAATATTACTTCTTATATAGTACCAAAAATTACAATAATTTTATCATACATATTGACCTTTGGCATAATATTACATATAATTATTACATTTTATATAAGTCCGTCCAGAAAGTATTGAGCCCCTCTTACATAACTTTTTGTAAAACAGCAGCTTTGACGGTATTAGTAGTTGATGTTTTGTTAACTTATATTTGTCGAAAGACTATTTTATATACTACATAGACTGTTTTTCAAATGGCATAATTGATAAAAGGTTCAATTTTAGTTTTAGTGAACTGCGAGTGACAAAAAAAGATTTGGGAAAAAATCAAAATGCTTCAGATACTAGTATGGACTAAATGAATAGAAAATACGAAAAACAGTTATGAAAACTTAATTTCATGTAATTACCAAGCCTTTTGAAGGTAAAAATGTACTTTTATCAGTAACAATATATTCTGTATCGAAAATACTAAATTATTTAGAAATATGGTAAAATTTGATTTTTGGTGAGTGTATTAACCGATTATTTATTTTTCGTATAACGTCAATTTTCCTACTACAAAAAGATGTTTTATAGTATCAGTTGACGTAGGAAAAAAGTTTTATTTGTGTTTTGGCACGTATGCTTTGTTCTCAGAGTCGGAAATTATTTTTTGCCAAAGGACAACAGTTTTTGTGTCTGAAATATATAAAGGGAGATAACCTTGTCTTTTGCAATTTTATTGCATTAAATGTAATTTGCAAGATCTAGATGTATGTCACATGTAAGTAACTATTAAACAAATCATTGATAAGACATGTCAAAATTTGTTATAGCAAACAAACTACAAAACATCATAACCTCATAACCTCTTTATTCCTGCATATATATATATATATATATATATATATATATATATAATATATATATATATATCCGAAACAAATTGCCACAAACTGTACATAAACATATATAATTGAAATAGGAATAATGAAACAATATTTTGGTTTCTCGAGTAAAGAAAATTTCAATATTGAAAATATAGAAACACCCTGTTTCCTTGAGTACAAAAATATCAACACTCAACATTAAAAATATAAAATATTAATTGTTAATATAAATATATAAATGTTCCTGCGTAAATATGTCACAAAATAATATAGCGTCTTTAAGTTTATGAAACGTTACACGTTTTCTCCGAATATATGTAATACAAAAATAATGGACACTGTATTATTAAAACAATCTTTATACTTATAAAAAATATAAAGAGAATTATAACTTGTTTCACAATAATAAATGTTTCTATCACACAAAAAGTAATAATTGTAAACATAACAAGCGATATATGAATAACAGCGTAAATGAAATAACAATCAGCGCATAAAACATTTTTAATCAAAAACAATACCCTCAACTACCAGTAATTTCAATAATGGATATTAATTGCATAAACAGTTAACAAAATTATAAACGAAATTTAATTAATCTTTTCTTTCTATATAATTTTTTAACGAAAATTTAAAGCAGTAACAACATACAATTGTGTTAGGTTACCGAACCTTGAATATTAAAAATAACTAGAAATGATAAAATATTTTTTTTGTTTTCTAGATAATTAAGGAAGTTCTGAAAACCTTTGCTGGACAAAAACCATAATTGATAACGTAAACCAAATAGACTATCGTCTCCGAATTGGAGACGAGGATGTTTATATAGCATATTTAATCTGCAATACACATTAGTGCATTTCAACAAGAAGAAGTAGTTTAGTTAATACTGGTTGTATATAACGAAGTGTTCAAGATATATTGAATCTTTAGGGTTTTTTTAATCTGTATAATTGACTGTGGGCAAAACACCTTCCAAACCAGATGTCTCCGCAGGATTCTAAAAATATTATGGCCAAACAAGATCAGTAATGAAGAGCTGTATGAAAGAACCCAAAACAGCTGCCATATCCGACCAGATTAAAGAGAAACGCTGGAGGTGGATTGGCCATGTCCTTAGAATGGAAATATCAGAGATACCAAAGGAAGCCTTAAGATGGACGCCACCTAGAAAGAGAAACAGAGGAAGTCCCAAGGAGACATGGCGGAGACCAGTTGAGAAAGACATGAAGGAGCAGGAATGGACTTGGAGCATAGTACAGCAAATGACAGCCGACAGACAGAGATGGAGGTCCTTGGTCAAGGCCTTATGTGCCCAAGGCACGAAGAGGACTAAGTAAAACAAATGCTTTAAACAGTGGTTAACCTCATTCGTTGTATGGAACAATGTGGAATGCGCAACCATTTGTAACTGGTGCGCCTTAAAAAGTGAACATTGGCAATGTTAATACCTACAATTTGGATATAGGGTGGTATCTTTTGCATTCTTTCTTTGTTCTGTATGCCGAACCTTACTGTCATATAGAAAATATAGGGAAGATTGTTAATTGAAAGACTTCAGGAAAAATGTTACACAAATATCAAGTATTTATATATATATTATATATATATTAAAATGATGAGGATGTTTTTCTGTTTTACTTTTGTTTTAGTATGTTGGAATTGGTATATTTATACCCCCGGTTAAAAAGTGGGAGGTATATAGTGATAGGGATGTCCGTCCGTGTGTCCGTCCGTGTGTCCGTCCTTCCGTCCTTAGGGTATCTATCTCTTATCCGCAACTCCTCCTAAAATCTTCAATGGATTTTCATGAAACTTTCACACAATCTTTGTGATATAATATAGATGTGCACTTCCTATTTAAAAATTTGATCCGATGTATTTTTTATGTGGGGGGAGCGGGGGGTATTTTTTATGAGCTTGTGGCTCAGTTTTTCTAGTCTAATTTATCTTCATATTGCTCTTTTAATAATAAAGTATGCTCTTTTTCAATTGTCTAAATTAATGTTTATCTTAATTATATTACACCTGGAATTACTATTAATGTTATCATGAAAAAGCAGCAAGAAAAATATAGGTCCCGTGTAATACCAAAAATACTATATTTTGACCGACCCGACTAAAAATGCAATGTCATTGAAAGAAAATAAATTGCTATCTTTGGTTCTGTGAAAATAAGGATGCTTCTGGAGTTATTCCTAAATAATATATCTTGGAATCTACACAATTATAACCGAATCTTCTGTCGTGATGTAGACCCCCTCCCCCTGCATTTGGTACTGATTAAGTCAATTATATTTTTTAATTCTAAATTTTTGGAAATGACAAGTACTAGCTTTCCATGAAAACGTGCCTGGCTAATCATTTCTTAATATGAGTGTTTGGTGGTTGAGAGGCTTAATGCGGACAACATGTTTCTCACTGCTTATGGTCTAATATATATTAGTATGAGAAAGCTTGCTAAAGATCAGTGACTTTCGCTGGTAATCCGGATTCCTCCAACGGACCATTGAGAGACGGTCGCCTTGATATAAGCAATTGCATTACGGTTGGGATGTAAAACACCAATTATTTCACTGTAGCCATGTGTCGATATGACATTCATTGGCAAGTATGTTGTCGTTTCTTTAGTTTTTGCTAAACTGATATGAACATGTACTAATGTGTGCTTGTGGCAACCTTTAGTGCTAGAACACTCGTCAACATTTTCGCAGAATAACACTACAGACATCTTGTCCATCATACTGGTAGTAAGCCAACTAGTAAAGGCCTACGACAAGACAATTCCTTTCTTACTTGCGGTTGAGCGGGGTCGAGCTCACAACGGTGTGGCGCCTTGCAGTTGAACGAGATCGAGCTCACAACGGTGTGGCCATTGAGTTTTAAAATTTTAACACCTTAATCATTCGGTCACTGCAGTCTCAAATGTATGTATACAAGTATGATATAGTAAAGAACAGTTGAACATTTGTGCAAATATTATAGGTTGAATCCGATATATCTCCTATAAATAATTTTAGGCGTGGAAAACATAATTATTAAAAATAACAGAAAATATATTATTATTAAAAGGAACAGTGTTATTATGAAAATACTATAGCATGATCAGTCGCTTTTTAAAATGGTATTTTTTATTGCATCTACTAATGCATTTTAAGGAATAACGGAAAACTGGACTAGAAGTTATAGTTCTCTAGCCCTGCGGAACAGCTCTGTAGCAGTAGACCGCAGAACTGGCTGGGTTGTGTCTAAGGAAGACAGGCGATAGACCTTCACTGTCAATAAAAGCAAATGTAAACTGAAGACGCTTACAGCAAAGGATATACCTTCACAATTAACCCTTATAAAACAGAGAAAGGCAGGCATATCTTTGGAATTTAAATCTTTGGTAATCATTAAGTCAGTCAAAGTTTTGAAATCTAAATCTTTTGTAATGATTAAGACAATCAAATCTTTGGATTCTAAATATTTGGTTATCATTAGG
The DNA here is from genome assembly GCA_021292105.1 of Anadara kagoshimensis. NCBI lineage: Eukaryota > Metazoa > Mollusca > Bivalvia > Arcoida > Arcidae > Anadara > Anadara kagoshimensis. The sequence continues at coordinate 21,930,630 of CM037872.1, read as the reverse complement.
GCAGTCAAAGTTTGGTAATCATTAAGTAAGCTATATCTTTGAATTCTAAATTTTTGTAAATCTTTGGTAATCATTGAGACAGTCATATCTTTAGAATCTAATTTTCTGATAATTATTAAGACATTCATATCTTTGGAATCTAATTTTTTGGTGGTTATTAAGACATTCATATCTTTGGAATCTAATTTTTGGTAATCAATAAGAAATTCATATCTTAAGAATTTAAATGTTTAAAAATTAATAAAACATTTATATTTTTTAATCCTAATCTTTGGTAATTATTAAGACATTCATATCTTTAGAATCTAAATCTTTGGTAATTTTTAAGACATTCATATCTTTAGAATTTAAATGTTTGTTAATTAATAAGACATTCATATTTTTGGAATCCTAATCTTTGGTAATTATTAAGACATTCATATCTTTAGAATTTAAATGTTTTGGTAATTAATAATAGACATTCATATTTTTGGAATCTATCTTTGATAATTTTTTAAGACATTCATATCTTTAGAATTTAAATGATTGGTAATTATTACGACATTCATATCTTTAGAATCTAAATATTTGGCGGTCATATCATTGGCCGCTGAATATTAAACTGCCGAGTCAAAATGGACACAGTGTATCCAGTACTGTGGATATTGTACCAATGGAGATATCCCAATCTTCTTAATAATCTTACAAAACCAGAACTTTATACATTCATAAATACGAATATTTAGAAAAAACATAAAAAAGCCTTACTTATCGAAAAAGGTTCATGTATGAAAAAAATTGCAGTGTATGTAACCAATATAAGACGTCCTTCCCTGTATTTTTTAAATATCAACAAAAATCCTCTATAAATCCCCTTTACAAAAATGATTTCATTTGCATGATTGTTAAGTAACAATGTAGTCCTTTAAAGATGCGACAAGATCATTAGTGTACCTAACATCTCAAACGGAAAATTTTATTAATCTTGACATTTACACAGAATTTATGACAGTTTGTTTTTTTAGTTATTTAAATAACTTTTCTTTCACTTTACCACTTACTTAAATGAAACATTTTGTAAAAAGCAAGTATAAGTTAATCCTCACAGCAATCATATTCCAGTACAATTTTTCAGTTTATTTTGTTTTTAAAAAAAGCAATTTGAGAAATAAGACGAAGTTTTATTTAACTTGATTATGTTTATAGGTTATCAATTACGTGTTCATTATTTTCATGAATGTTCTTCTGTACATTAAATACTTAAAAGTGGTCTGCCATTGTTAGGTTCACCTCTTGTTTGTTTAAATACTTCATCAAAGTAACGACCAACCTTGTTTAGAGATTCATGTTCCTGTTTAACCGATTATATACCATCCTTCCAAATGTCTTCATGCGCTTGTTAATCTATTATCCGAGTCAGGAGGTTTCCCGTCAATTTTTTCATATACGCTTGTTGATCTTTTTTCCGAGTCAGCAGATTTCCCGTCCAATTTTTCATCTAGTGTGATGTCTTTAGTATCAATCTCGTACACATGATCATTTTCGGCTGATTGCTGTTTAGGTTTATCAACCAGTTGAACCTCTGTTGATATTTCCTCATATCTATTATCGATGGTAGAATGCCCGGCATTGCTTGCACCATGATTTGAATTGCTGTCAACATCTGTTTTCTTTGTATCCAAAGGTTCTTGGTATGCGCTGTTTTCGCTCCACAATGTTTCATTTTGTTCTTGTAACTTTTTTTTACTCTCCTCCGCTAAGTCTTTCCTCCTCTTTTCAATCATTTCTTTTGTTCTTTTCTTTTTTTGCTGAATAAATACAATAAATACAAAGGTAAAATATACACCTACATTATCGAGTTGTTTGTTGCTTAACGTTATATCAACATTGCTGTGCGTTTTAAAGTGATGTCTCAAGCATTGATCCGTGTGGCGTTTGCTTTGTGTTTGTTGGTTACTAAACGTCGTATTAGCATTTTTAGGTCAAATGTTCTTAAATAAAATGTCTATTTTTCTCTTTCATTGTATCTTAAGTCAAAGACAAACATATCAGTCCATGTTATAATGTATGTTACTCTGGTAGTAGATCATGTTTATCGGCTTTTTTAAGTATAACCTGATTACCGGTCAATTTGCCGGCGAAATTAGTAAACTCTTTAAAGTTGACGCGGAAGTACTTCAATTTCTGGGCTTATCAAGGCCCCTAAAAAGTATATGACCTTAATCACAATATTGTTGAGAAGTATATTATCTCTGTATAAAAAATTACACAGCATATATTTAGCGTCCCATAGTTCCATGTTCATTTTATTCTTAATTTGCTTGTTTTGCTAGCTAAACAGAAAGTGCATATCCTTCCGTAGCACCCGGCCTTACTTCCGTCATTAAAGTTCGTGTTCACCTTGATTCGTAACTTTTCAAAGTCATTATTTTACTTTTAGATTTTGTTCCTGATTACATTCTTTCGTTGTTGTTATTCATCTATCTTAACCTTTTGTGTCACTATAGAACAGGGTTTACTCAGTGAATGCCCAAAAGGAGGATATGATAACGTTGTGACATCACTTGCATCTGTTTTTCTACTGAATTAAACCAGTACCCAGCCAAAGTAGTGAATCTTATAATCCAAATACATAGACTTTTTTCTTTTTTTAATTTCTTTACTTAATTTTTCAGTTCCGTTTCATTCTTTTAAAAATTGCAAACCAACCACTTTACACAAAGACTGTAAATAAGAGCACCTTTTGACACTTATTGCACCGAAAGTATGATAATTAGGTAAGGCAAAAAAATCTCAAAAGTCCTTGTAAAACGGACAGTGAGGCAGAGTAAAAACAAAATCTTGAATTCCACCATATTTCAATTGTTATGAAATTTCCTTACAAATAAATTTCCGCTCATTTCACAAAAAAGTCATGCCCTAATATCCGTAAAGAAGCGTCACCCCTAAAATAAAACAAAGCTAAAAGTACACCAAAATGCATTTCATTCAGAAGTAATTTCTTCGAATCAGTATCATTACTTCGCATCAACACAAACTAATTTAAAGTAAATACTGTTAAGATCTCAGCATATTTTGCTTGAATAACAGCTCCAACACAATGAGATAGTATGTCATACAACGTTTGACAATCTGATTTCATTTCTTTATGGAGATTAGTAATGACGTTCCCTTGTGGAATGAGCTGTACAAATAAAGAAAGGTCACTTGATTAATAACAATGAAACAATCTTAACACAGACATCACAATGTAATGGACAGAGTTTTGAGCAATGAAAACTTTAAGTAATATTTCTGTAGTCTTATTTCAACCTGTTTGTACAGACGATACCAAACATCGACTATAGTATCTGCTGGTTATTTTTACTGTGCTTTGGTCAGACACCGAACTTAAAGACGTAATGTATTCTAGTAATGAAGTTCAAATACTTTTTTAATAAAATATCTTTATTTATTAGACTAAAAAATAAACCATACATGTTCATATAAACACATAGCGAATTAATGGGACCATTGCAGGAATCAGGTATCTAGTAAATGTCCGAATACCAGAAAGAATAATAAAATGGTATCCAGTGTTTGTATCATAACCTTATGAAATACAGAGCGGTTTTAGTACAAACCATGCAAAACCCGAATGAGCACTGTAAATTTGAGTTAAATAAAAAAATCTGTTTGATGGATGATATGTTCTCGATCTTTATTATTTAATGTTTGATTTTTCAATACTGCGTAAAATCAACACTAGAAGCGTCTAGTGGTAAATTCCATTTTTACGAAGCCAAATTGAACACTTTATTATCCGGTATGATACTAGTAAAGGATTTAATCAATTGTTAAATACTCTGCTAAGCTCATATCCATGATCTTTTCTTTCCATTTCATTTTTCCCGGAAATACAACAGCGATTTAATGACATGTTCTTTATTAACATATAACGAGTGTAGCTAGCTAAACAGGAGATGCTTACACTCCAGACACGCCAACATCACTTCAATGGTAAAAATGCACGCAGGTAACTGAAATTGCCATTTGTCAGTTGTTACTTTGCTTCTGCGGTTGTGCTTTGGACATGAACTGGTATGAAAGTGTTTAATTATTAATACCATCTTATAAACACCGATTGTGATTTGTTTGGATTGAATTGAATAATTCCTTGACTAGCTACCGATAATTCAAATATTTTCTGAAAATGTGTCAAAATTAAGTTTCACTATGTTGCAACATATTCATAACTCGCTAAAATATGCAATCCAACCATAGAAAAGTGGGTTGAGTGAGGGTGTTTAACGTCCCAGTCAAGAATATTTCATTTATATCGAGAGTCGCCAGCTTTAGGCGAAGGTGCAGAAATTTTGCCTGTGTGTTGCGCTGATGGTATTATACAGCAGGGTTGTTTATCAATCCAAGTCCACCGGTACACGAGACCTCGTTTGTTCCCATCTAAAAAAACATAACTTTCATTTCGTAATGCCGAGTGCTTGGCGAAAGAACAGTCACTACCTACGTTCAAGTCTTGGGTCAGACCCGGCCGGGGATCGAACCCACGACCTCCCACTTACGGAGCGAGTACTCTACTAACTGACCTACCAACCATAGAAAAGAAAGATTGAAATAGCAATTTTATATGTCGTAGAGTATTTCACGTTTATAAAAATGTTCAATTCAGAGATGTTACAGAAAACGGAGAGTGATGAGAAAACCAGTTAACCTGAATGAATCACCAAAGGTCTCTCCAATCAAGAGACGTGATTTAATATTGGGTTTACTGTTTTGCTGTTGATCTGGTACATCAAAAGTTTTAAAAGATTTCGACCTTAATGAATACCGTGAAAGTCAATTTTGTGCCTTTGCATAGCTTTAGAGTTAAAGCTAAATTTCCACCATACATTTGTTGTTTTCTGTTAAATTTAGTACTTATTGACTAAGCTTACAGACGTATACTGTAGATCACTTATTTTTCTCGAGTAGCAAATTTCGCGTCAATTCCATTTTGGCCTTATTCGCGAATATTTAAATTCGCGTTTGGAATCTTATTAAATACAACATATGTATGTCAACATAAAAATATCCGAGTGCTTGAAATAGTCAGTGATATTTCATTTGGCAAGTGGGACGAGTCGCGAATTTACGCGAAAATAAATCTCTTGCGAAATAAAAGTGATCCACAGTATTTGATGAACCAATACTGCTTCTAAACAACAAACATAGAACATTTTTTTACACAGCATTTATTTAATGTCAACCTACCTGTGATTATCAGTTACAAATGATGTCATCATACATAAATGTAAAAAAGTATAGGCATCTTTGAATTTAAAGTGTACACTTATATAACAATATACAACACGCGCACGTTATTTGAGGCAATTAATAAGCATTCATATATACATACATTACAAATCACATTCACACATATATATTTAATATTCGATACATCAGGTGCGTGTTCAAGTTATCAAAATGCCCTCAAAATAAGGTTAGCTAGCATACCATGTGTTCAATACCCCGCAATTAGGTAATGGTTCTATAATAAAATGTAATTACAATATATATTTTCCGTATGATTGCAACCAAGAAGTACATAATAAGATTGTTGTACCATCAAAATTCTCCAAAAATCTCATATTTATATATTGTCCATTTTGAACATCTAGTTTATACAATACTGCTCATGCTCTGCATTTGTATTACATTATTTATATTAACTTTTTCTATATTTTATATATATATAATTCGTTAAAATGTATTGGCCTAATTTGACTACTTTTAGTTTTTCTGTACCATATGCAATATCTATACCTGATAAACTATTTACTATTCCTTAATTCCTTAATAAAAGTATATTTATCTACATGTAATATTCCTACTTGTTTGCTATTTATCTACCTACGGTTAATTATTCAAAATTTTACAGCTATAGCTAAATTTGATTTATTTAATTTCAAATTCAAAATCCATTCCAAGCCAATCCTATATAACAATATGAATCATGATTTTATATAAACATTTTACAATAAAATATATCTAATTCTTAACAACAAAATATAAAAATTTATAGATCTAAAACAATCTGTCATCAATAATATGATATTCGATTATAAATTTAAATAATCACAATACAATAGAATACGAGAACAGTAATTATGCCATTTTCAGCTGTACGTATGCAATGTTTATAATCTACTGTAAATGTAGGGTAATAACTATGTCTGCCCAGGACATATTTGGCTTTTTATTAGTTCCATGTTCCAATCACTCTTGATTTTGATTACACACGTGGTTGGCGGGGATTACCCTTCCGGAGCATCCGGCCTCACTTCCCTGTTGGAAGTTCACGTGTTTAACCAAATGTACCAATTTTCAAGGTTTTTACATTGCTCTGGGATTGTGATTTGGACATTGATTAGTATGTTTGTTTTTGATTCATGATGATGCATTTAATCACACAGAAATTCAAACCTAAGGGAATATTAATGTTTCTAAAGTTTCAAAGTTTAAAGTTTTAAATCAACAAATGAAATGTGTGGACAGAATTTAAGTAGAATACACAATCACCTATTACAAACCCAGCCTACCTAGAATGACTAAGGTGTAATAAAATGAGCAAAATTTGAATATAATATATATATTACTCAATTTCACCCATTGCTTATAATAGAGGAAACACTGTTCAGCTGTTTTACATTTTACAAGTATGCAATCTATATTATACTAGTAGTTATTATTCAGTTTTCTTTTGGCAGTTTTTATTGTATTCTTGTTTCATCAACACGTAAATATGTAATACTCATAAGAACCACAAAAACTGAAACAACGTGAATATTTGCGTTTTTACAATGTTTATAAAAAATAAAGCAGGTCACACACCAATCATAGTTAATGACAATAATGAAACAAGCAATACTTTAGTTTCAAATTAAAAAAACAATTTAAAACTTTAAAATTTACAATGATCATACGAACAATACTGTGAAAGCAGCAGGTGCTTCATAGATCAATATTTAAATGCGTCTTTTTGTTTTTGGGAATTTGTTCCTCACTACAACAAAACAGTCAAAATGGTGGCAATACGCATAATACATACGAGACAAGTCATACCACACAAAAAATGAAGTAATCATTATATGTTCAACAACAGGATGACATCGGTAAGCTTGGAGATCAGAATAATATTATAATAGTTTCATAAGATTTATTTTTCATTACTTTACAATATAGGTTTTAAAAACAGGTTACACAATAAACATCTCAAAGAAAAATAAAGCACAGCTTTATTAAATTAAAGAATTAGTGATTTAATCACAGAGTAGTGTTTTAAAAGCTACAAATGGCACATTTCTACAGACATTTCCAAATTTTTGGAGGTTCAACATACCGTAAACCGCTTTATATTAGGGCAGACATATTGCTCAATATAAGTGATTGGCACATTTTTATTTTATCGCACAAAATGTTTATTTGTACTTGGAGTCCCTTTTAGGTAGATTTAGTGCAGTCTTATTTTAGCGGAAAGGTCTGACTGCCAAAAGTGCTAAAATAAAACTGCCTCTAAAATTTCAGTTTACAGTATTCAAACTCTTGTATGGCTATTAATTTTTAGACAGTCTTACTGTATCATTATTTAAATTAGAGATTGGATGGACTCAAAAAACAATAACAACAATTATAAGGTGCAAGATCTCCATCAAATAATACTTAATTAAAAACAAAATCTACATATAAATAAATCTGGAAATGGCACATTGAAAGGAAGCAGCTACCTTATTCAACAATGCTCAAAGGAGAATTTTCTGCAACATGGGTTATACATTAATAAGACTTATTAATGTATTAGACTCATGGCAGGTGAAGCTAGCGTCACAGAAGGAGCTAACCCTTTTGGAGCACATGACCCCACTTCCCTGGTGGAAGTTTATGTGTTTTCAGTTTTCAAAGTTTTTTCTTTGTTTTGGGATTGTGATTTGGACATAGACTGGTATTTTAAAATTTTGTTTTTGCGAACAAAGATTGTAAAATATCTTGATGCTGGAATGCAATACGGATGGAATGTCAAGAAAATAAGTTTTAAACATCCACAAAAATCTAAAAACTTGAACATGAAATAGAACTTCATGAATGACACAGGCATTGATTTCGACATGGATGGCATGTCGTTTTTGATTGAACATTGAACAAGACTCTTTCAGACCTACACTATTAGAACCACCAAACTCTCAGTTTAGATAAACAAAAGATAATATGACAAATAGTTTCAGGAGATCAAGTAATTGTACTTTTGTAGGGCTCAACTCATCCCATTTCTATTACAACAAAGTCCTTAAATAAGTATAGTAAACTATTTTCTTTTATCAAAAATGGCAGTGCAATGCTGCACAAACTTTTAATATAACAAAATTACTTTTTCTGCTAAATTAATAACTACTAAATGACTAACTACAATTTAAGACTTTTTCACATATTGTTAAAAAATTCAAAAGTGAACAAATTAAAAAAGACAAGTGTTAACTGTAATTGATATCGCCATATCTCTAATCATCATTAGTAGCCAATACAAGTTGTTTCACATTTTTTAGGAAAATGTTAAAATGGTTATCTTGTACTTGGTACAGTGTCTTTAAGTTTATCGAAATCCAATCGTTGTTTGGAGTCCATTAGAACAAAAGATAATTATACTGTCATTTCAGTACAAAACTCATACAAATATCGTTAAATGGTTCTCATAAATTCCTCTCCATAATTCACAAAAAATACCTTGTGCACAATATTTCAAAAATTCCCAAAATTCACAGTACACAATATTTAATAAAGGTAAGAACCTTCTTTCTTTTAATAGTAAATCTTGTAAAACTGTCCCTAAATAGTTTTGCCACCTCAGTTATCGCCTGAATTCCATTTGTTCAAAGTGTTTGTTGATTATAAACCTCTAGATTTATCACCAAAGTCTTTTAAACCGCAAAATCTGACAGAACTGGTGGCAATGAATCGAGGCTTTACTGTTCTGTCACCTAACCACTTAATAACAACAAAATCGGCCAGCACAAATAGTCACAATAAATCAAAGTTTTACTGTTGTATCACCCAACCCATTTAAAACAACAATATCTGACAGCTCAAATGGTGGCAGTAAATCAAGACTTTACTGTAGTATCACCTCACAATAAAATCTGGCATTAAATGGCGGCAATAAATCAAGGTTTTTCTGTGGTATCACCTAACAATAAAATCTTATAATTAAATGGCGGTAATGAATCGAGGTTTTACTGTACTATCACCAAACACCTTTATGTCAAATAGCTGACAGAATAAATGGTCGCAATGAATCAAGGTTTTACTGTTGTATCACCCAACCCCTTTATAACAACAAAATCTGACAGCTCAAATGGTGGCAGTAAATAAAGACTTTACTGTAGTATCACCTCACAATAAAATCTGACATTTAATGGCGGCAATGAATCGAGGTTTTACTGTACTATCACCAAACCCATTTATATCAACAATAGCTGACAGAACAAATGGTGGCAGTAAATCAAGACTTTACTGTAGTATCACCTTACAATTAAATCTGACATTTAATGGCGGTAATGAATCAAGGTTTTTCTGTGGTATCACCAAAATCTGACAGAACAAATAAATGCAATGAATCATGGTATTGGTATACTATCACTAAACCCCCTATATTACAACAAAATCTGACAAAACAAATTTTAATCGATTCAGATTCCATTATCTATGAGATATATTATTTTTCATTTTCATTCTCGGTCACAAGTTTTTCTGTATCCTCAGCATTCTTTTTTGTCTTCTTTAACTTATTTTCTTCCTCCTCTATCATTTTTACTACATCATCCTCGGTTTCTTCTGGTGTAAGTTTTTTCGTATCATCCAAATCAACTTCAGCTCGGATATCTGTTTCCTCAATTGGTGGTTTATCCACAAGACTTTTTCTGTCATTGCTACCAAAAGTATCGTCAATAGGACCTGCATAACTTTCATTTATGACAACGCTCATTGGCTCATCTTCAAGATGTTCAGGTTTTTCAAATGTAGCTTCATCACCTGTTCCAGGGTCTTGAATCAATGCTTTTTGTTCAGCAGTCTCTTTCTGTTTCTTTTCCAGTTCTTCTTTTGATTTTCTTCTGAAGAACCCACACTGAAATTCAAAAATTAAGTATAATATACACTAAAAACTTGAGTATTTTACTTGTATCTCGGGGCAGGGTGCTACTCAATACACAAAACGGCTCAGGACAAGGTGATAGTCAATGGACAAACAAAGATGAAGGCAGGGTACCAGTCAATATGCAATGCTAAGGGCAGGGTACCACACAGTCCACACCAGAGTGCTGGCCAATACGAAAACACATCTAAGGGTAGGGTGCTACTTAATATACAAATACAGATCAGGGCAGGGTGCCAGATAATCACAAACAGGGTTCAGAGTAGGGTGTCAGTCAATATATAAACACTGATCATGGCATGGTGCCAGCCAATATACAAACACAGCTCAGAGCAAGGTGTCAGTCAATACACAAAAACAGCTGAGAGCAGGATACAATACACAAACATGGCTCAGGGTAGGATACCAGTCAATACACAAACACAGGTAAGGGCAGAGTACCAATTAATAAAGAAACACAGTTCCAGAAGGGGTGCTAGTCAATATACAAACACAGACCAGAGCAGTGTGTCAGTCAATATACAAACACAGCTCAGTGCACTGTGTCAGTCAATACACAAACACAGCTCAGTGCAGTGTGTCAGTCAATATAAAAACACAGCTTAGTGCAGTGTGTCAGTCAATATACAAACACAGCTCAGTGCAGTGTGTCAGTCAATATAAAAACATAGGCCAGTGCAGTGTGTCAGTCAATATACAAACACAACTCAGTGCAGGGTGCTAGTCAATATACAAATACAGCTCACTGCAGTGTGTCAGTCAATATACAAATACAGCTCAATGCAGTGTGTCAGTCAATACAGAAACACAACTCATGGCAGAGTGCTAGTCAATATACAAACACAGCCAACAGCATAGGGGAAGTCAATACATAAACACAACTCATGGCAGTGTGTCAGTCAATATACAAACACAACTCAGGGCAGTATGCCAGTCAATACACAAACACAGCTCAGTGCAGTGTGTCAGTCAATACACAAACACAGCTCAGTGCAGTGTGTCAGTCAATATACAAACACAGCTTAGTGCAGTGTGTCAGTCAATATACAAACACAGCTTAGTGCAGTGTGTCAGTCAATATACAAACACAGCTCAGTGCAGTGTGTCAGTCAATATACAAACACAGCTTAGTGCAGTGTGTCAGTCAATATACAAACACAGCTCAGTGCAGTGTGTCAGTCAATATACAAACACAGCTTAGTGCAGTGTGTCAGTCAATATACAAACACAGCTCAGTGCAGTGTGTCAGTCAATATACAAACACAGCTCAGTGCAGTGTGTCAGTCAATATACAAACACAGCTAAGGGCAGTGTGTCAGTCAATATACAAACACAGCTTAGTGCAGTGTGTCAGTCAATATACAAACACAGCTTAGTGCAGTGTGTCAGTCAATATACAAACACAGCTTAGTGCAGTGTGTCAGTCAATACACAAACACAGCTCAGTGCAGTGTGTCAGTCAATATACAAACACAGCTTAGTGCAGTGTGTCAGTCAATATAAAAACACAGCTCAGTGCAGTGTGTCAGTCAATATACAAACATAGCCCAGTGCAGTGTGTCAGTCAATATACAAACACAACTCAGTGCAGTGTGTCAGTCAATATACAAACACAGCTCAGTGTGTCAGTCAATAAACAAACACAGTTCAGGGCACTTTGCCAGTCAATACATAAACACAACTCATGGCAGGGTGCAAGTCAATATACAAACACAGCTTTGTGCAGTGTGTCAGTCAATATACAAACATAACTCAGGGCAGTATGCCAGTCAATACACTAACAAAGCTCAGAAGAGCGTTTCAGCCAATACATAAACACAGCTAGGTGCAGTGTGACAGTCAATAAACAAACACAGCTTAGTGCAGTGTGACAGCCAATACACAAACACAGCTGAGGCCAATGCAAAAGTCAATACACAAGCACAGCTCAGTGCAGTGTGTCAGTCAATACACAAGCACAGCTTAGTACAGTGTGACAGTCAATACATAAACACAGCTTAGTACAGTGTGACAGTCAATACATAAACACAGCTCAGTGTAGTGTGTCAGTCAATATACAAATACAGCTTAGTGCAATGTGACAGTCAATACATAAACACAGTTAGTGCAGTGTGTCAGTCAATATACAAACACAGCTTATTGCAGTGTGACAGTCAATACATAAACACAGCTCAGTGTAGTGTGTCAGTCAATATACAAATACAGCTTAGTGCAATGTGACAGTCAATACATAAACACAGCTTAGTGCAGTGTGTCAGTCAATATACAAACACAGCTTATTGCAGTGTGACAGTCATACACAAACACAGCTTAGTGCAGTGTGACAGTCAATACATAAACACAACTTAGTGCAGTGTGTCAGTCAATATACAAACACAGCTTATTGCAGTGTGACAGTCATACACAAACACAGTTTAGTGCAATGTGACAGTCAATATACAAACACAGCTCAGTGCAGTGTGTCAGTCAATATACAAACATAGCCCAGTGCAGTGTGTCAGTCAATATACAAACACAGCTTAGTGCAGTGTGACAGTCAATACATAAACACAGCTCAGTGTAGTGTGTCAGTCAATATACAAACACAGCTTAGTGCAGTGTGTCAGTCAATATACAAACATAGACCTAGTGCAGTGTGTCAGTCAATATACAAACTGAAACAGCTCAGGGCAGTGTGTCAGGCAATATACAAACATAGCCCAGTGCAGTGTGTCAGTCAATATACAAACTGAAACAGCTCAGGGCAGTGTGTCAGTCAATATACAAACACAGCTTATTGCAGTGTGACAGTCAATACACAAACACAGCTTAGTGCAGTGTGTCAGTCAACATACAAACATAGCCCAGTGCAGTGGGTCAGTCAATATACAAACATAGCTCAGTGCAGTGTGTCAGTCAATATACAAACTAAAACAGCTCAGGGCAGTGTGTCAGGCAATATACAAACTGAAACAGCTCAGGGCAGTGTGTTAGTCAATATACAAACACAGCTTCTTGCAGTGTGTCAGTCAATATACAAACATAGCCCAGTGCAGTGGGTCAGTCAATATACAAACATAGCCCAGTGCAGTGTGTCAGTCAATATACAAACTGAAACAGCTCAGGGCAGTGTGTCAGGCAATATTCAAACATAGCCCAGTGCAGTGTCAGTCAATATACAAACTGAAACAGCTCAGGGCAGTGTGAATCAATATACAAACACATCTAAGGGCAGTGTGTCAGTCAATATACAAACACAGCTCAGGGCAGTGTGTCAGGCAATATACAAACACAGCTCAATGCAGTGAATCGGTCAATATACAAACACAGCTAAGGGCAGTGTGTCAGGCAATATACAAACACACCTCAATGCTGTGAATCGGTCAATATACAAACACAGCTAAGGGCAGTGTGTCAGGCAATATACAAACACAGCTTAGTGCAGTGTGTCAGGCAATATACAAACACAGCTTAGTGCAGTGTGTCAGTCAATATACAAAGACAGCTCAGTGCAGTGTGTCAGTCAATACATAAACACAAATCAGGGCAGAGTGGTCAATATACAATCACAACTCATGACAGGGTCCCAGTCAATATATAAACACAGTCAATATATAAACAAAGCCAACAGCAGAGTGCAAGTCAATACACAAACCAAACACAACTCATGGCAGGGTGCCAGTCAATATACAAACACAGCTCAGGGCAGTGTGTCGGTCAATATACAAATACCTCAGGGCAGTGTGTCAGCCAATATACGCAGAGTCAATATACAAATATAACTCAGGGCAGGTTGCTAGTCAATATACAAATACCTCAGGGCAGTGTGTCATTAAATAGGTCGTAATCTTATAACTTACTACTCCAACAAAATTAAGAGCTAAATGAACCTTCTTTAAGTCACAAGCCAACAAATGACAATTTTTGACAACAGGTTGTTCAAACAAGCAGTGCAACACCAAACTAGCTAAAATCAAACCAAAAATAAACTTAAAGCTGCCTTATGCCCGGTTCATCTAAAGATGATGTTTTCAACCAATTAAATTGTCTGTTATGGTTGATTATAGGTAATTGTAACAATCTAGCACATAAACAGGTACAAGGATACATTTTTTGCTATATGAAGCAGTTTAATCATAAAACAAAATGGACAGCAAAACCTAAAACTAAAACCCACCACTAAACTATGAAAGCATATTTTTTATAATGATGTAACCATCAAACTAAAGCCTACCACTAAACTATCAAAGCATATTTCAAATAAAAGTTTTTCGACTTAATCAAACAATACACCACAAAAAGAAAGAAACTTGACAGACTATGTGAAAACTCCACATGCAGTTTGTTGATTGTTGAGGTTTTGGTTCCACATGCAGTATCTTCTATAAATGTTTCATTATTACTAAGGATGTTTGAATTTTGAATTAGATGTTTATACAAGCACAGGACATGCTTTTAAGATTCCATGATTGCCATGCTTGTTTTCTTTACAATATGACAAAAATAACAAGACTACCATCTACCTAGGCCTACGGCATGTCTTACAGGGTAGCATATACAAAGATAATGTACTTATACATAGAGGTTACCATGGTTACTTATACAGCTCTAACTACAAGTTAACAGTAAATTCTATATATAATGGACAGATTAGAAACATTTAAGCTTAGTACATCACTTAAATTTTGTGAATTGGCACATAAGTTTATTTCACTACTGTACATGAATTTTTTGCGATATCCATTTCAGTATCTGAATCAGCCCGATATTCTAGCTGGTCAGAATCTCAAATTCAATGTTTTTTACAAGAATATAGAAGATTGATTTTGATTGACTAATGAGGTTTTACATCCCAGATAAGAATATCTCACTTATATCTTGACATCACCAGCTAGTGCTATACAGAGAATTTATATGAGAATACACAAAATATGACTAGTCTGACATTTATTAGTGTACTGACCTAAATTTTTAACCAGGAAGCTGTTCTAAATCATAATGCAATCAGCTACAATTTACTTTCTGCTTAAGGTATTTCAAAGTTGCAATAACATATGACAATTATAACATGAATTTACTGTTTTACATACACCAAAGGAGGAAACAGGAAAAAGAAAATATGAACAGGCATTTAGAATTGAAAAAGTGAGAAAATATATAGAGACAGTGAGAAGTATCTATTTAGTCCACCTGATACAAACGGTCAAACTGGACTTTATGTACAGGTGACCTTAATGTCCAGGTTTATATAACACAGAAGTGAGTGTTCATTAAGTGTAAAAAATTAAGAATGTAGATACTGTATAACCAGGCACAGCTAAACACATAATTTTTCTTTTTGCTATAGTTTAGGATCCATCGCCAGTGGGTACATTTTTAGTAATTTGAACTTGTTCAAAGAGCAATAACTTCAATGAAAAAAAGCAAACTATGCCCCAGTTTCACTATCATTCCTTAACTTAGATCTTGCAAATTTGATATCTCAATAATTTTGAGAAAGGGTTTGCCACTGTACCACGTGATCAATACCTCTTAATGTTTGTGCGGAATGTTTTGGAAAACATCACTGTCACAGATTCCCGGAATGATGTCGTTTCCACGGGAAAACGTCATCTCATGCGGTTCCATATCCATTGGGAATAAGTGTTCCGCACAAACGTTAGAGGGTATCACGTGGTACAGCCGCGAACCCCATTGTTTAGATATTTAAGAATTGAAGGTGTCATTTTTGAAGATCACTTCAAAACATCATCTCATGCGGTTCCATATCCATTGGGAATAAGTGTTCCGCACAAACGTTAGAGGGTATCACGTGGTACAGCCGCCAACCCCATTGTTTAGATATTTAAGAATTGAAGGTGTCATTTTTGAAGATCACTTCAAAACATTTGCATTCAGTTTCGTCAAAACTTTACTTCTAAAGTTACAAAATAGATTGCAAAAATTTTCAAAATTGAAGTAAAGGGAAATCTTAGTTAACGCGCAATTGTGAAACTGGAGCCAGGTTAATGATCCCCTATCAATGTTGTTGCTTTGCACCAAGTTTTGTTAAATAGTGCTTCACAGTATTGGAGAACTACTTCGGACAAGAACTGTCTGAAAAGACAGAAAGGAAGAACTTTGAATTGAATATCCTGTTCTTTCTTTGAAAGGCAGGAGATCAAACATTTACTTTGTTTTAAAGACTGGTTAATCAAAAGTTAAATATTTCTTAAATTATTAAGGTTCCTGGTTAGACATAAACAGCGACTATATATGCATACCCCGATATATATACATGCATATATACATATATTGTTGCACTGTAACAGTCATTTAAAAATATACCACAAGAATCATAACCAAAATCCACTAAAATTTCACATTCATCTGCCATCAAGATACAGAAAGAATAAGAATAATACAAGAGGTACGTGCATAAAAAACTACATAAAACACAAGCCATGGAAAAAACTAATAAAAACCATAGTTACAAACAACATTAAAACAACATAATATTCTGAGATGGTTTAAATTGACACATGCATGTGCAATTATTCAATGAAATTGGAGTGGAGTGGAGTGGAGTTGAGTAATGGTGTTTAATGTCCCAGTCAAGAATATTTCACTTATATCAAAACGTTGTAAACTATAGTTGAAGGTGCAGAAATTTTGCCTGTCCGTTGTGCTGTGGCATTATACAGCAGGTATATTTATCCTGCGATGCCTATCATGACACGGGACCTAGTTTATTTTAAGTTCCCATCCAAAAACCCTGAATTTCATTCCATTATGCCAAGTGTTTGGGAAAAGAAAAGTCATTACCCACTTTTTTTAAGTCTTGGGTCAGATCCTGTCGGGGTTCAAACCTATGACCTCACATTTACGAAGCGCACTGAAATTGGTTCTGCACATTACACTTCAAATCTTTCAATTTTTAACCAGACAGCAAATGTTGTAAGTTACAATTACATTTATAAAAATTTATATTATCACTAAAACCTCTTTAAATATTATAACTCATTAACTCTACCACCTCCCTTACTGCCAAATACTTTAAAGTCACAAAGTACATTTCTTTGATACTTCTCTTTATAAGAATAAGTCTACCCCATGCAATATTGCCGAGCCCCTTTATAATGCCAAAGTCTGACTGAACAAATGGTGGTGATGAATTGAGGTTTTTCTGTGCCTTTATCATATATGTCATCATTTTAAATAACTGTGTTTACTTTTGACTTAGTCAGGGATTTATCAGGGTCTTTTAGGAAAAGGCCCTAAACTAAAAATTGGGAAAAACTATCAACTTTTTGCTCATTTTGGGAAAACTTTGACATCATTTTTGATGCCATTAATGATTAAATCTAATGCTTTTAGTGTATTGAGTTGATTGACGATTAAGAAAAGCAGCCACATTTATGGCCAGACTTCAGCTATGTATCTGGTACAATTTTCTAATTGGGAATTTTCTCAGTCCATTTTGGGGAAAAAATCAATGTTTTTTCCATTGGGAATGGGGCCGAATTTCGGCCCAAAATAGGCCCTTGATAAATCCCTGTTAGTGTAAGTTAGTTGCAGCTGGTATTGCTATCCAGGTTATTTACTAGTTACCAATACTGGGTACTTCAATATTATTCTGCAGTTCAGGCTTCAAAATTTAGCATGCAATTGTGCTGAATCCAACCTGAATTGCAGAAATAGCAACCTTGAAGCCAATCCGAGGTGATAATTTTAGCATAATCCCCATATATTTTGAGTAAAAGAATCATTTGAAACAGAAGGTTAAATGATGATCATGATCACAAACATGCTTGGCCAAATGTAAAATATGTCATTGCTATACTAGTTGTGGTAAAAATTGCACAGTTTCCAGTGATAAAGCACCTACGATTTTAGCAACTACCCAAACAAGTTAGTCGTTACCACCCATTCACTGGGCATATGATAACGTGTATTTACTGAATGATTTTCCCATTGCCTTTGCAGTGAGTCTTGTTTTCATGATCAGACCATGATGGCTGTGACTGTGTGCAGCAAGCCCATATGACATAACAGTATGTCATGCTATATCAGCTACTAGCAATGATCACCATGTGATAGTCAAGCCACTTTGTAAACAACATGGCTGTTACATCTAGTGTTATCACATAAATTGTTATGTTGTTATGTTATGACTGTATAATCGCCATAGTTATTCCATGCACTTTGTTCATAATGCTCTAACATGTGTTGTTCAGTTTGTCTTGAATACCTACAGCAAGCCAATGTTTCACAATAATTATTATTTCTTAACTAAGATTTTTCTTACCCTGAAATTGGGCAAGTTTAAAATCTGAATTATTTTTGTTGCTTTTTCAAGAAATTCATGAATTTAAGACGCCATTTTAATGATCACTCTAAGCTCTTACATCTACTTTCTAAAGGGTATTGCCACTGTACCATGTGTTATTATATCTTAATGTTTGTGCTGAACGTTTTGGAAAATGTCAACGTCACAGATCCGGGAATGAAGTCGTTTTTACTGGAAAGCATCACTCATCCATTGGAAATAAGTGTTCCATATAAACATTAGAAGGTATCATGGGTACAGCAGGGAACTCCATTGTTGGATTTTTTTTTCTGTTAATACATAAATATTTTCAAAATTTGCAAGATTTAAGTTAAAGAAAATCTTTGTTAAGGAATAATTGTGAAACAGAAGCCAGTTATAGAACCATAATTACTAGTACACTATCACAACAGTTTAAAGGCTTTAATAATGTGTTCTAGTCTGTCAGCAATATTATGGAAGAGTGTTTAAAAACCAGGAAGAGGAAGATTCTATATATTGTAAATAGGGATATATTAAGGTGGG
Organism: Anadara kagoshimensis; assembly: GCA_021292105.1. Classification (NCBI taxonomy): domain Eukaryota; kingdom Metazoa; phylum Mollusca; class Bivalvia; order Arcoida; family Arcidae; genus Anadara; species Anadara kagoshimensis. The sequence continues at coordinate 21,911,659 of CM037872.1, read as the reverse complement.
GTTGACAAATGAAGGCATGAAGGTGTTGATATATGTATACTATTACACTGTATTAATAACTATTTGTGTATAAAAACTTGCCACAATACCGTTGACAGACTATAATGAACTATGATATAAATACTCTAGCAGACTATATAAAGGAGCTTAGTTTAGAGGGTACAACACATCCCAATCATGTTACTTATCATTAGGAATGCCATTAACATTAGGAAGGTTATTTAACATTAGAAAAGATGTTTAACATTAGGAGGGTCATTTAACATAAGGAAGGTTATTTAACATTACAAAGGTTATTTAATATTAGGAAGGTCATTAACATTAGGAAGGTCATTTGACAATAGGAAGGTTATTTAACATTAGGGAGATCATTAACATTAAGAAGGTTATTTAACATTAGGAATGTCATTTAACATTAGGAGGGTCATTTAATATAAGGAAGGTTGTTTAACATTAGGAAGGTCATTAACATTAGGAAGGTTACTTAACATTAGGAATGCCATTAACATTAGGAAGGTTATTTAACATTAGAAAAGCTGTTTAACATTAGGAGGGTCATTTAACATTAGGAAGGTCATTTAACATAAGGAAGGTTATTTAACATTACAAAGGTTATTTAACATTACAAAGGTTATTTAACATTAGGAAGGTTATTTAACATTAGGAAGGTCATTAACATTAGGAAGGTCATTTGACAATAGGAAGGTTATTTAACATTAGGGAGATCATTAACATAAGGAGGGTCATTTAACATTAGGAAGGTCATTTAACATTAGGAAGGTTATTTAACATTAGGAAGGTCATTTAACATTAGGAGGGTCATTTAACATTAGGAAGGTTATTTAACATTAGGAAGGTCATTAACATTAGGAAGGTTACTTAACATTAGGAGGGTCATAAACATTAGGAAGGTCATAAAAAATAGGAAGGTCATTTAACATTGGGAAGGTCATAAACATTAGGAAGGTTATTTAACATTAGGAAGGTCATTTAACATTAGGAAGGTCATAAACATTAGGAAGGTCATTTAATATTAGGAAGGTCATTTAACATTAGAAAGGTCATAAACATTAGGAAGGTCATTTAACATTAGGAAGGTCATAAACATTAAGAAGATCAATTAACATTAGGAAGATAATGAACAATAAGAAGGTCATTTAACATTAGAAAGGTCATAAACATTAGGAAGATCATTTAACATTAGAAAGGTCATAAACATTAGGAAGGTCATTTAACATTAGGAAGGTCATAAACATTAGGAAGATCATTTAACATTAGGAAGGTCATTTAACATTAGGAAGGTCATAAACATTAGGAAGGTCATAAACATTAGGAAGATCATTTAACATAAGGAAGGTCATATACATTAGGAAGGTCATTTAACATTAGAAAGGTCATAAACATTAGGAAGGTCATAAACATTAGGAAGATCATAAACATTAGGAAGGTCATAAACATTAAGAAGATCAATTAACATTAGGAAGAACATTTAACATTAGGAAGATAATGAACAATAAGAAGGTAATTTAACATTAGAAAAGTTGTTTAACATTATAAAGGGCTTTTAACATTAGAAAATTCATTTAACAATAGAAAGGTCATTTAACATTAGGAAGCCCATTAACATTAGAAAATTAAATTAAAAAGGCCATTTAACATTAGGAAGGCCATTTACAATAGGAAATGAAGGTTATTTCTTTAACATAAGGAAGGTCATTTAACATCAGAAAGGTCATTTAACTAACACTAGAAAGGCCATCTAACATTATGATGATAATCTGACATATTCATGTAAACAAATTTTGACCATCTTAAAAATAATTCACATTTACAACATACCTTCCAGGCAATAAAAACAATGATACCAATAATGGCAATGCCAGCCAGCACACACAAAAATATTTTCCACCATTCAAACTTCTCTGCAATTGGTTCAGATGGCAAAACCTCAGTTCCTGTCTGTAAAAAAGCAATCATATGAATAAATTAGAACCTGTAATAAACTGAACCCCAAGTAAACAAAAAACTGAACCCTGAACATTTGGAAAACCTGTCTACACTGAACCCTTAGTAAACAGAAAATCCATCTGAACTGTTTACATCAGAACATACCATTAATGTTCATTGTTAAATTAACATGTGTAAACCATGTAACTGTGTCTAAAGACAACAAAAATTTTGGTCCTGAGTACAGGTTCCACTGTATTGATTTTAATGGAAACACAAGTAAACCTATTATTTTGGTCATACCTATAACCTACCGGTATACATGGTATATCTGTTGCTATAACAACCTATTTTTGTTTCAACTAGGCTTATACACACTAAAATCTTGGCTGACATGACAGATAAATATAGCATACATGCCATATCTCACGCCGTGAGACAATACCTCACGGATTTTTGTTTATTTTTATGACAGATAAATATAGATGGTTTCACATTTTTTAATTGAAATTGTTGAGTGTAATTCAAGAAAACGTGGTATCAATCTCACTACAATTTTGAGATCAATTGTCTTACATCAGTAAGAGTGTAAGAGAGAGGATGATAATATCTTGTCCAGAACCAGCTTTAGATTCTGTTGATGTTCTTGCATAAAATGATTATGACCCATTAATTTAGTACCCTGTCAGTGACATCACGGCAACCCAAAAAGCGTGTGTAGCTTGTCTTACACAGGGGGGAGGGGTAAGAGAGAGATATCTTGCACCTAGCAACCGACAGAATAACTTGGTGAAGTATGGGAGAAAATGCAAACCTGCAAAAAATACTTTACAATTCTATAAATCGAAATCTGAAATTCTCAATAAAATTAAGCCATATATTTCACTTATAAACGATACATAAACTAAATACAGTAAAATACTTACTGATGATCCCATCTCTAAGGAGTCTCTCTCCAAACGCTGGTCACCAGGCAATGTTACCATCACCTTGGAAACAATATTAACACTCTTCAGTTGATCATTTCCAGCCTGAAGTTAAAAATATGCCAAATTTTACAATTCTAACTTAACTAAGAGACATAATCACTATGATATAAAAGGTTAATGGCTTATGTCTGTAAACATAGTAATTTTAGCGATGATTGGTTGGTTGGCTAAATGCTGCTTAACATGGCATTCGCAATTTTTCAGCTATTCGTGATGAGAACTATTTTATTAATCTCTATGAATTAATCTATGAACAAGTTGGTGTATGCATGTAAAGTGCGAGTGCATTGTACGGTCTGCCTTGTACCGGCCAGCACTTAGGGCAACTTTAACGTGCTAGCTCACCGAGTCAATACCCTGCAGACAAGCGTACCACTCCCCCAGTCCATTATAGTGATACCAGGTAAACCAGTAAAGGTTAACGGCAAGGAAAATTCTCTTTCCCACATGTGGTCTAAGTGGGACTCAAACTCACAGCGGTGAGAGACACATGATTTGTAGACTGACGTCTTATCCATTAGGCCACTGTGGTCTGAATTTTAGCAATGATACAGTAGTGCTTATTTAAATTCACCAAAAAATTATTAAATATAATCATAGTGCACAGGGTAAGCTAATTAAAGTATATGTGAATTTATACAAAGCATAATTTGCATTTAAATTTGAATAAACTTAAATTAAAGCATTGACAGTAACTGGTTAAAAATAAACTGACAATAACATTGGATACAGTGGAATACTTTCTATAGATAAGAAAACAACATTGTTGTCATAATGTGTTTGACCAGTCTTGAAAGCAGGGTTGACGGGATACAAAAATTTGTTCATGATCCAATTTATGTGGCTCCTAGAAATTTATAAATTGATCCCTTATTTTAACAATTTGGAAAATTAGGCAATAGCAAGCAGTTCTTGCTGTTTGTGCGTGTAAATAAAAACAAATGCTCAAAATTATATATATATATATATATATATATATATATATATTATATATATATATATATATATAGTCAAACATCGTTATAATGCACCTCAATAACTTTGCCAAGTCGCTTATTGCCACAATATTTTGAAGTCTCAAAATCCATTTTCTTTATGTTTTTCTTTATGGGCCTCCCTCAATTTATTGTTAAACCTCTTTATAATGCCAAAATTTGACTAAACAAATGGTGGCCATGAATCAAGGCTTTACTATATATATATATAGCTGACAATGCCTCAATATAATAAGATATTCTTGGATAGATATTGTGCAAAACGGCAAACTGCAAAAGGGCTAAGAAAAAATACCCCTCATTTCACAGTAGAATTAATTGAATTCCTAATTTTTAATGTTATCTATATAATATTTACCTTCAATGTACTAAAGATGTCCGATGCCATCATAAAAGTCAGAGAAATAGACACGGTTGACTGTTCAGGTATTGGGTATACTTGGCAACTCATGAATTCACATTTCTCATTAGCACAGTCCTGTAACAGAAAATTAAAACATACCAAAAAAAAACAACACAACATTAAACAAGAGGCCCATGGGCCTTAACGCTCACCTGTGACCTTTGAAGCCATGAGCTTCATTCAAATATCAAAATGATAATTCAGCCAACATTCTAATATACATCCCTATACAAAAAGTTTATAGTTTTTGAGATAAATAATCATCTCAGTACTTGTTTGTATCTGTGATCTTGACATTTGAACCCATGCTCTTCATTCATAAATCAAAATGACCACTGTGCCAGTACCAACAATATTCTAATATACATGCCTATACAAAAAGTTAATAGTTTTCAAGATAATTACCCATTTAGGTATTCATTCGCATCTGTGACCTTGACCTTTGAACCCATGACCTTCATTCATATATCAAAATGATCATTAGGATAATACCTAAATATTCTAATATACATGCCTATACAAAAGGTTTATAGCTTTTGAGATAAATAATCATTTCAGACCTTGTTCACATCTGTGACCTTGACCTTTGAACCCATAACCTTCATTTATATATCAAAATGGTTGTTAGGCTAATACCTACAATATTCTAATATACATGCATATACAAAAAGTTAACAGTTTTCAAGATAATTAACCATTCAGGTATTCATTCACATCTGTGACCTTGACCTTTGAACCCATGACCTTCATTCATATATCAAAATGATCGTTAGGATAATACCTAAAATATTCTAATATACATGCCTATACAAAAAGTTCATAGTTTTTGAGATAAATAATCATTTCAGTACTTGTTTACATCTGTGACCTTGACCTTTGAACTCATGACCTTTATTCATATATCAAAATGACCATTGGACCATTACCTACAATATTCTAATATACATGCCTATACAAACAAGAGGCCCATGGGCCTTAACGCTCACCTGAGGAAGAGTACATATCTTATGCAGAGGTTCAATGGTCAATGACATTAATACATGTACAAGAGAATATCAAAATTTTCAGCAGTAAGGGCCAATAATATGCAAGTATTTTTGCAAATTAATTATAATAATTATTATATAAGTATGCTATATATAACATATTTAAAGTCTACTACAATATATTATTTATAAATAGCTAAAACATCTGTATATTAAAATGAGCATTAGGCCAATACCTACAATATTCCCATATACATGCCTATACAAAAAGTTTATAGTTTTTGAGATAATTAACAATTTAAGTATTCGTTTGCATCTATGACCTTGACCTTCGAACCTATGACCTTCATTCATATATCAAAATGATTGTTGTGCAAATGCCTACAATATTCCAATATACATGCCTATAAAAAAAGTTTATAGTTTTTGAGATAATTAACCATTTCTGTATTCGTTCGCGTCTATGACCTTGACCTTTGAACCTATGACCTTCATTCATATATCAAAATGATCGTTAGGCTAATACGTACCTTATTCCAATATACATGCCTATACAAAAAGTTTATAGTTTTTGAGATAATTAACCATTTAAGTATTTATTTGCATCTATGACCTTGACCTTTGAACCTATGACCTTCATTCATATATCAAAATGATCGATAGGCCAATACCTACAATATTCTAACATACATGCCTATACAAAAAGTTTATAGATTCTGAGATAATTAACCATTTAAGTATTAGTTTGCATCTATGACCTTGACCTTTGAACATATGAACTTCATTCATATATCAAAATAATTGTTGTGCAAATGCCTACAATATTCTAATATACATGCCTATACAAAAAGTTTATAGTTTTTGAGATAATTAACCATTTAAATATTCGTTTGTAGCTATGACCTTGACCTTTGAACCTATGACCTTCATTCATATATCAAAATGATCGTTAGGCCAATACCTACAATATTCCAATATACATGCCTATACAAAATGTTTATAGTTTTTGAGATAATTAACCATTTAAGTATTCATTCAATTCTATGACCTTGACCTTTGAACCTATGAACTTCATTCATATATCAAAATGATCATTAGGCCAATACCTACAATATTCCAATATACATGCCTATACAAAATGTTTATAGTTTTTGAGATAATTAACCATTTAAGTATTTGTTCGCGTCTATGACCTTGACCTTTGAACCTATGACCTTCATTCATATATCAAAATGATCGTTAGGCCAATACCTACAATATTCCAATATACATGCCTATACAAAATGTTTATAGTTTTTGAGATAATTAACCATTTAAGTATTTGTTCGCGTCTATGACCTTGACCTTTGAACCTATTACCTTCATTCATATATCAAAATGATCGTTAGGCCAATACCTACAATATTCCAATATACATGCCTATACAAAAAGCTTATAGTTTTTGAGATAATTAACCATTTCAGTACTTGTTTACATCTGTGACCTTGACCTTTGAACCCATGACCTTTATTCATATATCAAAATGACCATTGTGCCATTACCTACAATATTCTGATATACATGCCTATATAAAAAATTCATAGTTTGCAGATAATTAACTATTTTGGTATTCTTGGACATCTGTGACCTTGACCTTTGAACCCATGACCCTGATCTATGTATCAAAATGATCGTCATGTCAATACCTACAAATAACTGAAAATCCTACGCCATTATCACAAGAAATGTTAAAAAAATAGCAATTTTTATCAAAGGTCAAAAACTGGGACATGACCTTGACCTTCGACCTTGACATCAATTGGAAGAAAATTGCAAGACAAGATCAACAGTGAAAACTCCATACAATTATCTTCAGCTGTTATGAAGTTATAACAATAAATGTCTCATTTTAAAAATTACGTAATTTACGCAAAAAACGCGTAACCTATTTTTCGTCTAATTTTAATGAAAAACACAATTTTAATGTTCCCAGGTATGCTGAATCCAAATATCCAATCAAAATTTGCCTGCACCTTTTGGTTTCAGAGAAGAAGATTTTTTTTGTATTTTTGCTATTTTTAGTAACAGCGGCCATCTTGTTGGGCGTGGCCCAACCCCGAACACAATTTTGAAAGGCTGTTACCCAGGCATGATATTCACCAAGTTTCATCAAATATGGCCCAGTAGTTTTGGAGGAGAAGATTAAAATGTAAAGTTTACACACGACGGACGACGCACGACGCACGACGCACGACGGACGACGCACGACGGACGGTGATAGATTGCAATAGCTCATCTGAGCCTTTGGCTCAGGTGAGCTAAAAATCTATAGTTTTAGAGATAAATAATCATTTCAGTACTTGTTTACATCTGTGACCTTGACCTTTGAACTCATGACCTTTAATTATATATCAAAATGACCTTAGGGCCATTACCTACAATATTCTAATATACATGCCTATACAAAAAGTTCATAGTTTTGCAGATAATTAACTATTTTGGTAAACTTGTACATCTGTGACCTTGACCTTTGAACCCATGAACTTAATCGATATATCAAAATGATCGTCATGTCAATACCTACAATTAACAAAAAGTCCTACATCATTATCACCAGAAATGTTTAAAAAAAAGCATTTTTTATCAAAGGTCAAAAACTGGGACATGACCTTGACCTTTGACCTTGACATCAATCGGAAGAAAATCGCAAGACAAGATCAACAGTGAAAACGCCATACAATTATCTTCAGCCATTATGAAGTTATAACAATAAATGTCTCATTTTAAAAATTACATAATTTTACGCAAAAAACGTGTAACCTATTTTTCGTCCAATTTTCATGAAAAACACAATTTTAGTGTATCTAGGTATCCTGAATCCAAATATCCAATCAAAATTTGCCTGTACCTTTTGGTTTCAGAGAAGAAGATTTTTTTGTCTTTTGGCTATTTATAGTAATGGCAGCCATATTGTTGGGCGTGGTCAAACCCCGAACACAATTTTGAAAGCCTGTTACCAAGGCATAATGATCACCAAGTTTCATCAAATTTGGCTCAGTAGTTTTGGAGGAGAAGATTAAAATGTAAAGTTTACGCACGACGCACGACGAACCACGAACGACGGACGACGGACGACGGACGACGGACGGTGATAGATAGCAATAGCTCATCTGAGCCTTTCGGCTCAGGTGAGCTAAAAACAAAAGATCTTCACATTGGAAAAATTGTACAGTCAAACCTGTGTTAAAGACCACCTCTATATAAGGACCACCTGCTTTTTAAGGCTAATAAAATTATATACCAATACCTCTTAATTCGTGTATTTTGAACCTGTATAGATGGGCCATCTGTCCTAAGAGGTCACGTTTATTGGTTTTATTTAATGGTCTTTATAGACAGGTTTGACTGTAACTACAAAACTAAGGGGAATAACCCAAATCATCCCATTAAAGAATAAAAAAACCACCACAAACATACCCCAGGCAAGTAAGAAATATAAAGTCTCAAACAAAAGGGAAATAACCCATATCCTTGTCTATCCAGTTTTTGACTAGAAAAAAGGTTTGTTAAATTATGATAGTAAGTTATTTTTTCTAAAAATCAATAGTACCCGGTAAGGATTATTAAACGAATTGAATGATATATACCATTTTTCTTTCTCACCTTTTGGCTAAGATCCTGATAGTTGCTTTAATGTCCATGGTGTATAGAAGCAATTTCAAAACAAATGTACTACAATGGACCCCTGTCTTGTACTCTTGGAGAATATCAAAACAATGGCTTTGTAAATTTTAACTTGCAACTTGCAATTTTATTGTCTTAATTTTAGCTTCAAAATTGTACAACTTCACCAAAATCATAAGAGTAGGCAAGTATGCCACTAAAGTGTAAAAAGCCTACACAAGTATTCAAAGGGCTCACGTTACAGGTATGAATGACAAGTTAATGTGTACATCAACGAGGCGCGATGGATGATTGGTTTAAAGTTGGTACAATGATGAGTGAATATTTACCTTGCTTAATGTATTAGTTTGTTGGTTACTGTTTGTCGTTGGTATAACACGATATGTGGTACTACTGCTGGTACTACTGCCCTGGACACGGCGAACTAACGACGTTCCACAGTCTACTTTTGTTATGTTTCCATTTGTCACACTTATCTAAATATAGAAATAGATAAAATTAATTAATTAGTGAATTGATTACAATATCTACAATATCTCTTGAAGTATTTTAAGTGATAAATTTTTTATAGTAGTAAAAAAGCTTCAAAATTTTTAATTTTGTGTTTATAGGTATATTTAGTGTTTCTAATGCATTTATTGCAAAAAAAAAATTACCTTAAACTACGATTGCATTTTTACAAGAGTATAAATTTTCTTGACAATGGCAGGTTTCCCAAAAATCAGTAAATTCAAGGAATTTGTCTGTCCAGGCAGAACAGGTTTTAAAATGGTCAAAATCTGGGACATCCAGGACAATATATGACATGTATGTTTAAGTGGTTCAGATTTGACTAGTTCTGCTTAATATACATGTATTTGTATAGGCAAACAATTTTGACCTGTCCACTTGACCTTTAAATTTAATATTTATTATAAACGGAGCATTTTATTTGAGGATCACGTTTGGAGATCTTATAACTATATACCCATTTATTGGTTGGATACTTCTATATGAATATTTCTAATAAAAGGTCAATGTTGTTTGCCTATAATGGAAAACTTACTAGTGACTGGTTCATATATAAATTACGATTTTTGTTGACGGTAACAAAGGGGAAGTAAATCTTAAACATTGTTCCTGATACCAGTGGACTGGGTCCCTTATTTTCTAGGTCAAATCTATGTTGTAGAACCTGCCATTTACCAACATTAGCTTTTGTTACAAATATCTCTGGGCTTGATATGCTGAAAAATAAATTAGAGTTCTGAAATACATAAAAACAAAACTGGCCCCGGTTTCAGAATCATTTCTTAGCTAAGATTTTCCTTAACTTAAATTTAGCAAATTTCGTTAATCTCTTATTGGAACTACTTATGAATATTTTTGTCAAAACTAAATACAGATGTTTTAATCTAGACGTGATCTTTAAAATGACACCTTAAATTCCTGAATACCTTGAAAATTAAGAACATTATAAGGATTTGAAATTTGGCATGATATAAGTTAAGGAAAATCTTAGCTAAGGAATGATTGTGAAACCGGAGCCTGGGCCCTTAGTACTCATTGGTCCAGTCTATATTGCTTAATCTGTAGATCCAGGTTCACTATCATTGTCTTAACTAAAATTTTCATTCCACTAAATCTGGCAAATTTGATCTTTGAATAATTTTAATACAGTCAAACTTGTCTATAAAGGCCACCCAAGGGAGCCAGTAAAAGTGGCCTTTAGGAGCAGGTGGTCTTTATATACAGGTTCAAATTACATGAATTAAGAACTGGGATCAAATTCTACTGGCCTTTATAAACAGGTGGTCCTTATATAGAGGTGGCAGTTAAGGCAGGTTGGACTGTAATTTAAATTTTGGAGAACAATGTGTCATTATGAAAATCGTTTCAAGCTTATAACATTTGCAGTTAGTTTTGTCAAAAAATTTTAATTTGTAGTTTCAAAAAAATTGTTAAATTTAAGGCAATTCTTAGTTAAGGTATGATTGTGAAACTGGGGTCTGATAACATACATATTAAATTTGTAACAAATATCCTTGTGTGTCCTAAGTTCGTGGTACTAACAGTTTGTGTCAAAAAATTAATGGTCAATCTTCAGAAAACAAAAAACATTTGGATCGCATTTCAAATTTCTTGTCACTTCATTTTCAAAATCAGAAATAACCTCGTCTATTTTTGTTATATAATGGTAAACATCGTTTGTAAACAATACCCTCGGGTTAGATGCTATTGTAAAGAACGGGCTGAAAGTTCGTGGGAGGTCTCCTGGATTGCGTGATTTCACGTGATCAATGCCTAAAAACTTATTTTTTCTAAAAGAAATATTTTAAGTAGTCTAGTTTAGATTTACAACAAAATTTGTTAAAAAAAATAAAGTAATTTAGGAATAGTAAAATCTGTCTAAAATTTTAAATTGCCGATATTTTAATATATTTTCGTAATTTTCAAACATATTTTAAAAATTTTCTAACACAAATGGAAAGTTGAATTATTATGGCGCATTTTTGACTTTGAACATGTGCAGTGATGTGCTTCCTATGATTGATATCCGGTGTAAACAAAAAGTCACGAACTTGGCGCTACCACGAAGTTAGGACACTTGAGGATATCTCTAGTAATTTTAAATTTTGGAAACAAAATTCTCCAAATTAATAACTTCCCATCTTAACTTAGTATGTCTTAATTAGTACATGTATATACACAACTTGAGTAATTCAAGTACATGTATTAGTTACTAGATAAAGTTTGGTGATTGTAACTGTAATGATATGTATTTATGTCATAAAATATCTCTAGTAATATTGAAAGCAGCCATTTGTATTCTTATTGCTGTATAGCAATACCTCACATGTATGGATCACTTCTATTTCGGATTTGTGATGAATTTTGTTTCAAGAGTTACGACTCTTGAGAATAAACAGAGCAACCTCTTGAAAGGACAAAGTCTCCCTCATCCCCAACATTGTCCATCTGACTTGACCTTGTGACCATGACCCTTGACCTATGCATCTTAATTTTGTATGAGACATTATCAGACATATCATCTCACCTTTAGGCCAAGCTTGATAAAAATTCAATGAACCCATAGACACTAAAGATATGGAACACAATATTGGGAAAGATGGTTGCCCAGATGGATAGTGAGTGAATTATGGTTAAAAGCCATAACAGCATATTTGTAGCTTTTCGCAGCTAGACAGATGGTCACGAAAATTCTTATTGACCCCTCTGAACATTGTTTGCAGTGGTATAAAACCTGCCATGGAAAATATGTAGATTTTGAAAACAAAGGTTGGTGAATACAGATTTTGTAGTAGAATTGAGTTGAGTAATGGTGTTTAACGTCCCAGTCAAGAATATTTCACATATATTGAGATGTCGCTAGCTAATGGCGAAGGTGCAGGAAATTTGCCTGAGCGTTGCTCTGATCGCATTATACATCAGGGTTCTTTAGCGTGCCAAGCTCACCGTAACAGGGGACCTTGATTTTAAGTTCCCACCAACAAGAACTGTGACTTTTATTTTATAATGCCGAGTGCTTAGCGATAGAACAGTCATTTCCCACTTTCAAGTCTTGGGTCAGATCCGGCTGGGGATCAAACCCAAAGCCTCCCACTTACAGAGCGAGCACTCTACCAACTGAGTGGTTTTGATAACAGATTTTGTAAACTTACCTATTCAATACAAGATCAGCTTTAGAATTAATTTTGACAGGTAACACTACATCATTATTCCCCTGATTGACATCTATACTCCTGGTGTTAGCTTTAATCATGACATCAAACTCCTCCTCTTGGGTTGTGGCATCAGAGGCATCCAGTTTGACATTAAACCTGAAGCTCCGCCCACCAAGGAGTGGCTTAGAGATGCCACATTCTACAGTGTTCATATCCATGGTTTGATTGTATCCTGGGGAACATGTCAATAATCCATCACCAGTAACTTGTTTATACTGCTGATAGGTTATATAAACTGGAAAGATTATAATCACTTGAGTGTCATAGGATGGTTCTCCATTGTTGTTAATGGTGATAGCCAATGAAAACCCAGCTTTTTCTCCAATCAGAAGAGAGTCTGATCCAAAGTTATAAGAGATTCCCGCTTTAGTTGTAAGATCAGCATCACACACATTTTCACTTCCGCAGCCATCTTTCTTGAATTCAGCCTGTTAATAAAAAAAGAGTTAAAATGGTAACTGAAATTCCTGAATTTTTAACCAAACATATAGTATAGCAAGTGAATGGAACAGACTGCCACCTGACATACCAGCTGCAGGATAACCTGAGTTATTTCAAGTGCAAAACCACCTCAAATAAAGCCAGCAACAACTGTTGTTTTAATCCTGTTTTTAAACTGTTATTTTTGTACTACTGTTATTGACCATGCGCATCAAGTGGCAAAATCTTCGACAAGACGAAGTTGGCCAGTAAAACAGAGAAGAAGAAGATGAAGAAAAAGAAGGTCTGTTGAAAGTTTAACACTAAGCTAACGAATTAGTGCCAAATGACTGAAATGAGTACCACATCTCGGTCCCTCATTACATCTATCTCAATCACATTTCAGCAGCTGCTATCTTCATCTCTGAAGATTTACGGTCACTTGTTATTCATGTCTCGGCAGACGAGCTTCGACTCCTTTTCATTAGCTCAGTGTTAAATTTTCGACAGGTCTGTACTGTATGGCATCAAATAAGGAAGCAAACTTTTGCCTGGTATTTTCAATTGACATTGGCGAATCCCGAAATAATGGTTGGCGACAATATGCGGTAAATTGGCGACCCCCGAAATAATGGTTCCACACAAACGTTAGGGAGCATCATGTGGTACAGCGATAAACCCCTGGGACTCGGAATATTTCCAGTAAAAGTAACTTACAGCAATGATCACTTTATCTTCTGTTGGATTTTGCCGTCTACCATCAAATCTATTTATAATGGCATTAGTACCCCTCTCTGTCCCAATAATTTTGTACTCAATCTCAAAATGAATTGGTGTAACAATATCAACAATAGAAGCCTAAAATATAAAGAAACAATTAAAAAAAAAGTTAATGTTTATCAATAAAGTCAATGATTTTGTCACTGTACCAGTGCAAGTTTTAACTGATAATCGTAAGGACACAACTTTAACTTCAAAATCGTACAACTTATGCCAAAGTTGCAAGGGTAGCCCAGTATGCTCAAGTCTCATGTAACAAATGGTAAACTAAGCTCAAACTTGATCTGTAACATAATTCTGGTATAAACAATCTATGACCTTAACAGGAAGTAATTAGGACAGTCTCTTGAGAGCCAAATACCCCAATCCCAAACAGACAAACACGGTGATTCCTATATGCCCCTTTCAAACTAGTTATACCCCCATAAAATAGTTTAAGGGGGTATATAAGAATCACCATGTCTGCCTGTCCATCTGTGTAAAATAGTGATAGCAAAGACAACTTAAGATCGCCTTCATTAAATGAAATTATCAGTTATGATAACTTACCGAGGTATTAACTGTATAAGATGGGTCATAGCAAGTTTTTTCAAAAGCTTTAAAAATTCTTTTTTGGTTTGTTACGGAGAACTTCCGTTGTCCCTGCACAACAAAATACACTCTTTGTACTTTGGACTGTTTAGTTCTCTCGACATCAGCATTAACTGTGAATTCCACAACTGAAGAAAAAAAATAAACCATAATTATTACTGGTACAAGACTGTTAATGCAGGAATTTTGTTTTGGTGGACATGGCCGAGTGATACTGTCACTGACTTTTGAAGAAAGCTCTAGTATGGGCAGGAGATGAAAATCATCTCAGAAAATTTCCAAATCCCAAGTGATGTTTGAACCCACAACCCTTGACTTTGAAAGCCAGTGACAGTACCAATCCACCATGTTCACCCATCAAATACTGTCCTGGGCCATAAAGGTATAGAAAATTGCCAATACTTGGGTTTTAGCAATTCATGCTATTACATTAGTTAGCAATTTAATTCACGATTTCGAAAACACAAAGTCTCGCGTCTACCGAAGTCTCGTTTAAGTCTCGTGGGGGGGGCA
The DNA here is from genome assembly GCA_021292105.1 of Anadara kagoshimensis. NCBI lineage: Eukaryota > Metazoa > Mollusca > Bivalvia > Arcoida > Arcidae > Anadara > Anadara kagoshimensis. The sequence continues at coordinate 21,896,647 of CM037872.1, read as the reverse complement.
AGTCCAACAGGTTGCTGAAGAAAGACTACATTGAGATGCGGTTACGCTGTTGAAAATTGTGAATTAGTAGTTCTTCGTTATCGTTTTCACCAACAATTATGACGAATAAAAGAAATAAAATAATACAGAAAGTGAAACAGTGTGTATTTATCATTTATTTGTAGAAATTATTTAAATTACAGCAACCAAAAAGGAAACCGAAAGTTGACACGGCTGTTAAAAAAAGATGTCTACGTTTGTAAATTTATCTGTAGTTGATATATCTTTCCTATGTGTCAAATAAAGTGGTATATAAATAAGTAAAAACCGTTATTAGTTAAGAGTAAAAACTAGTAATTGTTTCTATTTTAAAAAATAAATAAACCACTCACTTGCCATAGTACTATCGATAGGCCCCGCCGAGTACATGTAGCTGTCCGATTTACAGTAATTAAATTATGAAGGAACGTGAATAAAATAGTTGAAAAAGTTTTTTTACCATTAAACCATCAAGTTTGTTATCATAAGTTATAAAAGATCGAAATAATCCCGTGCCTATGGTGTAAAAATTATTTTTATATCTGTTGTCTTTCCTTCTATTTTTGTTTAAAAAATTGCCTTTATTTCACCCTTTTTCCCTTATAGTATCCAAAATCTTGATTATGGTTACATTTTTCGACATTTGTTGTTTCTCAGGATATTTTTACATTTTTTTATAAACGACTTTTTGCTTCCAATTTGCGTTAAAGATGACAAAATTCTAGGCCGGATTTTTACCGGTATTTCAAAGGTAACCGGCATATCGTTACAGAATTTACACCCAATATTTTCCGTTTTAGAAATTAAAGAATTTTATTTCATTACAAAGTCTTTTTTTCACAAAAAATAATAATAGTAATAAAAATTAAAATTGAAAATCATTTTGAGAATATAGTTCAAACATCTATAATTGTAGCTGGTTCAACGTCACAGAATTTTATTTCATGTGCTCTTCAACAGTAAGTTTAGAATGAATGAATGACTGAATGAATGACTGAATGAATGAATGAATGAATGAATGACTGAATGAATGAATGAATGAATGACTGACTGAATGAATGAATGAATGAATGAATGAATGAATGAATGAATGAATAAATGTATTTATTTATTTATTTATTTATTTCTTTCTTTCTTTCTTTATTTATTTATTTGAATATACAGTCATTAACTATACGAAGTACTGAAATTAGAAGTATTAATTCACGGCAGTTTGAAAACACCATGTAGGTACATTTTCCACGTATAATATACTATCATCTGATCCAATGGGAATTTGGAATTTGCTTCCGTTATCAATAAGTTACCGCGTCTGTTGATAAGGTATGCAGATTATCAGCATTAATTAGCAACCTTTACCTGTGGGTAAAAATATGTAATATACACTTTCGTACAAGTCAAAACTATCACTTTTGAAATAAATAAATGACTGAATGATTCTCGGTTCCAGTAATTTTCTATTACAGAAGTTCTGACTTCGAGAAATATTTACAGAATGGAATTATGATAATAAAAAAAATTCAAAATATAAAATTTTCAAAATGAAAAGTTAAAAATGTTTGTGCGGTTTAAATTTGTTAAATATATTGAAAACCTCTTGAAATGAAAAAAAAGTTAAATAAGGAAGACGAAATGTGATATATATAATCAGCGACGTTGAACACAGAATACTTTAAAGACTCTATTAAATGTCACGGGCGTTGATCAAATTAAATATGAAGATTTTTAGAGTAAAGTTTCAATCTTTCGAAATTTTTTGTTTATTTTACCTTAAAAAAGACTGACAAACTGATTTTAATACATTATAAAATATTAAATTTTACATTGGCCATACACAGATATAAGGAAAACAAAACTGATTATTTATAACCAGATTAAGAATTACATCACAGATTAAAAATTGAAATTGGACGTTATTCAAAAATAGAAAAAAAAGATAAATTATGCACTAAATGTAATAGTAATTCTATAGAAGATGAAATTCATTTCTTGATATCTACTGTCCAGTAATTTTGATAGATGATAGAAATAAACTATTTTCGGCTGTAATAAATACATCAAATAAATGCTTTAATAATCAAAACTCTTTGACAAATATTTTTGGATTATAAATTGTGAAGATTGTGATATACTTAAGACTTTTGTACAACCTGGGGTACAACAAAAGTCTTCTTTCCCCCGTTTCAATCGTCATATTCTACGCTGCAACTATACTGGACGGATGTAGCTTGCCCCCCCCCAAGCCTCGTTTTCGTTCATAGGTGTTATCTCCCCTGTCGTGTTTTCGAAATGGTCAATAAAAAAAAATATATAAAAAGAGCACATTTTCCCAATCTAAAAAGCAGAAGATAATTAAAACATAACAAATTGCTTTCCACCAGTAAATAGGAAAACACAACACAGGAACACAATATTCTTCTTGTGGTTATATTATTGCAACATGTGCGAACAATGTGACAACACAAAAGAGAAGGTAGATAACTCCAGTTCTCCTACCATAATTAATAAAGGGAAATAACTACCAACAATTATTAATCTAGTGGTGTTCATGTAAATATGAATTTATTAAACAAGTTAAATAAATTGTTAAGATGCAACAAGTGTTGTGACAGTTACAGGAACATTTATTTAACAAATTTAATATGATGTGTACTTATTTTTTACGATTTTTAAAAAAAAATATAATTAATGTAAATATGTTTGAGAATGTATCTAGATACTAGTAATTCATTGAAGTTTCTTGTATCCACTAAATTGATTGAATAGGGTTTTATTCAATTTGTTGATCGGAATATCCATGGAAACAAGAAAAGTTAAAACATCATGAAAATCAACAATTTCCCGGTAAATTACACTTACGGACATAACTTGGTAAATCAGTGCTTCCTGTGTAAGCAAAACAAACTTGTTAAGCAAACTGTTTGTCCCTTGGTACATTTTTATAACTTGGTTCAGAAACAGTCAAGGTTTAAACCAAAGACCTTTCATTTACAGAGCCAACACACTTACAACTGAGCTATTGTTAGTATACAATGAAATCATTTCTTTTCATGGTGTTCTGAAAAAAATACCATTTCATGGGGTGATTAATTCATGACATACAGTCAAACGTGTCTATAAAGGTCACTCAAGGGAGCCAGTTTAAGTGGTCTTTATGGACAGGTGGTCTTTATACACAAGTTCAAATAATATGAATAAAGAACAATTGGTATACAATTCTACTGACCTTTATAAGCAGGTGGCCCTTATATAGAGGTGACCTTTAAGGCAGGTTTAACTGTATGTCAATTTGTTGATCGGAATATTCATGAAAAAAAAAAACAATGAAAGTTAAGACACCAAAAAAAATTATTTCACAGTACTTACGGACATCACTTGGTAAATCAGTGCTTCCTGTGTAAGCAAAACAAACTTGTAAAGCAAACTGTTTATCTGCATCTTTGTCTATCACTGTTTTACTAACTGTTGATTTAACATCCATTGTGATTGGTGGAGAGGCGACCAATAGAACAGCTGCATCTGACATGTATGCACCAACCAAAATATCTGTTACAAGGAAAAAAGTATACAATAATATTAACTTAGACTTGGTCAAAGACAATAAAAGAACTGTTGAATCTTACACAGGGGTATGTCTGAAAAATATCTGTTACAATGAAAACAAGCGAATCCAGTAAATTAGGATCCCCAAAAGCAGATTTTATGTACAAAGGCCAATAACTCCCAAGAAAATTAGCAAACCAACTGGGGTTGACGATATGCGCATCTACTATGATTGTTGATGCTGTGCACCAAGTTTCATGACATAGGGCTTCAGAGTTTGAGAAAATTTGTGCTGACAAGAATTTCGGACAGACAGATAGAGGGAAGGGCAAAAGGAATGACGGACAGACAGAAACTTGAATTTAATACCCCCTCTTTCTTCAAAAGGCATGGATAAAAAGTTTATAATAATATTAATTCTATTTAATACTGTTTAAACTGTAGTGCTAGGGGTATCAAGTCACTTACATATATCTGAAGGGCACATTATGCAATATTCAAGTCATGATTGACTATTAAACAAACAAATCCATTCAATCAGGAAATGATAAAGGTTTTGATCTAAATTTATTGTGACGTGCTCTACTAAGCTTATTATTCAGAACAGAGAGAGAGAGAGAGAGGGGGGGGGGGGTTATACTAGGACACAAATACTCAGATTTAAACATTACTATTGGCTTGATTTATTTTTTCAATACAGTAAATAAATTTTATTTGCGCATTTTAACTTTCGCGATTCTCTAACCAAAATAATTTCCCTACTATTTGGAATAGCTTTCACATTATGGACTTCAGGCTGCATTTGGTTTAAATAATACCATTTTCATAAACAAATTCACAACAATAAACTTTGGCAATAAATTTTGTCCTCGCAAAACAAACAAAAGTCAATAGCACGAGAATAAAGGTGGTTTACAATATTGTTAAATTCAATTTTCATACTGTATAATGCTTATATTTCGCTATGGTTTTATTTTCGCTATATTCGCAGTCAAGTGTATTCCCGCGAACATTAAACCACCATGAATAGACATGGGTATTACCAGCCCATTAATCTTGCTAGAGTCGTTTTCCTTGAATCAGATAAGACGCGAAAATATGACACCGCAAATACACTAGTCATCATCAAACCACGAAAATTTGACATCGTGAAAATAAAGCAGTATACAGTAATAATATCCTGAGTTAATTTATTTATTGGACTATACTATGAACCAAACTTTAAATCTAGTAGAACTTCACCTTGATAAGAATCATTTGTATATGCCAATTGATTTCTCGAAATCACAGAACCGAATGAGCTCAAGGTTGTTCCCAATTCTCTAGCTGTAATCCTTTGATTAAACTTCGGCCATATTCCACTAGAACCACTGTATCCATTGTAAATATAGACCACACCTTTTCCGCCATCTTCAAATGGAGCTCCAATAGCAACATCTAACAAATCAGGGAAAAAATACTTTATATTAAGCTACACTTCATGATTTTTTTCATGCATATTTCAGTGCATAGTGAGTTATAAATGACACAACAAAAAAATTAAAAAACAAATATATAAATATTAAGAATTAAAAAAAAAAAGATTATTATTCACGGGTAAAAAAAAATTGCCTGCATGACATTTAAAATTTTCAGGTTTTCTCGAGTCCTTATACAATGAAAGTCTAACTGTAACAGAACTTTACTTATGATTGGATATATCTATGAAATTATAAGATAATAATTTTCATCCAAAATAATAGTGATTTACGATGTTAGCAAATATAAGATGCGTAATTTTACCATTGTACGAATCTCTGTTGATGTCTTGGATATCGGCAATGGCTGATCCAAACCTGGCATTGGCTGTATTAGATCCTGATAGAACCTGACGCAATACTAACTCACTCTGTAATAAACATAAATGGTAGAATAAGTATACAGTCAGTCCTGTCTATAAAGGCCACCCAAGGGAACCAGTAAAAGTGGCCTTTATGGGCAGGTGGCCTTTATATACAGGTTTAAATTATATGAATAAATAAGAATTGGGAGACAATTCTACTGGCCTTTATAAGCAGGGGAACTTATATAGAGGTGGCCTTTAAGGCAGGTTGGATTGTATGTCATAGTGTGTGTGTGTGTGTGGTGTGTGTGTGTGTGTGTGTGTGTGTGTGTGTGTGTGTTCAAAAGGGGGTTTTATAGATTTTTTTAAGATTATTTCACTTATATTGAGGTGGTCATTAAAGAGATAGTGGAGGAAATCTGAGTGCACAAAGAAAACCATTGACATGCAACAAGTGACCTGACAGCCTTTCTCACACTAGGATATGTCATGAGTGGATTTCAAACCTAGTCAGTTAGGGGGCACTGTGATCTGTAAGCATGTCTTTAGACCACTTGGCCACCGAGGCCCCTCAGAAGAGACAAAGAGTCATTGAGCCTTTCTTTTTTTATATAAATTCATTTTTAGTAAGTAACTTCAGGGATTCATCAAGGGCTTATTTAGGGCTGAAATTCGGCCCCATTCCCAATGTGAAAAACCTTGACTTTTTCGCAAAATTGGCTGAGAAAATTCCCAATAGAAAATTGTGTTGTTTTTAAACCAAAACGAAAATAAATTTTGTGACAGCCCCCTAATCAGCAAAATCAATTAAAAGATTCAAGATTATTTTAAAACAACATCTGCAAAGCAAGATGTAAAATACCGCTTCTACATCAAAGGCTTCCAAGGTTGCAAGTAAACCGACTTCTGACATGATGTCTAAGTTTTCCCAAAATGAGCAAAAAGTTGATAGATTTTCCCAATTTTTAGTTTAGGGCCTTTTCCCAAAAGACCCTAATAAATCCTTAGTAACACTAGTTAGAGTTTTCCTGTTAACTTGAAAATATATAAAGAAAGAGAGGGGAAGGTAGGAAAGAGAGAAAGGGAGGGCCATTTTCCACTATAATCTGAGGACATTTATCAAACCTTTCACTTACATTAGGTTTACATTATATGAAATATAAAATGTCCTCACATGAAATAAACTATCCTCATGCTGCAAAATAATGACTAACACATTTTCCTTTTGTCTCATCTATTAATTGTTATAACTGGTTCTCATTACATGTATTTATATTTTTGGTATTCGTTTTTATGAGTTACACAACACAGAGAGAGAGAGAGAGAGAGAGAGAGATGAGATACTTACCCCTTCTTTAATATACACATAGACTTGACCTTCCTCTGTATCACGGGTTAGGGTTTGTGTGTTAACTGAGGCATATAAAGGTGCTCCTACCAGCAACATGTCTCCAAAATCTTTATGTACAACAGTACAGAGAACTGCACCAAAATAACTCCCAACCTAAAAATATAAATATGAACTATAACCTTTGGCCTCTACAAGGTCATCTTACTAATAAGATGTCGCCAAAGTATTTATGGACAACTGTATCGAGAACAGCACCAAAATAACTTTCAACCTAAAATTAAAAATATGAACTTTGACCTCTGGCTTATACAAGGTCATCTTACTAATAAGATGTCGCCAAAGTATTTATGGACAACTGTATTGACAACAGCAGCGAAATAACTTTAAACATAAAATTAAAAATATTAACTTTAATGTATGACCTCTACAAGGTCATCTTACTAATAACATGTCTTCAAAGTACATGTATTTATAGACAACTGTATCCAGAACAGCACCAAAATAACTTTCAACCTAAAATTAAAAATATGAACTTTGACCTCTGGCTTCTACAATAACACTTCTTACTAATAACATGTCATCCAAGTATTTATGGAAAAATGTATCGACAATAACTTCGTAACCTAAAAATATAAGTATGAACTTTGACCTCCGACCTCTACAAGGTCATCTACTAATAACATGTTTCAAACGTCTTTGTGCACAACAGACTGTATATAAAACATAAAAAGTTGTAGCTCAGAAATATAAATAAATCATGATTTCTAGGACATAGGCATTTGTTGGGCTGCACTCTCATGATTCAAAGGTCATGGGTTCAACCCAGCCAGCTGGGATTTAATTTCACATTACTCAAGTCTACATCCACCCATCCACCTTTTAAATGAAAGGATACTGAGGTTTACCTTGAAATAGACTACTCTTAATCCCCTTCTAGGTTTTGGGTTCATTAAGAATTTAGTTCTACTTTATAAAAAGTAAGGAATGAACTAGAAACAACAATGAAATTATCCTTCCAAATTTTCCCAGCTGCTTTTCAACTATAAGGCCATTTCTATAAAATTCTATGTCTGACATCATCCCGCATGTCTGTTTTATTAATTATTTGAAAAAACAAACAAATTCTATCAAATGCGAAAATCTGTATTTGATTGTAAAATCTGGTCATTTTTTCATGTCTGTTTCGTTACATATATACATGAAATTTGAAATGAATCTAGTCCATTTTCATTTTTGTTAAAATAAATCTGTTTCATTGTTTGTAAATATTTTTATTTCAATTAAACATTTAAAACACAATTTTTTTTAAATTTATTTAATGAAGATGTAATGTGCATATGAACAGACAATAAGATTTTCATTAAAATTTGTTTGTTTGCCTCATACCCTCCTCCCTTTAAAAAAATTAAGTGATGTCAAACATAGAATTTTATTGGAATGGCCTAATATTGTCTACAGCTATTTTCCCCTCTATAAATCAAATGATGTATCGCTGGCCACGCCCACAATTTGGCCAGCAGCGTCACGGCAACCAATGACGTTCTAGTGTCAGTGACGTCATTAAACCCCACAATTCAGGCCAAGTTTTCGTTCTTTTTGCGTGTCATTCAAGCATGTCGACCCTTTGTCGGAACATAGTGGGCGAGGCCGGAGATCCGTCAACTGCTCCATACATGCCATACTCATGCAAACTGGGGATATATGTACTAGCTATACATTGTACTTCATCACTATTGAAGGTTGATGTGTGTAATGTTTCACTCTATTACAATACTAACCTGGTCTCCTGTTATAATCTGTTTGGTGACATAACCTTCTGTTTTAATCATCACCTGCAAGTACATGCATGTATAAATTAAAACATATTCATGAAATTTTGTTATCGTCATCTGAGGTGTTAACTCTTTCAAATTCTTTCAAATTTTAAACATGTTAAACTGTACAAGTAGACCATATGGTTAATTTTCATGTATTTTAATGGAGAAACAGATAGATATACCATGTCACACAGTTACTCGGATGAAAATTTTACCACTGCTGCTTAAATTTAAGCAAACTTTGGGAATCTTTATATGGGCATACATGGCTGAGTGGAACTGTCACTGGCTTTCAAAGTCAAGGGTTGTGAGTTGGAACCTCACTCAGAACTTGGAAATTATCCAAGATGATTTTCATCTCCTGCCCATACTAGACCTGTAAAAAGCTCAATACTAGTAAAGCCTTTCGTATGAGACTCAAAAACCAAGGTCCTGTGTCTCAGTACAAGCTAAAGACACCTAAGTAGAGTTGGAAAACGAGCAGGGCCCTGTGGCCACTTCAGAGGACACTTGCAATTAAAAAGTGGTTGAATTGGACTCAGCAAAGTAAGAAAAAAAACAGTCAATGACTTTTTTTTACTGAAATAGGTACTAATTAAACAAACCTTTCCAGTAAGGTCATCTCTAGGTCCACCAATGGCTATATAGGGAGTATTACCACCGTAATAATGGCCAGATATAACAGCATATCCTGGAAATAAAAGGTTACATATCAAAGGTCAAAGGTAATATTATCCTGAAGTCAAAGGTCATATACTGAAAAGTAATAATATCCTGATGTAATAGCATATCCTGAAAAAAAAGGTTACAAGTCAAAGGTCAAAGGTAATATTATTCAAATACTAAAAAGTAATGATATCCTGATGTAATAGCATATCCTGAAAATAACAGGTAACAGGTCAAAGGTAATATTATCCTGAAGTCAAAGGTCATATACTGAAAAGTAATAATATCCTGATGTAATAGTATATCCTGAAAATAAAAGGTTACAAGTCAAAGGTCAAAGGTCAAAGGTAATATTATCCTGAAGTCAAAGGTCATATACTGAAAAGTAATAATATCCTGATGTAATAGAATATTACATTAGAAGGTTACAAATCAATATTTAATCGCTGAGAGTTAAAGTTATCCTGAGGTCAAAGGTCAACAGACATCCCACACCAACAGGTACTCTTTTTGTGATTTGCACTTATAACAAATATTCAGGTTAATGATATGTGCATATCCTATCAATGATGATTCTTTGCAGCATGTTTTTTTCGTGAAATGTTGCTTAATAGTTTTAGAGAATTACTCTAGACAAGAAGAACATAATAATTTGAAGGCATTTTTTAATTTTTATCAAAATAACAAAAAAAAACCCTGTAATCGAATCAAATGAGTGAATGGGTTTTATGTCCCATTCAAGAATATTTCACTTATATCGAGATGTCATCATTTATAATAGGTGAAGTGGCAGAATATTTTACCTTTGTATCATACATTTTTCACTTTTTATACTTGCTAACTCTCTGATATTCTTTTATAGAAAACATGAAAGTTTTGGAGATTTTGAAATTTCAACAAATTTAACTAATTTTAGCCACTAATCTTTAATTTATCCATATACGCACCATACAAGTCAGAGTTTTTTATAGGATCCATTGGATTGGCATATTTATTTTGATTTCTTCCAACTTTAACAATTCCACCGGCATATTGGTTCAGACCTGGAGCTCCCAGTAACAACACCTCTGTCTGTAAAAAATACGTAAACATGTAGAAAGTGAGCAATTTCAATTTCATGACGGTATAATTTTTGTTTAACCTTATGTTATAGTACCAATACTCAAATGTAAAGAATTTCAACCGAAATATTACCAGCTATACAAATTTACAGCTGGATTGAAGCTAATTACATAATTTCAAAAATAAATTCATGATTTCCAGATATCTCTACAAATTCTGAACTAAAGTAAAACTGGAACTGTCTCTTAAGAGCCAAATAACCCCCTCCCCTAGCATTTAATGTTTTTCTGTGACCTTGACTTTCCAATATGACCTTGGTTCGAGGTCATAACACACCTTTGAACCATGAAGGTTATTTATGTGAAGTTTTATGACAGTCCTCCAAAGTAGCTATGAGATATGGCCTGGGCACGATTTTACACAGATGATGGATGGATCATGTGGATAGACAGATGGACAGACGGACGAACAGACAGGAATGATGATTCCTATATACCCCCTCAAACTAGTTTGCAGGGATTTAAAGTTCTATGCAGTGGTTTTAGAGCAGATATATCCATTATAGATTATATTTAAATCAGATTGTTTTGTTATTGTTTGGCCTCATATAGCAGTTATACCCATGAAAGAGCCATCAAATAAAAAAACAGCAGAGATATTAAACCTACATCTGCAAATACTGGGTCTATTTAAAAAACTTTGATTTTTATCAAGGTTTAGCCAGATACAACAGACATACCATGAAAGAGCCATCAAAATCACACAGGGCAGGAGATAAGATAGTCATCTGCAAACATGGGTCACATTTAAGTAGGGTAATTGTCATCAAGGTTAGGCCCAATACAACAGATATACAGTAAAACTTCATTATAATGCCCCTCGGTAACTTTGCCACCTCGTTCATGGCCACACTATTCTGAAGTCCCAAAATTCATTTTGTTTATGTTTTTCCTAATGGGCCTCCCTCGATTTATTGCCAAACCCTTTATAACGCCAAAATTTGACTGAACAAATGATGGCGATGAATCGAGGTTTTACTGTATTTATGGCAGTGCCATCAAAATAGCCCAAAGCAAAGGTGTCAAAATATTCATCTGCCAAGTGGGTCACATTTAAGTATGGTTGGTTTGTTAACATTGTTCAGCCAGATATAGAAAACATACAGTACCAACGGATGGGCCATCAAAATATCAGCAATAAAGGCAATAAGACAGTCATCTGCAAACATGGGTCATATTTAAAATATGGTTGATTTGTTACCAAGTGTTAGCCAGGTACAACAAACAGACCAATTAAAGAGCCCTCACAATAAAACATGGCAAAGATGTTCAACATTCATCTGCAGACTGGGTCACATTTAAGCATGGTTGGTTTGTTATCATTGCACAAAGCAAAGGTGTCCAAATATTCATATCTCCAAAGTGGGTCATATTTTAGTAAGGTAGGTTTGTACTCACAGTTTTACTATATACTGCAGACATTCCCATGGCAGCATTATCAAAATATGATGGAGCAGAGGCGTTACCACGCACATCCAGGAATGGGGTCTGTGTAACTCTCTCTAGCTCATTGTTTAACTCATAACAGAAACCATCCATGTAATAATCGCCTTGGCTTGTCGTCTGAAAATCTAGCTGGTCTATCCATCTGTGAGCACACACCTAAAATTAATAATAAGGCCATGCTAAATTAATTTGTAGTTTTGGAGTTCTACTCATCTGTAATATTAAGAATTAAGAAAAAAATTAATTCATTTTCAAATCATTTTATTATCCAAAATGTCCTGTCTAGTCAGTTTGGTCCATTTTTCATTTCCCTGATATTTTCCCTCACTGGCTTCTAAATTTTTCCAAAAAGAATTATTATAACTGAAAATTCATTTGGTGTGGCCTAATGGTCGAGCTTGCGAAAACTTTAGGATTTTTCAAACATTTTGCTGATTTCATTCAACAGATTCCTTATTTCAACCAAATTATAAAGTTTGACTTTATGAACACAGTAAAACCTGCTATAGTAATCACCTCTTTACAAAGCCACCTCTCCAGTAAAGAGTACGACATCTCTTTGATGTCCCTTTACTTTCTAGTTCAACAAAAAAAATTTATACATAAAGATTATCAGTGTAAAGTCAATATTCCCGTGGATTTTTTTTTAGAGTTTTCTACACCAGAGCCCCGTTAATTGTCCTTATATACAGGTTTAATGTATTTCGGCTTTGTGGGTGGTCTTTATATACAGGTTTTAATGCAATACTTTCATCCCTTGAGTGGCCTTTATACACAGGTTTTACAATATAAAGACATGATATCTCCAAGGTTCATATGTCTAAATGGGTCCCTTTGGTGGTCTTTAAATGCAGGTTTTACTGTACTTGGGTCTTGTAGTGGACTTTCCATACAAATTTTACTGTAATACTTAGGTCCCTTAGGCGATATTTATAAACAGGCTTGATGGTATAAAGTTCATATTTCTAAGGTCCCTTTGAGTGGGATTTACATGCAGATCTACTGTACCCAGGTACTGTTAAAAGTCTTTACAAACATGTTCAGGGATTTATCAGGGTCTTTTGGGAAAAGGCCCTAAACCAAAAATTGGGGAAAACTATCAATTTTTTGCTCATTTTGGGAAAACTTCGACATCATTTTTGATGCCATTAATGATTAAATCACTGACCTCTTCATCCCCAGAACTCGAATCGTTACTTTCAGTCACCGGGAATTTATAATTCTCGTGATCAGTTGTTGAATCAGAATAATCTTTTTCTGCTGCTAAGTGTTTACCAGTGTTTAATTTACTTTCGTTTTCATTTGAAAACAACACAATTTTCTAATTGGGAATTTTCTCAGCCAATTTTAGGAAAAAATCAATATTTTTCCTTTAGGAAAGGGGCCGAATTTCGGCCCTAATTAGACCCTTGATAAATCCCTGATGTTTTACTGTATAAGGACCATAAGTCTACAAAGTTTATATTTTTAGGTGTCTTGCTGTCACTTTGTCACTGAAACCAGGAAAAGTGTAATGAGACTCAGAACAGGACTAGTCTAACTTTTTGTGACAAGAAGTTTGTAAGAATTTCAAAGGTAAAATCAAAATATTGTGAAAATACTATACCAAAACAGCAGCGCTAACATCCAGTGACACGCCAAGCCAGCCATTATCCTTGTGATGATGTAATTGTCTACCCCCAACTGTCTGTTGTATGTTTCCTAAAAATATCAAAAGGTATTAATCATAAAATTGTAAGGCCACAAATTTAATTGGCGTATCGCCGACTACGCCAACAATGTTCCGATAAAGGCCTGGCATGCTTGAATTACACACAAAAAGAATGAAAACTGAATTGTATCATTTAATGATGTCAATGACACTAGTACGTCATTAGTTGCCGTGACGCTGCTTTGGTATCGTGATGGCGCCCAGTGTCGAAACATAAAAGGCATGGTCAATCGATATGTCAATTACTACCGCACACAATGGTATTTTTATAGAACCACAAAAATTACAATGGAGTTGCCTAAATACCTGTTGTTATTTTTTTCTAGTCATGAAAATTAGAGTAGAGTTGAAATGAGTAGAGTAATGGTGTTTTACAACCCAGTCAAGATTCCTCCACTTAGCGCTTTAAGACAGTCAGATCAGGGATGGTGGAGAAAACAGAGTGTTGGGAGAAAACCACCCACCGTTGTCAAGCTGACAAACTTTCTCATACTAGGATCTGCCCGAGTCGGATTTGAACCTAAGCAGAATGAGGTACTTTGATCTGTAAGCCAGCGCTTTAGACCACTTGGCTGCCAAGACTCCTACAAAAATTGGGCACAATGTAATATTATCTCTGCCATTGGTGTTGTCTTCAGTGGATATGACATTTCTTCGAAACATAAAACTTCATATGTTCAATATTCGTACAGTGAGGCAAGATTGACAAAAATACAAGGTCTGGCTCACTCAAAACTGGGGATGTCCAATATACTAAGGAAGCTATCCATATTGAGGTGTCAGTTCTGGGATACTGAAGCAGGTATGAATTAATTATCTTACATCCAAGGGTTCAAAATTAAGGCTTTTAAGCCAATCAAGGACATAAGCCATTTAACTCCAGACAAACAATAAATACATATTATATACACAGTGTGTAGGTACAACCTCAGTATCAGGTCGAGTCCTTTTTTCGTAGCTGTATCACTACTCGTCGTGCAAGCGCAACTCGTAGTGATAACGAGACCTGATACGAAGGGTTGTACCTACACACTGTGTATATAATATTTTTATCTAACATTTCCAATTATGTTATTTAAAATATTAAAAAAACAATACTTAATGTGAATCAAAGTACTGAAGGTACTGAAGCATCAGCTAAACTGAGCAATTTGATAAAAAAACGTGCACTTGAAACTGAGATTTGTCTCTAATGAATCAGTAACAAATGAAAATCATGCAAATAATAGATACTGTGATCAGGAAGCTTCTAACAACAAGTCTGCTTTTTATGCAAGTTGTTAGGTTCTAACATATAAATATGTTACAATGGTCAAAATGGACATGCCACGCAATGTTTATCAATTGAGTAAACTAAGTAATTCGCATAAATATAAATTTTCAATTTTTCAAAAACCAAGAGAGGCTACTAAAGACCCGACCCCAAATCTGAGTGAAATATCTCAAGCGTAACGGAAAAAAGTCCAGAGAAACCATCATTTTGATAAAATTCACAAAGTGAAAGGGGCATAACTCCACTAAAACGCAGTTGACTGGAAGAAAACCCAAACTGGATCTGTAATCACCACCATCATCATCATTATCACTCCTCATATCACATTTTGATCATCAACATGAAGATATCATCATCATCATCATCATCATCATCGTCATTAGCAGCAGCAGTAGAACCCATGCCATGACAATCACCACCACCATTATATTAATCATTTTCAGAAATCCTCATGTTACATCATTAATATGGTCACATATCATCATAGCTCTTCGTGTCACATAATCATCATCATTATCAGCAGCAGCAGTACTGAATGTCATCATCATCATCATCATCATCATCATCATCATCATCATCATCATCATCATCATCATCATGTCACATCATCAGCATGAAGACATTGGCTTTGTCATCATCATCATGAATTATTATCATCATCGACAGCAGCAAAACTGAATGTCATCACCATCATCATCATCATCATCATCATCATCATTATCATCACCACCATCTTCATCATCATCATCATACTATTGGCAGTGCTCAGCAGTACTGAATGTCATCATTGCCACCATCATCATCATCGGTAGCAACAGAACTCATGTCACCATCATAATCATCATCATAGTTCGTCAAGTCACATCGTCATCATCACCATCATCATTCATAGCAGCAGAGCTTATTTTCATCACCACCATCACTATCATCTTCTTAATCACGATAATCATTATCATCATCGGCATCAACAGAACTTGTGTCATCACCATCATCAACATCATTATCATATCTCCTCGTGTCACATCATCATCATGGTGACATCATCATCATATCTCCTCATGTCACATCATCATCATCATCATCATCATTATATCTCCTCATGTCATATCATCATCATCATGGTGACATCATCATCATCATCGGCAGCAGCAGAACTGAATGTCATCATCATCATTATTATTGTCATCATCTTTACCAGATCATCATGCCACATCATCATCGACATAGTGTCATCATCACAAAAAAAACTTTCACCATGACCAGCTATTTCCCTTGACTTGCAATTGACAGATTAACCATTGTTAAAGTCATTAATTTTATTCATTGAATTCACAATTAAAATAAATAAAAATAAAAATAAAACCTTTGTTTTAGAAATAATTTAAATGTATTTAAAATAAATGTTGAATATATATAAATTGTCCAAGTGAGCTTCAAAAGTCTGAATTGGTATAAACCATCCTGACACAATAAGCTAATAATCTGTACCTCCCAATTACAGAAGTTGTCCAGGCAACTGTCTCTTTCAAAAAAAGTTTGTTGACAAGAATTGTGTACAAAAGGGGAAATATTTCTGAAAATTAATTGATTATTATTTAGACAACTAAAATGTTACAATAAAATTACTTTGAATTTAAGAGAAACTGTAAGAGGAGTTGAGTTCACAAAGTAGGTACCCCCATTCTAATACTTGCTAAAAAGTGACTAAGTTTCAAAGTCTGGAAAAATGGAGAAAAAATCTTGAAATATTTCCATAAAGTCAGGTGCACATCTTCAATATATATATAAACATGCTGTGGAGTTTCAAGGCTTTTGGTTGAAAACTGTAAGAGGAGTTGAGTTCACAAAGTAGGTACCCCCATTCAAATACTTGCTAAAAAGTGACTAAGTTTTAAAGTCTGGAAAAATGGGGAAAAAAATCTTGAAATATTTCCATAAAGTCAGGTCACATCCTCAATATATATATTAACATTCTGTGAAGTTTTAAGGTTTTTGGTTGAAATCTGTAAGAGGAGTTGAGTTCACAAAGTAGGTACCCCCATTCTAATACTTGCTAAAAAGTAACTAAGTTTCAGTCTTGAAAAATGGGGAAAAAATCTTGAAATATTTCCATAAAGTCAGGTGCACATCCTCAATATATATAGAAACATTCTGTGAAGTTTCAAGGTTTTTGGTTGAAAACTGTAAGAGGAGTTGAGTTCACAAGATTGGTACCATATTTTCCCCGCCCTTAGTTTCTGTTCTACTTCACCAACGGTGCTCTAGAAATCGGAAGAACTTAAGAAAGCACAATAACTGTTTTGTTTGTTTTCCTGCATATTATGTGAAATAAAGTAATATGGCTTCATGAAAAGAAATTAAAGGTTGTAAAAACCATGGATTAAACTACTGACAACAACTTTAAATCGGATATCCACTGTAAAAACGATCTAATAAGGACTTGTAACAAGGTAAATAAATTTTATCTGAAAATTTTAAAACATCGTTTTTTTCAGTTTTGTTTAGATTTTGATTTCAAGTTGTTCTTTCTTGCGATTTATTTTGTTGATTCAAAATAAACAACTGGAAAAGGTATTTAAATGAACATTGATGATGAAATTGTCTGTCTTCGGAGACATATTAGTGAGAAGTGGAGTGTGTGCGGAAGATCGGAAGTATGTAGCAGAGATTCGAGAATAAAGCATGTCGTTTTTATATTGAACTGATAACTGAAAAGGACAGGGTGTCATGATCATTTTAAAAGGGGCAAGGGTGTACTGGACTAAAAAGGTCAGTCACTACGCTATGTGAATACATTTGAGCAGGGACATCGGGTGTCAAGTGCCATGCCCCCAAACACATGGCTAATTTGCATACGAACTACGGTATCGATATCATACACAACTTCACGAGTCACAAACGATTTATCAACATAGCCAATAACTTGTAAATAAACTTCTTCTTTCAGTTTCGTATCACATTTTTGGGAATAATCTTTGATTTCTACTTTTTTGTTATGCATAATTTCGCTACCGGCAAACTGACAGGAATGAATTTTAATACCCAATGAAAGCGGGAAAATCCTCGTGACGGGTCGGGATATCCCGAACACGAAATATTATTGACAATCAATTTTTTAAAAATATATATAATTTACCATCAAATGTGATCCATGTTTAAAGTTATTTAACTTAAAAACTGTTTAATGAGCATACTTTATGTTTATTTATCGATGTCACTTTGCGTAAATTAAAATAATCCAATATGGCGGCGACTATGTACAGCACTGTAGGTCAAAAAGAAGAACGTCGGCGCAAACTGACAAGATCGTCATTTTTGTTGGGTTTTCCGAGGGGCGTATACTTAATGGATTTTTATGGTTTTTATCTTAAAATTATCATACAAAAGTGAAGAATTAAAATATATATCCAGCAAAAACAATTACGGACTAATACGCGTATGAATACATTTCAGATCGGCACATGTGTACATGATGAAAACATTGCTTTCGTAACTTTACGGGAGACCCAATCACTCAGATTAGAGTTTATACATACCTGGGATACCGTATATGGAAATTCCCGTAATTTCAGTCGAAACGAAGGATTTGATTGGCTGTCAAGGTGAAATGAGAGCGGCGCTAAATACGAAAAAATCCAACGATCGCTATAAAGCATTCAGCATGGCTGATGCTTTAAAAATTACATTTTACCACAGAAAACCACTGAACTATGTTATGACATTTGCTCTACACTCCCTAATGACGTCACAATGAGAACGTGCACGTGCACTTTACCGCCAATGTTGTATCACTACAGTGTGGTGATACAAGATTCTGTATCATGCGTGTTTGATAAAACTTGTATTTCGTAGAAAAACTAGTCTAATGTTAGATAAATATACATACCTGTTGTATCAACCTTGACTTCATTACAACTTGTGGTACTTGTACACTTGTATAAGGCACCAGGTCTGGTAACGGTTGGCTGATTAACACTACTTGATTTTGGTGCTCCAACAAGAATTCTGAAATAAACAAAAAACAAAATAACTTCATTGTCAATCAAAGTACTGAAAGTACTGAATGTTTATCATTTATAGCTACAGTAAAACCTGCTATAGTGACCACTTTTATATAGATGTAACCAAGGGTGTAGCTGAGCATGTTGGTAAATTATGCACTGTAAACGTGAAAAATGTGTCGTTTTTCTAGGTGGTATGGGGGCATGCTCCCCCAGGAAATTTGAAAAAAATACAACAAAAATTGTGCGTTTTCCATGAATTTCGACCCATATCTGCAAAATTTTTCGACTAAACTTCAAAACGAAATTCAAACGACCACTGGATTGTACATTGATTCATATGCATAAATCGTCTTGTTCATCATAGTTTCAGCTTCGAGGGTTAAATTTTGTATTGCTTTCAAGTTTTAAAATATAGCTGTCATATAATTATTTTTAACATTTTTAAATATGATATTTGACAAAATTAACTTACGCACGGCTGTATGTGTGTATGCTTAGCTATGCCCTTGGTAACATTGTTAGGACACAAGCTATTTATAAGTATAAGGTTCTTATGTTCCATTTTGGTTATGTGGTGCTGTAAGGTAGTTGTCATCAAGTGGGCCCCATAGAATGCTGGTGTTAGGTGTTGAGAAGGGGTATGTAGGAAGATAGCAAACACCAAAATTTTCATAATTGATCCTCAATTTGTACATTATATAACTCTCTGTCTTAATCTTGGTCCTGGTGAAGGAGTTGAGTTGAGTAATGGTGTTTAACGTCCCAGTCAAGAATATTTCACTTATATCGAGACATCACCAGTTATACGCAAAGGTGCAGAATTTTTGCCTGCTAGTTGCACTGATGGCATTATACAGCAGGGTTCTTTATCATGCTAAGCCCACCGTGATACGGGACCTTGTTTACTTTAAGTTCCCACCTGAAAGAACACCGACTTTCATTTAGTAATGCCAAGTGCTTGGCGAAAGAACAGTCACTACCAACTTTCAAGTCTTGGGTCAGACTCAGCTAGGGATCAAACCCATGACCTTCCACTTCGGGAGTGAGCACTTTACCAACTCTGATAAAGACACACAAATTTTGAAAGCTTGACGGGACCACCAGCCACATGGAATAAGTCAGTATAACTGTTGGTGTACCTTCTTACATATTGTTAGGACATTTAATTTCAAATTTGCACAAAGCTATAGCTTATAGAGCGCTAAATATGGGAGAAGTACACTATTCTAAACAGTGATAATTTCATATAGTGAGTAAACTTGAAACCATAGAAATGCATTGTATAGAATTCATGGACAGGTGGTCTTTATATACAGGTTTAACGTGATTTCCTGATAATTAAATTTGACTTTTAAAGTAAGGTTTTTTTTCTAAATTCAGTTTAAATCATAAACAGAATCATTTATTTTACCAAGAAATTTTAAAAAAATATTCAATTTTTATACAGTTATTTTGCTGAAAAAAAAGTTGTGGAACTCTTGTCTTAAACTAGATTTTTAGTAAAAGAAACATTTTGGCATGTTTTTAACTTCTGCTGCAGTATCTAGTTGGAGCTACTGTAAGTTTGTCACATAATGCTTTTGCTTTCTGCATACACACACACTCTTCAAATTGACATTAATTTGACCATTTTCTTTGAAAACTTCAGCAACAGTTGTTTTATTGTGATGGTAAATAAAAATAAAATGTACATTTGATTTTCCAGGTGAAACAATTATAAAAACTTTACCATGATAAATAACAAAGTCAATACACATCAGAAATTTTAATGATCGTGTTTTGGAATATTAGAAGAGACCTGTAACAGGAAAGGGAATAAATGCAGCAGCCAAACCAGGATTCAAACCCGGGACCTAATCCCAATACTGAGCTACCCAGCCACTTATGGAGCTCAGACGCTACAGACCCTGAACCTTACCATACCTACTTCTTCATTTTAATTTATGTAACTTATTCACAATCCCCAAACCCATCCAACCCCCAAACTCAACACTAGGACATATAAGTTACAATTTTTGTCAACAGAGGTCAATTAATATTTTATCCAGGCCAGTTCTCCAATTTCTACACTCATCCCAGAACAGATCACCTTGATATCTATGATTTAAGTTAAATACACCTGACTGTGGTATAATACCATATCAAGATTATTACCATATTACACTTCATTATAGACCTAAATATGTCTGCCCTAATTTCCCCTCTCTCTCCCTTTCCCCAACTCTATCTGAAGTGTACTTGAAAAGATGAATTTTAAATACAGTAACAGTTATAATGAAATGAGGGTCTACCTGTAATTCAGACAGATTCTGCTGAAACAGGTAAAAAAGCAGGTAAAAAAAGTACCATATCACCATTTGACCTTTGACATTCAATTAAAAATATAAAAAAGGTAACAAAATTATAAAAATCTAGAGATTTCATCTTTCCCCCTACAGGTAAATAAAAGACACAGTTAAAGGGTTTCATAACTCGGTATGTTGACACACTTTATTTAACTGCCATAAACAACTGTTTGTCAAATGAATGTTGAATTATTATATGTTTCGGCAAGTGTTTCCTGTTTTTATCCATAAAATATATAATCATAAACAAAATATTTTAAAAAATTTAAGTACATGTAAATATTTCTTAATAATAGAGTATTAATTTCAGTTAAATTAAACATTTTATTGAAGGATGCAAATGGATCTCTTTTTTTGAATTTTTGTATAAATTCCGAATTTTGTCCCTTTGTGGGTTTGACAAAGCAAGCCTCTAAAAGTTCCAGTACACCTTTTAAAATTCCAGTCCGACATTGTCCTGTGAGGTTCCTATCCCAAATTCAAGTCCCAGTCAGACTCTGTTCAGGGTTCCATGCTGGGATTAAGCCCTAGATTGACGCTGTAAATGATCCCCTCCTGTTATAAAAATTAAGACATGTCTGACCAACATCATAAACTGGCTGATGGGACCATTTTGGTTTTGATTGAAGGTGGACAAACCAAGGAATTCATAAGGTTAGTTATCTATGCAGCCCACCAAGTAAAGCACTTTAATCATGTCTATTTAATAATGATGTAATGTTGTTTCAAGACTGGGTGGTGTAATGTTAGGACAATTTACAAGCCGGATAAGTAAATAATCATTTATTTGTTATCTAAGGAGGGAAATCCTTCAATTTAAAACTTTAATATGAAGGTCAATCGCACTGCAGTGGATATATGTATAAACATGCAGTAAAATTAAACACATGTTATCATAGGAATGTCTTATGTACATCATTCCAATAAACAAACATGTTTCTGTTTTTATACGGATGATATATCTATCTATTTCAAGTGGCAGTGGCTGGAATGATGTTTTACGCCCAGTCATGATTATTTCACATATGAATACTATCTGATCAGTTTTGTAATGATTGAGGCAACTAGGGGCTGTGTTTTGGAGGGTCAGTTCTGATACTATTCGTATCATGATATGCCTAGAATGATACACAATACTTATTCACAATACAGATATTTTTTATTGTATAGGGAACCAGGGTTCGTACAGACATTTGGACTCCAAATTTAAGGACTTTTTATGGTCTTTTAAGGGTCTTATTTGCAAATTTAAGGCCTAATCAGAGGAAAAAAATATTGGTGCAAAGGCTATTAAATCAATAAAAAAAATTACTTGCGTGTCTATAGTAATTACACTTGAAGTGGTGGTTGGAGTTAGGCGCTCGGGAGGGCCAGGTACCTTTAAATTGCTTATTTCAACCCAACTTATTGATTAATTAATTTATTTATATATATATATATATATATATATATCAGTATTCACAAACACTTACCGGTAATATCAAAATACAGACACCAAACTGGCTAAATTCAAGGGCTTTTTAATGTCAGGCTTGTTTTTAGGGTCTTTTTAGGGCAAACCTCAAAATTTAAGGACTTTTTCAGGCCTGTACGAACCCTGGGAACGTATGTGTATTTTGTTTACAGAATAAAAAACACTTAACATGAACACTGTTTATGTATTAGCAGTGAATCCAAATACAACACATTTATTGTGTCAATTCTCCTATATGAATATTCTTAATGAGAGGTCAAGTGGACAGGTCAATGTTGTTTGTCTATACAGTCCATATTATGAGAATAAACATGCTATCTTTGGTATGTGCGTTCAAATATATAAAACATGTATTCTGGCAAGTAAAATCCAACAAGATGCTCATGATGCTCTTAACTTTATCTAAGGTTAATTGGCAGCAATTTGTAAAGTTTACTTTCAGTATTCATACAGAGACTAAGGTGGTTTTAATTCTATTATGTTTATTATGAGCTAGAATTTGTAATTTGTATTTTAGTTTACCTTCGGTATCAGGCTGACCAATTTGAGGGATTTATCCAATTTTGATGGATTTGTACCATAATAACGGATTAACCGACAGATAAAATAAATTAAGACGGATTTTTTCCCATTTTGAAGGGGTTTTTTAATTACAAGTACTAAAATATCAAACTTTTTATATAATGATATTTGTACCAAAATCAAACACTTAACGATAAAAAAGTATCTAAATGGCAACCTTGTACACTAAAAATGTACCAATCTGGACAGATTTATACATTTGATTGGTCAGTCTGCAGTATTTATACAGAGTAGAGTAGTGTGGAGTAATGGAGTTTTACGCCTCAGTCAAGATTCATTCACATAAATTGAGGTGGTCAGTTCTGGGATAGTGGAGGAATCCAGAGTGCCTGGAGAAAACTGCCAACTGCAAAGCAAACTGACAAACTTTCTCACACTAGTATCTGCCCAAATTCGGACATTTGGACTCCAAATTTAAGGACTTTTTAGGGTCTTTTCAGGGTCTCATTTGAAAATTTAAGGCCTAATCAGAAGGACAATTTTATAAGAAAAACATTGGTGCAAAGACAATTAAATCAATAAAACAATTACTTACATGTCCATATTAACGACACTTGAAGTTGGGGTTAATTTTGGGTGTTCGGGAGGGCCAGGTACCTTTAAATCGCTCATTTCAATGTTATTTATTTATTTATTTTGATCAGTCTATTTACAACCATTTAATATCAACACCTAATTGGCAAAATTCAATGGCTTTTTAGGGCCTTAAGGATAAATTCAAGGGCTTTTTATGGTCAGACTTGTTTTTAGGTCCTCTTTAGTGCAAACCTCAAAATTTAAGGACTTTTCCAGGCCTGTACTAACCCTGTAGAATTTGAACCACTTTCTAATGAGACTCAAAACTGAGGTCTCGTGTTTCAGTGCACTCTAAAGACACGTCTGTAGAGCTCCAAAAAAGAATAGGCAAAACTTCAGTGGCCGCTACACAGGATGCTTACAACTTAAAAGTGATTGAAACAAACTGAGCAAAGTAAGTAAGTAAGTAAGTAAGAACCCAGGCGGGGTAAGTAAGTAAGAACCCAGGCGGGGTAAGTAAGTAAGAACCCAGGCAGGGTAAGTAAGTAAGAACCCAGACGGGGTAAGTAAGTAAGAACCCAGGTGGGGTAAGTAAGTAAGAACCCAGGCAGGGTAAGTAAGTAAGAACCCAGGCAGGGTAAGTAAGTAAGAACCCAGGCGGGGTAAGTAAGTAAGAACCCAGGCGGGGTAAGTAAGAACCCAGGCAGGGTAAGTAAGTAAGAACCCAGGCAGGGTAAGTAAGTAAGAACCCAGGCGGGGTAAGTAAGTAAGAACCCAGGCAGGGTAAGTAAGTAAGAACCCAGGCGGGGTAAGTAAGTAAGAACCCAGGCAGGGTAAGTAAGTAAGAACCCAGGCAGGGTAAGTAAGTAAGAACCCAGGTGGGGTAAGTAAGTAAGAGCCCAGGTGGGGTAAATGATTATTTACTTATCCGGCTTGTAAATTGTCCTAACATTACACCACCCAGTCTTGAAACAACATTACATCATTATTAAATAGACATGATTAAAGTGCTTTACTTGGTGGGCTGCATAGATAACCAACCTTATGAATCCCTTGGTTTGTCCACCTTCAATCAAAACCAAAATGGTCCCATCAGCCAGTTTATGATGTTGGTCAGACATGTCTTAATTTTTATAACAGGAGGGGATCATTTACAGCGTCAATCTAGGGCTTAATCCCAGCATGGAACCCTGAACAGAGTCTGACTGGGACTTGAATTTGGGATAGGAACCTCACAGGACAATGTCGGACTGGAATTTTAAAAGGTGTACTGGAACTTTTAGAGGCTTGCTTTGTCAAACCCACAAAGGGACAAAATTCGGAATTTATACAAAAATTCAAAAAAAGTAAGAACCCAGGCAGGGTAAGTAAGTAAGAACCCAGGCGGGGTAAGTAAGTAAGAACCCAGGCAGGGTAAGTAAGTAAGAGCCCAGGCGGGGTAAGTAAGTAAGAACCCAGGCGGGGTAAGTAAGTAAGAACCCAGGCAGGGTAAGTAAGT
This sequence comes from Anadara kagoshimensis, assembly GCA_021292105.1. Taxonomy (NCBI): domain Eukaryota; kingdom Metazoa; phylum Mollusca; class Bivalvia; order Arcoida; family Arcidae; genus Anadara; species Anadara kagoshimensis. Next base: position 21,871,460 of record CM037872.1, on the reverse strand, counting down.
AAGAGCCCAGGCGCGGTAAGTAAGTAAGAACCCAGGCAGGGTAAGTAAGAACCCAGGCGGGGTAAGTAAGTAAGAACCCAGGCAGGGTAAGTAAGTAAGAACCCAGGCAGGGTAAGTAAGTAAGAACCCAGGCAGGGTAAGTAAGTAAGAACCCAGGCAGGGTAAGTAAGTAAGAGCCCAGGCGGGGTAAGTAAGTAAGAACCCAGGCAGGGTAAGTAAGTAAGAACCCAGGCAGGGTAAGTAAGTAAGAACCCAGGCGGGGTAAGTAAGTAAGAACCCAGGCAGGGTAAGTAAGTAAAAACCCAGGCAGGGTAAGTAAGTAAGAACCCAGGCGGGGTAAGTAAGTAAGAACCCAGGCAGGGTAAGTAAGTAAGAACCCAGGCAGGGTAAGTAAGTAAGAGCCCAGGCAGGGTAAGTAAGTAAGAACCCAGGCAGGGTAAGTAAGTAAGAACCCAGGCAGGGTAAGTAAGTAAGAACCCAGGCAGGGTAAGTAAGTAAGAACCCAGGCAGGGTAAGTAAGTAAGAACCCAGGCGGGGTAAGTAAGTAAGAACCCAGGCAGGGTAAGTAAGTAAAAACCCAGGCGGGGTAAGTAAGAACCCAGGCAGGGTAAGTAAGTAAGAACCCAGGCAGGGTAAGTAAGTAAGAACCCAGGCGGGGTAAGTAAGTAAGAACCCAGGCAGGGTAAGTAAGTAAGAACCCAGGCAGGGTAAGTAAGTAAGAGCCCAGGCAGGGTAAGTAAGTAAGAACCCAGGCAGGGTAAGTAAGTAAGAACCCAGGCAGGGTAAGTAAGTAAGAACCCAGGCAGGGTAAGTAAGTAAGAACCCAGGCAGGGTAAGTAAGTAAGAACCCAGGCGGGGTAAGTAAGTAAGAACCCAGGCGGGGTAAGTAAGTAAGAACCCAGGCGGGGTAAGTAAGTAAGAGCCCAGGCGGGGATAGGCAATGTGATCTGACTAACTTAAGTACCTGCTTTAGACAACTTGGCCATCAAGGCTCTTTACTTGTATACATGTATTTGAGATTACTCAATTAGGCAGGTGGTTTTTAATTTTATAAACTGATGTCAGTTCTATAAATAGTAACAAAAATTCAAAATGAAGATGCTGTTTGCATTTTTAACAGTAAAACAGAGCTGTTGAACTGCTTTATTTGGGATTAAAATAGGACTCAAATCCAAATATTCAACACCTGTGTTTACAAAATACTTCATGATCCCCAATTTTAGCAAATAAAGTACAAAATTGAAGCTTTTACAATACCCTGGTAATACTATGTGTTTCCCCATATAGCTTTTCCTAAAATCACATAAAACAATGTAATCACTGTGGTAGCTCGGTCGATACAGTGCTCCCTCCGGAAGTAGGACGTCGTGGGTTCAAACCCCGATCAGGTCTGACCCAAGACTTGAAAGTGGGTAGTGACTCAGTTCTTTCGCCAAACACTCTGCATTACGAATAAAAGTCATGGTTCTTTCAGACGGGAACTAAACAAGGTCCTGTGTCACAGTAGGTTTGGCACAATCAAGAACCCTGCTGTACAATGCCATCAGTGCAACACACAGGCAAAATTTCTGCACCTTGGCCTATAGCTGGTGACGTCTCAATATAAGTGAAATATTCTTGACTGGGATGTTAAACACCATTACTCAACTCAACTCAACATGAAACAATGAGAACTTATTTTCCCCAATTCCAAGGGCTAAAAAAATTACTGTCATATCACCATTATGTTTCAGCTACTTGTGTCAAACAAAAACGTCACATCAGCAAATGTTTTAGCTATTTATGGCAAAATGTCACATCAGCATCGTTGAAGCTATTTGTGGCTAATGATAAAGTCACATCATCGTTTTAACTATTCACGCCTATCATTGAGAAAAAGACGAAAGTGTGTACTTATATCATCGGGATGAAAGTAAGTACTTATGTTGTCAGGTAAGGTTGCACTCTTCATACTTGTGTATCCTAAAGCACTTAAAATAACTCACAACATGTAACATCTTATATAGATGCATATAAGTTACTTAAAATCACATCAAGTACACCGCATTAAATGTCTTGTTATGTTCGCTTTTCAGAATTTTCTATCGCTTACAATATTATACATGTAGCAACACCTAAACAGGGATAAATATTAGCAGGGACCTAGTGAGTAGCCCATGGCTCCTAAAACTCAGTCAGGGCCCCTAACTTTTACATGTTTTAGGTATTTATTACTTCTACAACCTATTTTGTAAAGTGAAATGTGCCCCCAACTTAAAAAAGTAAGCCTCATCCCTGAGTCCTATTTCATATCTGACATAATTTATGCTGCCTTCCCAAGCACAAATAAATACCACTTTGGTATTTCAGTTGGTACAGTGCTCACTTCATATGTGGGATGTCATGGGTTCGAACCTGAGCCAGGGTCTGACCAAGACTTGAAAATAGGTAGTGACTGTTCTTTCACCAAGCACTCAGAAATGAATGTCAAAGGGTCCTATGGAAAAGACATTTCTTGTTTTGTCTAACTCTACTGGACTAACAACAAAGACTTTAGTACACAACTTGGCCATCCGACCATGTGAGTAGCTCAGTTGGAAGAGCACTCATCTATAGTATGGGAGGTCCCAGCTCGGATCCTAGGATTGACCTTGCATTTATCATACCTTGGTGGCCAGTGTGGCCTTTAGAAGTGATGGACTGGCCAGTGTTTAATTTAGAAGGGGTCATGGGGTCATTGATATCTTAATTACTCCATTTTAAGGCCTTAGTGGTCCATATTCATCATTACATGAATGCAGAAATATTGATGTTATGGTGTTTAAGAGGAAAGTTTTTGAAAATGGTCCTTTCTGAAAAATACTACAATTAAACACTGACTGGCAACCGTGAGTCATATAAAATCGATCAAGGGACTTTGGGTGCAATTGCCCACTTGAAACTGGGAAACACAAAAATAACAAGGGGGAAAAGTAGCAGTCTTGGTAGCTCAGTTGATAGGACTCATTTGGTGCATGAGGTCCATGGTCCATCCCTGTCTGGAACTGCTTTTTCCCTCCTGTTGCAGTTATAAAGTGTTATCACACAGAGGACTAACCACTGAACTGAAATGTAAACTTCTTATGTGGATCAAACAAGCAATTGACAAGGTAACATGCATTTACAGATCATATATGTATTTGAAAATGAAAGTAGATGGATTTGGATTTTCCTAATTCTGACATTTTCTTCACTAGTATATCAGGGAGTGGAGTAGTGTGGTGATCTGTTCACTTATATCGAGGTGGTCAAATCTTGTACTGTGGAGGAAACCAGAGTACCTGGAGAAAGCCATCAATCTTCTGCAAGGGAACTGACAAACTCTCTCACACCAGAATCTGCCCTAGAAATTAATCTGTGATATTTTGTAATCTCACATGGCTTTAATGTCAGGTGAGCTTAACAGCTGGAATCTGATATATACATTTGAAAATAAATTTTAATTACTAGTAATCTTTTCATGACAGGGATGCTTTATACTAATTTTATAATCATACTTATGTATATCTATGTACCGGGTATGTATGTCTAATATGTATATTTTATATATTTTATATATATATATATTTGTATGTGTGGAAGCGAGTGGCCTAGTGGTTAAGGCGTTGGACTCATGATTCGAAGGTCGTGTGTTCGATCCCTGGACCGGGCAATGTGTTGTGTCCTTGATCAAGACACTTAATTTCACGTTGTTCCACATCACTCAGCTGAAAAATAAATGTGTACCAGCAAAATGCTGGGGGTTAACCCTGCGATGGACCGGCGTCCCATTCAGGGGAGAGTCTTGTACTCTCAGTCGCTTAACGCCACCGAAACCAGGATAAGCTCCGATCTGATGGGCCTAATGGCTCGGGACAGACTTTAACTAACTAACTTTTAATATATTTGTATGTATATCTATTTGTCATTTGCCATAACCTGTATTGTGTTTGAGCAATATTATTACTTACGATTTTTGTGTTCCTTGTTGTACAAATGCTACAGAGTATCCAAAGTAATCACCACTTCTTCCCGTCGGATTCTGAATTATCTTTGATTTTTTAACGTCTATCATGTTAAAAGTACCATGTATATGCGCAAAATTACTTACGACGATAAAAAATGTTAAAATTTGAAATTTTAATAAAATTCCACAATATTCTGATTTATTCTCCATCGTTGTTGTGTTAAGAAATAATCTAAACGAAAGTTGACACTTAAATCACCAATAAAATCGCTGATTTCAATGGAATTTAAATATATATCCCAGCTTCTATTCTGATACAATATGTATACAGCGTATAAAATTCTATAATAATCCGCACAATAATTTCACAGATTTCACTCTCTATCAATCTTTAAAGGAAAATTTCACTCTTTGATTATATATTCCAAAATAACTGCTCTGTCACTTCATCCTGCAATGTATAAGTTAACACTAAAACTGATTTAAAAACAAGATTGACCCCAATTCACACAGTGATTGACTGATGTTAAGTGTTTAGAAACTAAATTTAAAAAAAATCTTTTTAAGTGTCAACAATTTCACAAAAAATATCAATTATTTCTCTAATTTTAAGAAAATAAGTACACAGTCACTCAGGCACTCCTTTATAGTCAAAAAGTACACATGATGACAAAATGTATACAAGAGTATACAATGTATGCAGATTACTCAGAATTTCCAAAATGGGTTTTCCCAGAATTACTGTAGTAAAAACAAATAAACTGCCAAGTTTGATAAGTCACTATGATTTGAGTCAGCATTAAATATGAGACAAAATACACTTTCATTACTTAGATAAGAAAATTTTACACTTACAATTTAAAATCAAAAAACCGGAAATGAAATTTTGTGTATTAGGATAGTATGTATGTAATACACTTTCAAAAATGATTCATAATATTCAAACCACAATGCGATCCGTTAAAAAAGATGCCTCACCTGAGAAATGCACAGGAATCGGAAATCTGTATCAGAAGAATGGAATTCCCGATTTTCGGTTCCAATTCTTGCTATAGACTTGGCCTACTTTCACTTCAGTAAATAATCTGGGACTCGTCAATGTAGCGGCATGTTCCTGAATATTCTCTTTCTAATGACAGCTGTATGCGATCCTTGAGTAAAGAATTAAAAATAACAGTCTAAATTTGTTGCATTGGGGTGTAAATTTTGGAAATGAATTGGCATATCCCCGCTAATGCAAGTTACATGTTTAAGTGAACGGACGCCATGTCCTATCGGCGTATCTGATCGTGAACGAGTCTACTAATCCATAGGGGTGAAGGATATAATGTCATTAAACTGCTAAACAGCGAAACGTGTTATGTTGGGGTCGATCAACTTGGCGATGTTTTTTAAGTGCTTGTGTGTTAAATACGGAAATTAATAATAATAATAATAATAAATTGAGGAATAATATAAATAAATATTATATAAGCCATATAAGGATAATAATTTAGGGTTTCTCTTACGGAAGAAATTTGTCATACTGAGTATAAATTTTTATGGGCGTGTAAAATAATAAAACTGTTAATATTATACAAAATGCAGATGATCACAGCGCAATCTCATCATCATCATCATCATCATCATCATTATCATCATCATCATCATCATCATCATCATCATCATCATCATTATCATCATCATCAACAACAACAACAACAGCAACTCAACAACAACAGCAGCAGCAACAGCAACAATCATCATAAACATCATCATTTATAATATTGATTAGTTCCTTTCGGCTTCAATAGTCAAATCTAATCCAAATCCACCCCACCCCACTCCAACCCCACAAAGTCACACACCACCCCAAGAACGAAGGTTTGTCTGATTTTGGAAATCTAGCAATTTGACAGACCCGCGAAAAGTTGCAGAAGGTTATATTAAATATTTCACATCTACTGATGTAATCAAAAACAAACATACTAATTCATGTCCGAATCACAATCCAGAAGCAAAGTAAAAACTTTGGAACTGACAAGTTAGGTTAGACACGTGAACTTACATCAGGGAAGTGAGGCCGGGTGCTCCGGAAGGGTAACAAATTCCATAACTTTTGCAACTGGGACAATAGCTAACTAAACCAAGAAAATTTCTTTACACAAACGAATAGACTGGGGGAAAAAACCAATACTCATCCAGTGTCATCCATACGTATTTTTAGAGCTGTGGCTAGACTTTGAACGGACACTGGACATTTCTGATATCTAATGGTATGGTTTGTTTACCGTTATATAGAAATCATATCCACCAAAGAATTTAAGAAAAATTAAAGATCGATAAGAATATACTTTTATTAAAATTCTTAATTCCGTTACTAGTATATATATTAGTATAAACTCGTGTACTCCTGCGCAAATATATGCACTGCACGTCCAAAGTTTATGCAGCAATGCACATTAAAGAAATTTTCGGATACTCTCACCCCCTAACAAAATGAGATCGTCGGCGTCATAAAGTAGCCTTAAATTTGAATTTAACTGATCCGCATTCTTATATAAAAGGGGTGACAACTTAAATCTGTTACGGTAAAGCTAATTTTCTTAAATCGTTATACAAATACAAATACAAATACAAATACAAATATTTTATTTTATTTATACGAACCTAAACGTCACAGTTTTAAACACCGAAGTCTACCTGCCGGAGGTAATGAGTCGATATTTAAATGCTATACTTATAAAGAAGTTCGGATATATAATTTGTCAAAAAAGTCTGAGGGTAATGAAAACGAAAAGCTAATACATAAATAACAAATTAAATTGACGGTATTTTTCCGATTTAACTCAAATGAAATCAAATCTAATTCTACAGCATTTTCTGTAAAACAAAAATTAAATATGCCAAAATGTTAATTTTTTATTTCGCGTCCTTGAAAATAAATAATTACACCTGCGTGCCTGAGGTGATTCAACCCTCCCACCCCCACTACCTATATTTACCGGCTATGATTATAAGTGAAGCGTAACTTAAGGTAGATCTATTGTGTTTTGATTTTTATTAAACTTAACTTTTTATTTATGTGCGATATTAGAATTTAGACCACTCCGCTCTGTCCCGCCTATCTCGTTCCTTAAAAACTGCTATATTGAGATCGTAACCGCTATACATGACTTTATTATGACATAATCCTGTGTTATTTAAAGTTAAATATTTCCTTTTAAAGGTATATTTATTTCCTATTTACACAAGTGAGTAATCACGATAAGAAGGATAGACAAACAACTTTGACCTGTCCGCTTGACCTTTCATTTAAATAGTTATCACGAACCAAGTACATCTATGTTTAGGGAACACAGGTGTTTTATTTTGTATATATAGCATGAGATATACTCACATCAAAGAGTAAGCCTTTGTCATATGGATATATATTAATCTACCCATGTATTGGGTGGATCCTCCTATAAGAATATTCGTAATGAAAGGTCAAACGGACAGGTCAATGTTGTCTGTCTATATACTTACACCTAATATCCATGACATCTGATATTCGGTGCTTTTCGGGATATAAGCAACAAAAACTACAAAAAAATTGTACTGGAATGGATTGCTCCTTTTGAACGATTTTAATTTAAAGTGACAGGCGGCACATTTGCTAACACACACACACCCTGGCTTATATGTATATATATGATATTTAGCGCTTTTCGGGATATCCAAGAAACCAAAACTATAGAAATTTTTACCTCCTCCCGCAGACAGTACTTGCACTGTATACCTGATACTTGGCGTTTTTCAGGATATATCCCAGCAACAGAAATTACAAAAAATTCTAATTCTAAATACTCATTTGAACTGCTGCGCACCATTTGCCATCACCCATTAGAATTTTAATTTTGACTAAACTTTATGGGCTTTGAAGTTTTTTCAGGGTACATAAAACCGGGTTGTCTTTGCCATATCTGTTAAACATATTTTTTAACGTAAAAACCTTCGTCTAAATGGCGAAATTCATTGGTCACATTATTATTTAATGTTGTTTGGTGTTTGTTTGAATGCCTGTGTTCTAAAGTAGCGGATTACTATCACAACTGGCACAATGAGCTAGCACCTTAAAGTCGCCCTGAGTGCGCGCTGGTACAAGATAGACCATAAAAGACACTCGCACTTCACATGAATGCATGATTAATAATAGTGCTGTCATATAACATTTTTTGAATGTATTTTATGATTAAATTAAAAAAAATGGTATATGACTGATGTGATGTTAAGCAACATTCAACCAACCAGCATACAAACAGTTCATCAGATCGCTTGCCAAGGGTGTTTCACCTGGAACCCTGGACGCCGCCATCATTTCAGAACTGCTTCGATATAAGCTAGAGACTAGTGCAGTATATATAGAGAATAGAACGGCGTTACTCCTTGCACATATCATGTCCACGGTGTTGTGGTACTCGATTGAGCCACCAATGTGTGTGATAAAATGTCTGTTCCATTCTTAAAATTCATTACCTATAAATGTTGACGACAATGGTTTTTGTTAATTAATAAAAAAAAATCTGAAGCCATTTACATTTTTAATTTTCAATTTAAATCACCAAAACTTTTAATCTTAATTTAAATTTAATATCTGCTTTCAAATTTCAATTAAAATTTTAAAATTTAAAATCGGTACCTTATATATAGTGATGTATGATATATATAAAAAAATCACATGACCATGCATCATTGTGGGTCCCGTGACTGTACATAAATACTATAACTTTATCTAAATAATCAACTGTTATAGTTTCCTATCTTTGTGATATAGATCTAGAATGACTTCAGTGAATTATACAATACACATATAGCGATGTTAAATTCATTCAAATATTTTTAATATTTTAAATTTTGAAAAATGACCACCGGAGTGAAATGGCGTGACGTAATGCCTGGACATTCATTTAACAGCCGGACAAAGTCAAAACTTAAGTACAAAAGAACGATTCAGTTTTATATCATACTGTTTATCTTCCTGGTTTTTACTGTGTCCACTTGGGTCAGTAAGTGGTCAAGGATCGAGACTGTTAACAAGAATGACCAACTACACAGCAGTGGTCAGTTACATCGTCACAGAAGGGACACTGCAGAACTTCTAGAAGATGATGAAGGTAAGACTCTCCATTTTGTGTTTATTGTCCGTTGTGTTGTCAGGAAGTGGCTGAGCAGATGACAGAGGTCACAAACTGTTGTTACATCGTCATGGAAGACTATATAGATCCTATGAAGGAATTGTAAATCTGGTTCTATCGAAAAAGGACTGATGACAACAAAGTGACCATATTGGCAGTAACAGTTAAGGCTTTGGCATTTAAACGCAACGCGACTCGTTGCTAAGACCTTGACCCAGTCTACTAAAAAACGTACCGAGCATAGCTTGTCTGAGAATTTCATTTTTACCCTCTTAAGTTGTTTTTTTTTTTTTTTTGCGTGAAACCTTGTTAAAATTTCCATAATTTCCAAAACTTAAAATGCTATTAGTCTCACTTCCCAGGTTTAAGGTTTTTGCTTTGCTTTGGGATTGTGGTTTGGACATGGATTGGTATGTTTGGTCTCATTCTTAGGAGACTGGACATGTACATCAAACACAAACATAGGGGTACATATGCAAATATCAATCATAAAAAGCAAAAACTTTGAAAACTGTTAAATCTAACTTCTACACTAGGTATGTGAGACCGGGTGTCCCGGAAAGGTAAGCACCTCCCGTTTAGCTAGTTACACCCGCCACGTGAGACAATTAAAATAATTCCAGATGCGGTATGTTAAACAAGTTGTAGCGGTGAAAAGTCAAGTCACATTTTTTCATAAAATAAGCTAAGCAAATGAACAATATATTTTTTAAAATTTTTCCTAAAATATCGATTATCGATTAGCCATTATCAGTTATCATGGGGTAACAGATATGTCCCATCTTCCATATCTGAACCGAAACACATTATATCAAAATCAATGTTTTCCCAATTATGTGGATATTTAAAAAAAAAAAAAAAAATCGTTATCAGAGGATAACCCCCTTAAAATATCGATTAGCCATTTTCAGTTATCAGGGGGTAACAAATACGTCCCCTCTCCAATATCCGAACCGAAACTGCACAATATATAAAAGATAAAATTATTAAAAACAATTGTTTTAAGGTTATCTGTTATTTCAATTAATCAGAAAACTATGATATATCTATTCTATATTTGTAACCCGCGTCAGTATCATATATACACATATTAAAACGTGTTGAACAAATTAAGATAAATTAAAATTAAAAAGTAAAGTGACCGTCAAACGAACGTTAAATGGGAAATCCATGTTTTCTTAATCATGTGTATGATGACAATGTAAATAGTTAATGGTTCATCTACATATACATTACACCATGATTACTCCCGTGAAGTTTTATTAAGATTTGTTAAATAATTTTCGAGACATATAGTTGTCATATTATAAATTTTCTGAATGAAATATGACAAAGTGACATACAAAATGTCAGCGGAAGAAATAATTGAAAATATACGTGTATGTCCTTAATTCTTTTGGGTGGATAATAAATGACCACCAATAGTAATTTAACCACACCACCAAACATCATTTATCATCATGAATTATAATTATATTTAATGTCAGTCCAAAGTAGTCTTCATTTATGTTTATCCTTCTTTATTATATTGCTTCATCTGTTTTTTGTTTTTGTTTTTGTTTTTTTTTTTGATTGCAATGCTTTAAGTCAATTAAAAAAACCAAACGTATCTATGTCCGAAACACAAGACAGCAGCAAAGTAAAAACTTTAGAACTGACAAGTCAGGTTAGACACGTGAACTTCCACCAGGGAAGTGAGGCCGGGTGCTCTAGAAGGGTAAGCACCTCTTGTTTAGTATACGCTTTCCAGCTACGTGACGATGGCCTGCTGCTTTTGGTATATAATGCGCGCGTATGTGTTAAAGATGTCTTATTACTGACTAGATGAACATCTTCAATGAAACCAGAGATGATAAACTACATACATGTATATATATTTGGTTTACATTGTTACATTGGCTGTCTGTAGTCAAGTTGTCATTGATGTAAATGACATCCCAAAGTTCCATGTTCCTTTCATTCTCAAATGAAAACACACTTGGAGAGTTTATCTCGCTAAACAGGAGGGGATTACCCTTCCGGAGCACCCGACCTCGCTCCCTTGGTAGAAGTTCACGCGTTTTGCTAAATTTGCTAGTTTCAAAGGTTAGGTTTTGCTTTTTTTTTTTTTTTTTTTTGGTTTTTTTTTTCTCATTGTGATTTGAACATGTATCGGTATGTTTGTCTTTGATACTGTATAAAGGTATACTGAAAGTGTGTGTGTGTGTGTGTGTGTGTGTGTGTGTGTGTGTGTGTGTGTTTCTTTCTTTTTTATTGTGATTTGACCATGTATCGGTATGTTTGTTTTTGATACTGTATAAAGGTATTAAAACTCAATACAACAATGAGTATATACTTTTAAATTAAAGCTGAATTATTGAATCACAATGACAGGTGAGATAGGTCATTGTACCGGGTTATAACCAAGGATAGCTAGTATATTTTACACACTTCTCTGTACTTGTCTTTCATATCACGTGTTTAGTATCACGTGATTTGACAGGTTGATGAATTAAAACGTATTCCTTTACATGTAATTTAGTGATATTTATTCAATATCATGAAAAAATACACCATAAATAGACAATGGATGCATAAAAATGTATTGTATAACCTAGAATGTGTCCTTGTGTCCAGTATACCACGTGGTGCCCTTAAACGCATGTGTGAAACAATTATTGCATCGGATACGATCTTAAGGGTCATTTAAGTAGGAAAATTCAAGTGAAAACCATTTGGTTGAAAAGCGTGAAAGAGGGTTATAATTATGAAATTACCTACAAAAGTGTAAAGATTTATAAATAAAGATAAAGTAGGAATTGATAATTTAAGAAATGTTAAAATATTTGTTGCATTTTTTAAAGAAAATTGTGCAAAAATACACGTGTTAGGGAAAATAGCTTACACCTTGTATAACGAATTGATTTTAAAAAATGAAAAGATAATAAGATAGTCAACGTCATAGAGCAGTGCAAAGGGGGTAGAGTTTGTTAAAGAAATACGAGGTTTTTGAAAACTCGACAATTTACGGTTGAGGTTTTTTATGTTTTGTTTTCCTTTTAAAAATGCGTGTACCAGGCGTGATAGTTCATATTCTAAGGCTACCAACGATCCGATGAAGGATTATAAAAGCTAAGTTTGAATATTACTTGATTATTGCTGAGGCATATTCGGCGTTATATAGTTCAACATTGTTGAAAACAAACAATATTTACCTCGATTTAAATAGAACAGTATTGTGTGACCGTGCACTTTTAGTGACTTGTTGTATTTTGGATTAGTAGTGGCCTTAGAATATAAATATCACGCCTGGTACACGCATTTTTAAAAGGAAAATTAAATCGTAGATAACCTCAACCGTAAATTGTCGAGTTTTCAAAAACCTCGTGTTTCTTTAACAAACTCTGGCCCCTTTGCACTGCTCTATGACGTTGACTATCTTAATATCTTTTCATTTTTTAAAATCAATTCGTTATACAAGGTGTAAGCTATTTTCCCCAACACGTGTATTTTTGTACAATTTTTTTAAAAACATGCAACAAATATTTTAAAATTTCTTAAATTATCAATTCCTTCTGTATTTTTATTTAAAAATCTCCACACTTGTGTAGGTAATTTCATAATTATACCCCTATTTCACGCTTTTCAACGAAATGGGTTTCACTTGAATTTTCCTACTTAGATGACCCTTAACCTTCAAAACGACATTATTCCATGATTTTGCGTCGAAAAAGTTTTCAAAATAATTTGTACAACGAAGCAGGCTGCTTGCAAATAAATTGTTGACCCAGGGATATTTCAAGCCTAGGCTTATCAAGGCCCTCAAAAAGTTTATGGCCGTCATCACAGTATTGTTAGTAAGTTTGATATCTCTGTGTCCAGGATTGCCCTGGATATTTTTGACGTCCCATAGTCCATGTTCCTTTCACACGATTTTGATTACACATGTGGCGGGTGTAGCTAGCTAAACATCAGGTGCATACCCTTCCGGAGCACCCGACCTCACTTCCCTGGTGGAAGTTCGCGTGTCTAACTTATTTACAAAGTTTTTACTTTGCTTCTGGATTGTGATTCGGACATGGATAAGCATGTTTGATTATGATTGAAACGTTCAATTGTATAATATTGAGTTTGTCAATAATAATGCAGTTTATTATATAATTAATAAATTCCATCTTTATGATTGGCTAAAACGGTAACACGTGACCATTGGATCTCACATCATATACCACGGATTTTCCGGTGAATATCAAATTCGGTGTACGTCATCGATTTTTGTTGACGTTCTCGGTAAAATGATTAGAACGTCATCAATTAAGTGTACGCAAGTGATTGTGTCTTGTTATTTTTTTTCATACAACGTTGACGTTATGGCATTATCAATTTACAATGTAGTGTGTAATTGATTTTATCTTATCCGGAATGTCATTTATTTTTTTATAGAATCAGACTTAAAAAGTCAGATTGAGCTAACTAATGCGGGATAATTTTAGTGTGATCAACCAGGGTGGACAGGGAAATCTAACATCGGTAAAATAGTTAGATTGCCTGGTCAAGGTTTGAGAAAACATTGTCAACCGAAGTGCCACAGTGGCTAAATTATATAATAAAACAGTTATGGACTTTTTAGTGGTTGTATATGGTGTGATATTCACCGGAAAAATAAATATTGACCTCGGCTGTCGCCTCGATCAATATTTATTTTTCCGGTGAATATCACACCATATACAACCACTAAAAAGTCCATAATTGTATAGTATACACGTATGTATTTAAATAACAGTTGAGCCTTATATTTGACAATATCCAGACACACGAAAATACACTCATCAACCAAAACTGTTATTATAAATATTTACCTACTGTTAAATTCTTTGCATCAAAAAACTAAAACATGTACACCGAGATCCAGTGGTGTGGTTCAAATATTTATAACCATTTACCTTAAAATTGGACTTTATTTCAAGATTTAAAACATTTGTACCGAAATCAAGTGGTGTGGTTCAAACACTTAAACATATTTCCTTTGTTTCAGAAAGTAAATATTGTTTTGTCATACATTATTAACATACAGTATTATTCACTTTTTACAGTCTGGTTCAAACACAAAACCAGTGGTGTAGTTCAAACATCGGAACACATTTGTTGCTGAATCTTGCATGCATTCATATTTTATGTGGCGAATGTCTAGAACATACCTAAAATTAACTATAAATTTACGAAATTCATATGATTTATTTCAGAAAACAAAACCTGTTTACCAAGGTCGGTGGAGGAATTTCCCGGGAATTTCATGACTTTTGACGAAACACGCGATGGCGGATTTGTCATTCATATCTTGATAGCGGTGTATCTATTTGGCGCCCTCGCTATCGTTTGTGATGACTACTTTGTAGCATCCCTGGAAATGATTTGTGAAGGTCAGTTTTAAATAATGATCAACATATAGGTGGATAAATTGTACCCAAAAGTGTCTTTTGCAATTTACTTTTATGTGATAAATTCTTGAATATTTCATTCAGAAAAAGATATTTTAAATAGATATATGACATAACAGAAAAGAAAACATATGATAAAATCAGAGGTCAGCTTCCTTATATTGTATTTCTTACAGTTAAATTTGAAAATATTCAATTTCCGCATGTGTTTAGCATTAACTACTTTCTATTGCTTTACGTATTTCACACGATTGCTTTACATTTTTTCACACGAGCCTTTCACGTTTTAAGATGATACCCTTTTGCACATGATTTTTATGGTTCACGCTTACCTACGCGGACCACAACACCTGTCACTGCCTGTTATTCGCATTGGTCTTAGTGTCACTTTGGTTAAGGGTGTACACAAAGAATTGTCTGAATTTCAGTTCATTTGCCGAAAGACGACGTGTTTTCTCTGGATATACCGATATCCTCCATCATCCATGATTTGACCAAATTAACATGAATGAAATAGTCATTATTGGAACGTTACATCTATTACTGCAACCACTACATCTGCGTTCCATTCCACACCACTCCGTATTGTCAGTGGTATCAGATATAAAATAAATAGTATGTCGTTGTTACGTAAAGGTCCTAGCAATGTCAATTACTAGTTTACTATGTAGTGTTTGTTATTGGTTACAACCAGTGATTTCTAAATGCATAGGTTAAAAATCTATCGATTACTTTTGCTTACTAATAGGTCATGAACTCTATGCTCATGAAACGATTCAAATGTTTGTGATTATTGTACCTATATTCTTCTCTTTCTTCCTTTGTACGTTTTACAGAATTGAGTCTGAAGGAGGATGTCGCTGGTGCCACATTTATGGCTGCCGGAAGTTCTGCTCCAGAATTAGCCACAGCGGTAATAGGTATGTTAGACCTGCTATACTCGGGAATATCAAATTTAAATCGTGCAATTTCTTTCTAATTTTGTCATTTTTATGACCTTCTATGGTACTTTCTTCAAGGTTACTTGTACTAGTACTGTAAAACTCTAAATAAAGAGTGAGTGAGTGAGTGAGTGAGTGAGTGGGTAATGGTGTTTAACGTCCCAGTCAAGAATATTTCACTTATATCGAGGCGTCGCCATCTACAGGCGAAGGTGCAGAAAATTTACCTGTGCGTTGCGCTGATGGCATTATACAGCAGGGTTCTTTAGCGTGCCAAGCCCACCGTAACACGGGACATCATTTATTTTACGTTCCCTTCCCAAAGAACCGAGTGCTTGGCGAAAGAACAGTCACTACCCACTTTCAAGTCACTACCCACTTTCAAGTCCCCGGCCGGGGATCGAACCCAGAATCTCCCACTTACGGAGCGAGAACTCTACCAGCTGAGCTACCGCAATGATCACTAAATAGAGAAATGACACAGTATATGGAATGTAAAACATTTATGATTTTAATTCGAATAGTAACTCAGTAAAAGTCCATCATTCTGTTGATGAAGTATAATGAGCACCACTGCAGCTTACGTCACTACTCTATACCATAACAATAATGTTGTTCCTTGGCGTTTGTGAAGAAAAAGTTATCCACTATATATAGAATCGCAAAAGTTGGCATTTTCCCCCAAAAAGGACAGTTTTCATTGAGATAGCATCGTAAACATATTCCATATTCTGCTGCACTGTAGGAGAACATCATTTACTGTTTTAAAATTTACACTTTATAGGTTTATATATTTAGTGAACCTAAAAGGACAAATGTACATATATTTTTTACATCATCTTTCAAGGTGTTTTTGTTGCTAAAAGTGACGTTGGTATCGGAACAATTGTTGGGTCAGCAGTGTTCAATGTTCTAGTTATAATTGGAGTATGCGGTGTCTTTGCTGGTATGGTAAGTATCAATATAATCCCACCGCTGCCATCATGCTATAGGGAACAGGGCAATTAAGGGAATAAATATAAAGACCCGTTATTTACTCCTGTTATGTTTGCAGCCAATGATCATGTATATTAAAATGAATGTTAAAATGAATATCAGTGCGTGGCGAATGTTACTAGCTAGATGAGAGCTGTTCACACTTCTGGCACAATCGCCAACACTTCCATGGTGGAAGTATGCGTGATGAACTTAATTTGACAGTTTTCAATCTGCTTTTTAAAATTGTGATTTAGACTTGGATGTGTGTGGGCAACGATACCAATAGAATGAATATCGGTTATGAGCTCTTTTGCGGCGAATAGCAGTTGTTTAGGTTATATTGGAATTATTTTTCTTTCTGAATGGATTTAGATATGTTCTGAACATGTGACGCATTATTCATTTAGTTCTATTGCTATGAGTTGTCTAAAATGTTAAGTTTTGTTTTACTCTGTTCACAGGTTGTTACTTTAACGTGGTGGCCTTTAATGAGAGATTGTTTATATTACACACTGTCAGTATTGGCTATGATACTGGTTATCTACGACGGGGAGGTTTATTGGTAATTACATATTATACCAATTTTAATTCTACACAACCAAAAGGTCGTTTCAGAATACAGCTCCTCATCAGTATTGCTTGAACAAAAATTGTGAAACCAAAATTTAAATCAAGGGGTTGAAAAATTCAAAGGGCCAAAATATGTTTAACAAAGTTTAACTAGGGGAATACTTTGCATGAGGAAGTATAATTTAGTGTTTGAGAATTTTTTTACTAGCAGCAAATTTAAACAATGGTGTTTAATAACGGTTACCACTGGTCAAATATGATTGTATTATGTTGTCAGCAATGGCTGTGAAAATATTCGATATTCTCGATCTCTGAATTTCTGGTAATATTGGCTATAATACCGGTAATAATCGAAGTCGAAAATTTTGCTTAAATGTATCTAAAATTTGTATTGCTTTGACTGAAACGTTTTGTGGCTGCAATTACAATATGTGATGGTGATGATGTCTCTGTATCCTGGATATACCGGTATTTGACGTTGCAAAGTCCCATGTTACTTTTATCTTTATTTCACTCTTGGCGGTGTAACTAGGTAAATATCAGGAGCTCACCCATTACTTCCGGAGCACCCGGCCTCACTTCCTTTATTTAAATTCCATGTTTAATTAAATTCACCAGATTCAAAGTGCATACTTTACTTTTGGGATTGCAATTTGAACATGGACCTGCAAGTTCGCGTTTGATTTAAATTTCTTTACTTGATCGTTAAATTACATATTATATCGGCGCTAATTTCACAGCACTAGACCGTTTCTGAATACATTTCCTAATTAGTAGTGTTTGGACCAAAAACATGAAACCAATTTATTTTTGAAGGGGTTAAAAAATCCAAATTCCAAAATACAGTATATACTACCAAGTACATGTATTTTAAGAAAAACTTTTCTTTCCAGGTATGAAGCTCTGATACTGTTCCTTATGTACATAGTTTACATAATAATAATGTATTTTAATAAGAGATTAGAAGAATATTTTGAAGGATTATATGATAAATTCAAAGCCAGACGGCATGGTATGATAGAGGATGCCGCAGAGGAGAAACAATCGCTGGTAGAATCACAGGGAGGAAAACAGAAGACCTTCCAGGCATCAGATGAGAAAGTCAAATCTACCGAAAGTGAAACTCGATTTTTAGAATCCAGCGGTAATGAATTGACAGCCAGTTTAATAGCAACAGGTAATACGGTCACTACAAGAATAAATATGGTAGTTTGTTTTATCAAAATTGTCTTCAATGGGTCTATGTGAAATGAGAGCTCTTATAAAGTGCTTCTGGTGGGGTTTTTTTAAAGTTCACTGCTTATACACATGTTTAGGAAAACGACTGCAAATATGCGGATTCTCTGTTTTTGAAATAGGAGTGGATTACTTTACTGTTCTTGCATGGATAGGCAGCTTGAGAGAGGGAGAGAGACTTCGATGTGTCTGTGGCAGTAGAAAATCATTTCTTTTGAACAGGGATGTCTATCCATTTTTAAAATTAAACATTTGCCTGTTTGAAATCCATAGTAATGTACTGTGTCCTGCAATCAAAAAACAGACTTTGCTGCCTATTGTTCTGGTAGCCGGAAACGTAAATTCAGGCGACTGGTTACGTAACGAGACTCACATTCCCTACATTGTTTATCTTCTCTCAAATATTTCCCTAAACTTTGATTATTTTTGGTAAAGCAGCACATTTATTTTTAAATTACTGTAGCACAACATTATGACTCGCCATGGGAGATACCGGATACATTTCTGGCAAGAATTTACTGGGTTGCCATGATACCTGTTAGGGCATTGGTATACTTCACCATTCCAGATTGCAGACGACCAGGAAAGTGGAGGAAGACATTTCCTCTCACATTTATCATGTCGATTGTTTGGATATCAGGAATGTCGTATGTTATGGTATGGATGGTCGCTATTGCAGGTTTGTGAACAAAAGTCTTCTGCTAATATCAAACATAAACTACATGTAAAACGTACCGGTCCATGTTCATATCGCAGTTCCAAACATCTGAAAATTTTGAAAACGTAAATTAAATCAAACACGTGAATTACCACCAAGGAAATGAGATCGGGTTGTTCCGAAGACCCGGTAATTTAGCTACATCATACGCGTGTGAAATGTAAACTAATAGTGAAATGAACATGGAACAATGTGACATCACATACGTTCAGGATAATTTTGGATACAGTGACGTCATACTTATCAATAATATTTAGATGACGGCTATATGTATTAGCATAATATTGCTGACCGTGTGACCGTTTAGAAAGGACGGATTTTCCACGAATCTTTTGTAAAAAGTTCTTAGTTAATAATATGATAAATTAATTCTACTTTTAAATGAATATTATCGTTATTTAGATTGTAACAAAGCACTATTATCATTTGTTGTTTTATTCTTCAACCGTCTTCAACAGATTGTTTTCTTATTAGTTTTAATCCCCCAAACACAAGTTGTAGGTTTGATCCTACAAGTAAGAAATAGATTTCTCTGCCTGTATTGATTGGCTTGGTACCAGTTTAAGGAACTGAATGGTCTCCAAAAGTCGTTCTTAGTGCACACTAGTACCAGAAAGACCATAAACACTTGCACAAAACTAACACACTACACGAACTTGTATTTAGATTAAACCTTGCTATTAATAAGCAAATTTTATCTTCGCGCTGCAAAATTGTTCATGCACTGTAAAACAACATTCAGCCAGTAGAAATAAATACCGTTTTCTTAAAAAATAAAAATGAATGTCTTTCCAGAATACATGTGTTTCGATCTGACACCTTTCGTCAATTTCAGGTGATTCGATAGATATCCCAGATACCGTTATGGGACTAACCCTCCTAGCAGCAGGGACAAGTGTTCCAGATTGTCTTGCTAGTTTATTTGTCGCTAGAGATGGTAGGTATATTTAAAATAGAATATATTTTTGATGAACATCACCATGATTGAATTACAAGAAACATTTTGTTGAAGTAAACAACTGAATTAAATTCACTTTGCCACAGTTTATGAAAGCTAAAATTCGAAACAACCGAATTTTATGGGGAAAAAAACAGTCAAACAAGACACAAAAAGATTAATAATAGAACATCAAGGCGGACACTGAATCTAGTGACAATTAATGTCAATATGTGTGCATATTTCTATTGGACGGCCCACAACCATTCCACTAATTTTACAAAACAATAAATCAACAATCGGGCATGTATGTTGTATACATCCTGGTAAAATTGAGCATTATGTCGAAACTGTCATAACAAGTATAAATAAGATCTATCATTATGTCTAATCCCCATTTTGTTCCTGTGTCCTGAGACTACCAGCATATTTGAAACTAATAACAAAAACACAGAATATACTTCCATTAGATATGGAGTCTCGCGTTCAGGGCGAATGTTGTTTTTTCTGAAAAAGTATGATAAAAACCAAGATCAAATTGTGCCACATTTAACAGTATCGACGTCAGCATCTATTATCTACTTTGTAAAGGTGCATGATCACATTTAGTATTGTGATGGACTGACAAATTTAGTTAAATCAAATTTTAAATGTATGCTTGCGATAGAACAAACAATATTCTAATTTTTAAACTATAATAACGTAACGGTTCTTATATTTTAGGTTATGGTGATATGGCGGTATCCAATTCAATAGGCAGTAATGTATTTGATATATTGATGTGTCTAGGATTTCCATGGTTAATAGACACAGTGGCAGTAAATACAGGGAGTGTGGTTAAAATAAACAGCGAGGGACTTGTATACACATCTATTACACTCTTAGCCACAATTATATTCCTTATAGCCGCCATTGTCATAAACAAATGGCGACTGACCAAAGGTCTTGGTTCTTTGTTCATGTTTGTTTACCTCATTGTTATAACATTCTCTTGTTTATATGAATTAAATATATTTGGAGATTTCAATTTACCTAGCTGTGAACGTACGTGAAAATTATTGAAAGTAACGTATTTATTAAAGATTTATTTTTTGTGAAAGAAGTGTTGATGCATGTAAATGTACTGTTGGATATTTGTATTGGAACCTAGATAGATATTAGATTGTTGCAACCTACCTCTTCATCGATTCTTTGATTTAAAAAATACCAAATGCTGATATACTGACATAATGATTATGCCCACACAATGAAGCTAGAGAAGTGTACTGAATTCGAAATCAACTCGTCCATCCGTCTGTAGAACTTTCTCCGAAGATTTATTCTTTTTTTAAAAAAATACGCATAGATGTTGCTTTGTTTTGTTTCCATAGATTGTTATATGTATGATATTGGTATAAAAAAGACTAACGAGGACATCCGTTGATTTTGATATTCGTGATACAATCATTACTTGTGAATTAAAGTAAAATAAATAAGTAAATTCATTAAATGAGATGATTCATGCTTGCAGGTTCTTTTTGTGATTTGCACATGTTCAGAGAACCATAACTCCGAGGAAAATGAGCAACAAACTCGGGTTAAGTATGTGCATCTCCTATGTATGTTTGTTTCGTGACATAGTGCTTCATATTTTAAAGAATTAGCACAGACAAGAATTTCGGAAGAACAGAAAGAAGGACGGACGGAATCTAAAATTTAATATCCCTTTTTCTTCGAAAGGCAGGGGTAATTATCACTTTAAATGGTGGGATTATATATGAAATGTCATTTAAAATGATTTTAAATTGATTGTCTAAATCCCTATTCCGACAAATTATTCACATATTCCGTATAATTTGATGACTGTGCATCATCAAGTGCCTCATTGAGGTCGGAAATATAAAGTGTTGTCTTCATTCACTATTTCCTTCTTTAATTATGATGACTCTACAATTCTCAACTATTGATTTTGTATGTTTTGTTTTTATTAAATATTGAGAAAAAATGTTTGATACAACAAAACTGTAATAAAAATGACAATTTGACAGTTTCATCAAGGATTGTATTATTTGGTTTGTATTTTTTCAGTTACAGGTTAACAGGTGCCATTGACAATTTTATTGATCTATTTGACAACCAGCTGTTTAAAAAAACTCGAAAAAATGAATAATTCGAAAATATGATTTTAACTAACAATCTAAAACACATGTGCCAACAGCCAACAGCCAGCTAACGCAATCAAGAACACGACTCAAAACTTAATTTAAAAAAATACGAAACAAGACAAGACGAGAAAAATATCTAGAATCTATTCTGTTTGTTTACAGTAAATGTATGCATTAATGTTTAGAGCGTAAATCTAAACATTTGCAACAGAATATATACTTTTTAACTACCCAACTGGTCAGGCCAATCACGAACCCAAACATGATCACAATTATAAATAATCGTCACTCAAATATCATTTAATAATATAAATCCCTGTGAAATGATTTTCCTCAACGTCTAAGCCTTCATTCACAATATAATTGTCTATCACAAATACAAGCGATGTCTACACTGTGAATTCATTTCTGAACAAGTTTTTGACTTGTTTAATTGTATAATTTCTTTCATAAAATAGTAATAATAATCTCCCCTAGTTTCTTACATCATCGACGGATCACCTCGCATTGTCTTCTAAGACGTCCGAAACCTCGGCAAGTTGAAGTGTAATAACTGCAATCCATCTCTTTACAGTACAGTCGTACCTGCCTTAAAGGCCACCTCTATTTAAGTGTCACTTGCCTTTAAAAGCCAGTAAAATTGTATTCTGATCTTTATTTATTCATGTTATTTCAACCTGTATATAAGGGTCCTCTGCCCAAAAAGGTCACTTTTTCAGATTCCATTGGGTGGCCTTTATATAGGTTGACTCTATTTGTGCTTAGCTGCTTTCTTCGCCAAACCTTGCACTACAGAAGTCTTTGGATCGGTTCCAAGTACTGATTGTTATTATCAAACATTGTAGACCTATAACCATTTTGTCCATTTACGTGGCTACCATAGTAACCATTTTCTGTTACATCTTGAAAATCAAGCGGTGTTGTCATTACCAGGTTCTCGTGTGACCCTTCATTGTCACTACTCTCTAAACTATTGTCAGAATGTCTGCTCCTACTCAAAGTATTTCTATGTTCTATTAAACGTTGTAAATCCTCTCTTTGTTGTCTTTTAAAAAACCCACACTGAAATGACCAAAAATAAAAATAAATTCAGTATTTGTCAGTTCACATAACTTGGTTTAATACATTTCTGCAAGCTTGTTAAGCATGATGATATTGAATCAAAAAGAATGTTAAGGATCGAAGCATAAGCTTAGAAAAACGCGACAAAAACTATAATGATCAAAACAATTACCATCTCCGGTTTGATTGGAGGTGTTAATTTGGTGATATCAATATATCTGAATATAGGTATAAAAGGTTTTAAGCGCTTATAGATCATACATAGAGAAATATGCCATGTCTGACGGAGACCCCCATAAATATTGCTTATAGACATTTGTCCTAAATATGACAAAAATCAATTCAACACTTATTATGAATTCCTCAAAATACTTCAACTGACTCATAACTTTCGCATTATATTTCTCATCAGACGATTCCTTGTAAGGCCTAGGGGTGCCTTCGATATAGTATAAGATCTATCTTTTCAGAGTAGCCGGTCTGATATCCAACCGGTGATACGGCTTTTCCGTGCAGTCGATGGTATGGATCACATCATCTAAGCCTTATCTTAGCATGCAGAAATTACGTATTTACTACCAAGTATGTGATAAAATATAAAATGAAACTGATTACAGCTTGTTCCATTTCCAGTTTTATATATATTTATTTAGTCTGTAATATTTTTCTAACTATGATCTTTTTGAATGATAGTCAATCGTGGTACTCACATGCATGTAAATTATACCTTTGAAAGTGACAATTTATATGACATGGACAGGTATGTTGTTTTTGATTTCTAAATATAATTAAAACCGATAAAGTTGTTATATTTGCTTGTTAAAACGCTTGTACTTGAAAATGTTTCACGGCTCACTTCCCGGTTGGTTGTTCAAGTGTGTTTCTTAATTTCCGTTATTATTTTCATTTTGAACGCAAGAAAGATACTTAAAAATTAAAATATTCTCTTTTTACAGCCCGATTTATGATATGATGTATATCGTGTTCCTACGTCTCCTAAAATCGTGTTTGATTGCGTTCGACTTTTTCTGGCTTACTTTCCATGCAGAAGTTCAAGTGGCAACTAAATCTGCCAATTTTCAAATTTTTTACTTTGCTTTAGAGGTTGAAATTTGGTCATTGCTTAGTATGTTAGTTTTTTATTATAAACGGAAATTTGATATAAAAATATATTTAAAGAAAGTGACTCGTTTATTGTTATCGTGTTGTCTGTTCCCACTTTTATGTTTTAGTAAAAATTTGTTTCCTCCTTTTACTTACCTTCCATAGTAATACAGAAAATGTTAAGAAACACAACAGTCCACAAACAACACTGACAATTATTATCCACAAGTGGAATTTCTGGTCCATTTTAGTCATTTTTGGCAATGTTATGTCCGTTACTACCTAAAATGTAAAAAAAACTTTTTTGTTTTTTTATTTGTTTTTTTTTTTTCGAATATCCTTTCAATCCAAGGCATTATTTTTTTATTTTTCATACCTATTACAGGACAATAATAACTGATAAACTATAAGTTTTGTAGTGGAGACATTGAAATCTCAACCTGAAGAACATACTAGCAATAATAGACATTTGTTATTGCATTTTCAACCAATGACGTCAGAATCATTAATAATTATGTAAAATAATAATAAAATTGTAAATTGTATCGATCACATAAAATGTGCGGATTTTAGCTTTTGTCTTTGTTAGTTAAAAAAGACTTGTCTAAAATGTATAAAGATCGAAATTTAGCGACTTTTGATGGTAAAATACAAAGGAGATTAAAACAATAAAACGTCATTCAACCCTAGCATTGGTCATCAAATCCAGCTTAAGGTGTCGACAATTTTATAAACTTATCCTTTATCGCTTGCATAGACAATTGCAAAGAACATCTTTTCAACTATCAATTTGTCAATCATAAGCATTTTACAAACCTTCAAATGTAGTTTCCCCTTTTGAATTATATTTTCTGTCACATTTAGGTATTCAAAGGTAGCATCAGAAATGTACTCTATATTCTTTACATCCTGGAAAAATATTACAAGCACACAATAACAACTGAACTTGACAACAATATTTCAAACAAAACATGTCGATCCAAGAAAAAACCTCAAAGGCATAGTCAAAAACTTTATTTAAACTTGTAAATTAATGTCATGCATGAACTATCACCTGGGAAGCGAGACCGAGTGCTCCGGAAGTGTAAGCACCTCCTGTTTATTTAGCCACACCCACCATGTGTGTATCCAATTAAAATTCAAAAGCTGACAAGAATCAAACTAATTTTTTGAAAACAGGCATGAACATGAACACGAACTTCCACCAGGAAAGAGAGATCGGGTGCTTCGGAAGGGTAAGCATTCCGTCTACCTATCAACCATTTCAGTGGAACAAAGTGAATAGCATTACTAGTACCATGACTTACAGAGACAAATTTTTCAATATGCATTCATCTTTATTGCTAAAATTTTATATCCGTTTTAATTCACCACAAATATTTTAAGATAAAACGTACCTTGTCTGCGTATTTACAATTGAGCCATTTTCCACCTACAGTAAGTCATATACAGCATGTGAATGCAAAATTATTCTTAAATTTACTTTTCTTCTAGCATTTTATTATACTCAAATAATTAACTATTATATTCAAATGTGTATTTTTATATCACATTAAACACTTCTTATATTATTAAAGACTGGATAACCAACTTGAATCCAACAGGAGATAGTGGAATTTTGGGCTAGTGTTTTTTTTACTTTCTTGCAATCTTGATTTTCATAACATTATAGTTTTGCTAAATTATACATTTTTTGTTTTTCAAAGGATCATACTTGCCTTAAACATATCGGTGACATTCTTTAACATATGCATGCGAACAATATATTTTACTTTTCCATCCCGGGGCATTTCAGCAACTGGGCATATTATTCTCGTGCATAGACGATTATGACACGCCTAAATATAAGTTTAAGATAAAATATATTAGTCTTATGAAATATCTAGTACTTTTTCTTTTACGAGAGATGCAAAAAACATAATTCATGATGCTAAAACATCAATCATATCATTACTGGAGGATTCCAGTGGTGATTCAAACTTGGACTGGTATGTTTACTTTTGATTCGCTTTGTTTTAACCGGAAACATGATCTTTGTCGTAACAGATCAGCCAAAAACTACTTCCAGAATAATGTAACTTTTCTAGTCTGGCGAGGCATTCCAAAAATGCTGTACCGGTGTCTCTTTTTTGCAAGTGGACGGTTGTACTTGTATAAAAAACAAACCGAATAATCACAACTCAAGGAAGTAGCAAACAATCGAAAACATGAATTCAAAATAAATTAAAAAATATTATGGACATGCTTTGTTTGTTTACATAATTGTCGCAATTATTAATGGAATTATAATAATAATTAATTTTACCTAGAAGTAATTAATAGAAAAGTTTTCATTTTCATATCGAACATATGTAATAAAAATTGCTGTCTTCAAATCATAAACAATCAAAAAGAACATATATACCAATAAATGACCAAACCACAATCCAAAAGCAAAATTATAACTTTGAAGCTGGCAAATTAGGTTAAACATGTACAATTTCACTATGGAAGTGATGCCGGATACTCAAGAAGAGTAATCACCTACTTTGTATATAAATTCTAATGTATACATTATAATAACTTTTTGCTGTGATTAATTCAATTGATATACAATAGTGGTAAATAAGCAGTTTGTTGTTACCGTGTAAGGTAAATAATGATATAACGTACGTGCAGGGTGTAGCTAGCTTAACAGACGGAGCTTACCCTTCCGATGCAACTGGAATCACTCCCCTGGTGAAAGGCCACGTGTTCAACCTAATTTACCAAGTTTTAAAGTTTATCACTTTGCCTTGCAATTGTGGTTTGGACATGGATTGGTAAGCTTGTTTCGATATATTTTTAACAAGTAAATTGATGGGTCATGGTGTACACGAAAGAAACAAAAATGAGACATAAAAAAACACATTATATAATTGAATCATATAATTGTGTTATATTTTATACTTACAATAGTCATAATAGGGCGTCCAGTAAAGTCCTGAAACAAAGGAGCGACAGCAAAACCATTCTCTCGCAATCCTTTGACTAAGCATTTCTTATTTATTCCCCAGTCTATATCAATCTAAAAGAAACATACTACGATAAAATGAAATAATTTAAAATTGCAACCAGTATATTAGACATAATTTTATACATTTTTATGAAGTTGCTAGATATAATATGTCGCAAAAAATACAGCGAATTAA
Organism: Anadara kagoshimensis; assembly: GCA_021292105.1. Taxonomy (NCBI): domain Eukaryota; kingdom Metazoa; phylum Mollusca; class Bivalvia; order Arcoida; family Arcidae; genus Anadara; species Anadara kagoshimensis. Next base: position 21,844,063 of record CM037872.1, on the reverse strand, counting down.
TGAAATTCCTTGGCAAAGACAGACATAATTTGGAATGAAAAAAGTATATTCAAAAAATCAATTGAATAAAAATTGTAACTAAAAAACAACAGCCAGTCCAAAACAACGCTTTATTTTGAAACATTCAATGGAGGCAAAATAAGAGCGAAGAAACAAATATTAGCACCCGAGCTCGCTTCCCCAGTAGAAATTCACGTTTTAAACGCAATTTGTTAGTTTTCACTTTGCTTTGGGATTGATTGCGGTTTTGACATGGATTGGAATGTTTATTTTTGGTAAATCATAAAATTGTTGCCAGTGATTTGCATTAGTTACAATGAAAAGACCCAAATTCTTAACAAATTGCTAGTGGAAGTATTGTCAATGTAAAACAAATCATTAAAACGTATCGCATTCTTGTATTTTACTAAATGGTTATCTGGTAATTTTGTATACATATACATGCTTAATATTGCAAGGTATAATTCTAACAAAGGCGGTTTTAAGTTAGTATATCAATACAGATATGATTTACATTTCATCTGTATATTTTACTTCCTCACATAACAAGCGCACTGCTTTTTAGTCTTTGTTTTGACCTGAACGCAGCTTGGTGTTGTTCAGAAAATCTAAAAAAAAAATCTTTTGCATTGTAAGGCTTCTGTTATATTGTTGTTTGCTAAGGAATATGGTTATATGTATTGATGATAACAGAGTAACCGGGCAAGATGAACATTTATAAGAAAACTATTTTATAAGGTAAACATTGAGAAGTGTGCTTCTTATGCATGCAACAGTTTCAAGAATTTGCTTTTGTAAATAAGTCAATAATGAAAGTAGGATTACATGAAAATATCGTCATACCATCTCGAGATGAATGCTGAACGATCCAGTAATGGTCGGAAATCTAAAGATGATGTGTCCTTTATTTACTATGTTTGGACCTTTGTTGTACAGTTCATAAATATGAGTAAAGTTGTATGCATCGCTGACGTTAAGCCCGGAACGAAAGTTTAACTGGTCTGGAACAGCTGCACTGCAATGGAAACAATTTCTTAACACTTACTGTATAGTTGTTTCTATTCACGTTGGGTTTAATTTTGATATATTCTTGGTTTGACTTTATAGCGCGAAACTAAATACAAAGTAAATATTGTCATGTAGCATTCATTAAACGTAGACTTAAATAACCCGTAAATAAAATTTTAAAACTGGTCATTGCACCATAAAATTTTATACCCATGAATAAGTTCCAGTGTCTGAACATCGAAATTTTTCCCCGCAATATTAGTATTATGCTACGTTATAACTTATTTCAAACTTTTAGGTTCGTATTTACGGATTACTCTAAAGTGGGTGGGCTGACTAGAATCACAAGATGTGTTAATATTGTGTTACCACAAGGTCCACGTCTTATCATCGCTAGTAATAATTCAATACAAACAAACCGGTCCATGTCCACGCTTGCTATTGAATGCTGATGTGACTGACTAGATGAATCATCTTCAATAACACCGGAGACGGTAAGCTTTTTGGTTTATATTATTACATGTATTAATTTCGATTCTTGTTCATCAATCACTTGCTAGTACCTTCTTTCTTAATTTCTATAGGATGTTAAAACGGCAAATTCAATGTCTGGATATATGTTTTAATTTTACAGCAATGGACGTGCGCTACGGAATAAAATTCCTCTATCGTAGAGCTTGCACTCAAGTTGTGGAAATACAACTAATATTTTTAAGATTTTGAAACGAGAAAAAAGTATCAAAATAGATTTTCTCAAATTTAGACGTCAACGGGACTTGTTTTAAGTTATATACTAGTACTGGTTTCAGATTTTAATCCAGATTTAGAAATTCGAATTACTATATTTTTTGTATAGTTTTAGTATGTTTGTTTTTGATTACATACCCATAAATAGCAACTTCTGACAGACGTTTTACAGCTACATCCAGATGTACCTCATTATGATCTACATTAACATCTGAGCTGGATGTTTCTACTTTGAATTTCATTTGGAATCTTGGAGTTGTAAATTCTTTGATTGTGGCAAATTCTGCTAATAGCATGAGTCTTACCCTTTCCACTTCGTCTATTACACAATCTATTTCCGTTTCCGTTGGATTTTCACCAGAAGTTTGTTCTTTTATTGTACAAGGAATAATGAAATTTATATCAGTTGCAATTTTTATTTCTCTAAACTCAATATTTGACGGTACTACGAATATAATCCTTGTGTCATACGCCTTTTCTCCGAAATTTTCTAGTGTCACATTTAGACTGAAATTAGCAGTTTCGTTCATTATATACTGGTAATCATAACGTGACGGAAATACCGTGGTTCCTGAAAGGGATAGATTGCTGTAGCAGATGTGGTCTTCTCCACAATTCCTGAGAAATGTCGACTATAAATAAAAATACGGCAATAAATATGTTTTATGGTTTATCGATTTCATCAACCAATATAAAAAATCAATCTTTTCCCTCTATTATATTTTTTCAGCTATGATGGGTCAATTGTTAAATAAAAACAAACATACCGATCCATGTCCAAATAACAATCACAAAGCAAAGTAAAATACTTTGAAATTGGCAAATCAAGTGACACACGTGAACTTCCAAAGGGGAAATGAAGTCGTGTGCTCCAGAAGAAGTATCTCCTATTTAAAAAGGTTTCAAATCTAACTTTAATATCTTAGTACATTTTATCATTGTTTACAAGGGTGGTAATCAAACTTAAACACACCAAGTTTACAATCCAAACTTATTTCAAAGCCCAACAATAGAGCTGACAGAGTTCCAAATGAAATTCTGCAAATAATGTGAAGTGTCCTCAATGTTCCTTATCATAAGGTCAATATTGAGCATACAACTACATATAATATTTTGTAACAAATACTTACATTTTCTTTTATGTGATATTGCTGCAAGCCTGAAGAAAGAGCCCCATTGAAGACTGAAAATGTTGCACATATTTCACAATTACTGGTATCTTCAGAAGCTGAGTATTTCAAATCAAACACTATATCTTCGTTTTTATCCATGACAGACTGCAATAAAATATAACATTATTAATACTAACGTCTTGTAAACTGTGCAATTTGCTATAATAAAAACCTGAAAGGTAGATGTTTCCTGTTTTGATTGGAGATCTTCATCTGCTGCTTATGAAAAAACGCACAGAAGTATATTTGCGTAATAGCAATTAGAACACCGAGCTAGTCTTTTTTATTTTATTGTTTATCAAACCAGAAAATACCGTCCAATGTCAATACTTTTCTTTCAAGAAGGGACATAGAATTAATGTTTAATTACTATTTCGAGCATGGATTATTACGTTTGTTTTTGATGCATTAAACTTGTGAGAAATTGCGTCATTCTGCGAGACAGACATATTGTTTATTAACTAACGTTAGTTAGATGATATTGATGACGTCCCTTGATAATAATATTAGCATAAATTATCACATAAATAACTTATTACCTTTACGTAAACAGTATGCTGCACATTACAATCCTTCTCGTCTCGGTATACCACTGTGTCGCCGGATATAGAGGTAACTTCCTGTAACCCGTCTGCTGTCATAATAGGCATTATAACACGTGGTACCTTCATAACTCGTTCAGAATCAAATGTTAATGTATAGTTCATTTCTGTAATATAAAAATAGATAAAAGAAGTTTGTACTTGGAAAACATTTGCTATGTTCTTATTAATATCCAGCGCAAACAATAATAATAAAGTTCCAATCAAAAGCAAGCATATTAATCCACGTCCGAATCACAATGCAGAAGCAAAGTAAAAACTTTGAAACTGACAAGTTATGTGATCTTCCACCAGGGAAATGAGGTTGGTTGCTTAGGACGGGTAAGTACCTCCAGTTAAGGTAGCAACATCCGCTAAGTGTGTATGACAAAGACGCTAAAAACAAGATCAAAAAGGAAAACGCCCGTTGTGACCAATGATAAAAAATGATTCCCTATGTTAGACAGACAGTGGATCAAATGGTCAGCGGTGGGGTGATAGTACTATTATTGGTCTATAGATACGTTTTAAACATTAAAAATAATTTTATCACACATGATTCAACATTTCAGCTGTTTTATATTGTGTTATGACCATGAACCGGTATGTTTGTTTTTGATTTGTCATCAAAATGTAGGATTTCAATTTTAATGTTCTGAAGTAAGTTCAAATATTTTTCTAATTATACTTACCAATTTCTGTTAGTATTCCTTCACCTACGCCAGAGTAAAAGAAACAGATCTTAACTCTGATACAAGGAACACGCATGCCTATAATGTTACAGTTGGTGTCCGGGTCCACGGCCTTAGGTAGAAGTTCTAATGTTGCGGTGACATTAATTATGGGTCTAGAACGAAGTAATACAGCGTGATTTGACAGATAAGATCCTACTGCAATATCTGCAATTAACAAGGCAAAACAAATCTGAAAATGAACCTCTGTCGAGGTGTAATAAACAATATAACACTTTATGCTTAATTTTCTTATTATAGGAGACATGAACTTTGCTCTTCGTCAGTTAAATATTTTCTAGGTAGTTATAGTAAAAGCCAATAGTGATGAAAGCAATAAAATAGAGTTATAACTTTGACATAAATTACTGTTTATCAAAAACTGATGAACATATAGGCTTTTGCTTTGTCGATAATAACAATGTCGTCTAGGAAACTCAAGTGAACATTTCGCTTCAAAATGTAAATGCTACCTGTTGTTTTTAGGTAAAGATTCAGCATATTTGAACCTTGTATTTTTCGAAACTCCAATCGTTATAAAACCAAAATGAAATTTATAAACCAGGCTGATCTTGGAGAGAGAGAGAGAGAGAGAGAGAGAGAGAGAGAGAGAGAGAGAGAGAGAAATTAGATTTTTAGAACTGAGAATTGTCTGTATTAAACGGTAAATTTACCATTACATCCGTTTCGATCGATATCATAAGGTCTTGAAAATGATATTCCAAATCCTAACAGATTCATGTTGAGTGTTTTAGCGCTAATCCTCTGTGTATAATCGGGCCATAATCCGTCTCTAAACCCGTTATAAATATACACGGCACCACGACTGTCATCCTCATAGGGTGCTCCAACTGCAATGTCTATATTTAAATAATCAAAATTGATTCATATCAAATCAAAATTCCAAAGCAAAGTAAAAATCTTTCGTAACAAACATACCAGTACATTTCCAAAATCGAAATCCCAAAAGAAAAGTACAAACTTGCATATTTAATTAAACCGTGAACAGGAAAGTGAGAACGGGTGAGGACTGGCGCTCTGGAAGAATAAAACCCCCTCCCGTCTAGATGCATGTCTATAATTTTAATAAAAGAATAAAGTCCCCGGTGTTTTAAAGGACAATAGACTTTCATATGCATGCATGTGTAAATAGGAAAGACGTGCTGTACTTCAAAACAAGAGACAAATGGCAAAAATCTCGGACTTTCTTCAATGAATTCTCCCTTTAATACAGGCAAGAATTGTACCATTGTACTAGTATCATGAACATTTGATCTAACCTCTTCGTCTCTTTCGGTGTACCAATGAGGTATAGTACTTCTCTAGGCAATTCCGAGAAACGGTCAATAATGGATTAAGTACATCACATAACATGACATCACATAACATGACATCACAGTTTCAATATTATAACATAATTTATTATGTCGTCTGGTGTATACACGTTGAAATAACTTTAAGTTATAGTTCTGTTGCTATGTTAAGTACACCAGAGTAAAGAGCCTGAAATCTTAATTGTCCAATGGGTGACCAAGAAATGAACATGTGATGCACTAAATATATTTGTGAAGTAGGTATTGGTATGCAGTTTAACAAATGATAGTCAAAAAAATGAGACAAACATCATTGTTTTATTTACCTTTGAAACCATCGAGGTTGATATCGCCAAGATTTACAATCGCCGAGCCAAACCGCGCAAAACTGGAATCAGAGCCTTCAGCACCAAATCTGCTTTACGAAACCCCATCTAAAAGAAGACATAAAAGTCAAAATCAACGTGTTATTAAACAAACTATATCAAAGGGCAAACTATATATCAGAATATTGCTTTCAAAAGCGTAAATAAGAAAAAGATTATTGTGTCCTTAATGACAGTAAAGTCATACCTACAGCAAAATCCTTCAAACTCTAAAAGGAACCATAGTCCATACTAAGCATGCGGAGCATAATTCATGCCACTTTCAGTTTTTGGACAAATAACATTTGTATAACAACATATCAGATTAGTGTGAATAAACAAGTAAAGTAAGTAAACTTTTGGGTGATTCAATTTTCGTGTTTGGTGCTAAAACATGTATCTATTGTATGAACTACAAAACAACCAAACGAATCCTATGTAAACTAGAACTGTCTCTTAGGAGCCAAATACCCCCCCCCCTAAACATCTACAGGGGTTTAATGTTTTACAGTGACCTTGACCTTTCCTATATGACCTTGCTTTGTTCAAAGTCATGACTCAAGTTTGGACTATTAAGATTTTTCTTGTGACCGTCGGTTAGTTTTATGACAGTCGTCCAAAGCAATTATGAGATATGGCCCCGACATGATTTTACACACTGACAGAAATACAAGGTTATTCCTTTATACACCCCCTGCAAACTAGTTAATGATAATGAATTAAAACATTAAAGTTTCTATCATTCTTTTTAACTTTTCTCAGATAAATATATTTTCTATATTATCAAAACACGTGCATGAAGCATTTACCGGGCCAGTTGATATGTATATGTAAACTCTTCCTTGGTCAATTTGTCCATTTTCTGCATACATAGGTGCTCCGATCAGTAGGTCGTCATAGTGATCATCATCATAATTAATAACACATAACGCACTGCCAAAGTAACTCCCCAACTGAAATAAATGAAATATATAAAGAGTAATTATTCATAACACTTCCTTGGTCAATCCTTCCATTTTCTGATATAGGTGCCCCGATCAGTAGGTCGTCATAGTGAGCATCATCAAATAACGCACCACCAAAATAACCCCCTAACTGAAATAAATGAAATATATAAAGGGTAATTACTCACAACATCCAAGTAACTTTTTTTTTCGGGGGGGGGGGGGGGGGGGGGGGGGTCTTACTTCACGTTACGCCATTCGCTCCCTTAGACAGATAAATTTTTTTGTAAATAACATCTGGACAAGAAGTAACAAATTCAATGTTAATTTTCAGAACATTTACCAAAATGGTATTGAGTATAAATGGCATAGGTTCGTTTACTTAACAGCATGTGTCCTAACGAATTGACTCAGTTTTCACGGAGATTAGTTACTGATAAACAAGACAAGCAAGAACACAAACTGAGACTGATTTTAAAAGTTCTGACTTTGAACGGGCACTGGAGCAAATGGTAAGTGTTTCGGTAATAATGCTATCAGGGGACACTTATTATGCAACATGTGGTTTATATATAAATTTTATATGCAATTTGTCCAATGTCGATATGCAATATTATGCTGTCTTTGTTAGATAACCGTCTTGTAAGTAATGCGTTGGCAAAAGTCGGTGTTCCAGAATTCTATACTGTATGTGTTTGTAGTTTTTTATTATGTACATTGATCAAACACACAAAAAAATAAACACTCTTTAAACTAAAAGTCGCAGTTTAATCTCGAAAATATTGGAAAAATTGATTTATATTATCATATCATATTATTACTATTCTTCCATAACGTGTATTTTATGACCAGTGATTTTTATATTCAATTTAAAAGGATTTGTATTATGTACAGATTGATGACATAAAATTATAAATTACATGTACAATTATATTTTAATTGCTTAGTTACTTATTAAAAAAACCCTTACCTGTTTCCCCATTCACAGATGATGCCGGCATTTCTGTAATTGGCGAAAGACGGTAAACCAGCACCTAAAAAGTTTTACAGCAACATATGATTTTTTTTTAACCAAAACGTTATGAAAAATTACGCTATAGTAGCATGAAAATATAAAAAGATATCTCCCCCAATGGGGTTTTCCATCCTACCACGTGTTTTATATCCAATAAAGTCTCTTCAGAACGATATGGAAAATTATTACTTCAAAATGCCCGGCAGCATCGAGAAAACGTCCACTTATACAATTCCATATCAAATAGAAATAGTTAAGTACAAACTTTAGGGGTGCCTTGTTGCATGTTGATGAACTCCACATTCATGAATTTATTTGTAAAGATTAAGGCAGTTTCCTAATGAAAACGCATGCACAAAATCGAGAACAAAACTATATAAAAATGTAATCTAAACGTAGAAATGGTATTACTAGTACTCTAGACAGTTTCTTGTTGAAAAGTGTGCGCAAAAACGAGAACATTTTTTTTTAATTTTAAACTTATACCCTAAACATCATAGTACATTACCGACCTTTCCAGTCCCATCGGCCCGAGGTGCTCCTAAAGCCACGCTATATGTACCTCGGTATATAAACCTTCCGGTTGTCATGGCGTAACCTGTAAAAGTCGTAACAGCAATTCTTAACACCGTTTGTTAGAAAAAAACATATACACCTAATTTACTATGGCGAAATGAAGGCTTCAGGACTTAGTAACAGTGCAACCAGAACAAGTGGACTACGTCGATTCACGTGTAGCGGCGAAGATGAAGATTCGGCACTACAAGCAGTTCAGGCACACTTGATGTCTATTGTGGTAAGAAATGTATTGATTGAGTTTGTTTTTGAGTGGTCTCAAGCGTTGAGTTACGAATCACTGAATTCGATTAACCTAAGCTTTTTATTCCACCAGATTCTAGTGCGAGAAAGTTTATAAGGTTGTTTGTTGAAGAACCGATATATTTGACGTCCCATAACTCCATGTTTCTTTCGCTCAATTTTGATAACACACGTAACGGGTATGGTTAGCTAAACAGGAGATGTAACGCTTCCGTAGCACCCGGCCTCACTTCCCTGGTGGAAATTCACCTGTTTAACCTAATTTTTCAGTTTAAAAGTTTTTACTTTGCTTCTGGATTGTGATTCGGACCTGGGTTAGCATGTTTGTTTTTTTATTCTTTCCAGAAGTGACCACCTTGTAATGAGGGAAATTATCTTGATTGTGGGTAGAACATCAGGCCTACGTTGCATAATGCTTACTTCACCATTAATAACCATTAAACCATAATTAGGGCAGCAGTAAATGATTTGCTATTGATGGTTGAATGATTAACTATTTAAGCTTTGTGTAACTGGGTCCAGGACTCCACAATACCCCCACTCCGTGCCAACAAGCACCATCTTGTAGGGCAACATCTATCTCACTTACAAAGAAACATGTCTCATCTCGTGTTATGTTAAACAACTCACCTATGTAGTCATTTTGATAGGTATTTCTGGGAGGTTCTATATAATCCCAGACTCCGCCTTCCGTGTCTTTATCAATAACCGCACCACCTAAACATAATAATAATACATAACTGTAAACATTACTATGTTACTGTTGTTGTTCACACTATTGAACACTTTCTATCATCAAATCTAATGCCCGTCCAAAGCCGGTATTCTTATGATAAATTGCCTAAATTTTCGCATTTATTTATGTTGTTTGATGTTTCCTGTTTCCAAGTAGATATTTTTCAGCTACTTATTGACTTTAATTTCATTCTACTGTTGCAGTCCTACTATACTTCATCAACATTGTTATTCTCTAGAATTACAAGTACAAGGCTACCAGGATTTAGTTCCGGATCGGAACATATGATCATGTAGACCTATGCTTGAAACACTATTTAAAATCTGTGGACATCGGTGATCAAGTAGTCTAAAGCACGCGCTAACGGACCACAGCGCATCGAATCCCACTCGAGACAGATCCTAGTGGCAGAAAGTCTGTCGGCTCGCTTGTCAAAGATCGAATGTTTTCTCCATCATCTCAGAGCTGACCAACTCGATATAAGTAAAGAAAATCTCGACAAAATACAACTCCATTCTTTTGTTACGCATCCGCTGCACAGGCACTTGTTTCTATCTCAGTATATGGGGGTCGGTCGGACTATATATTACTGTGATATTAGTAAAATATGGCCCGACCAACCCCACCCCCCACCCCTACTGATAGAAACGAGTGCCTTGATCCACTAGCATGTTAGTTAAGTATTGGTTAACATCAAAATATAACAGCATGATTGCACCCAAATGTAAACTACCAGTACTTACCCGTGAAATCATTTAGTCCAGGAGCTCCCATCAAAATTAATTCTTCATTCTATAAAACAAGACGCTTTGTTTTAAATATTTATATATCTGAAGAGAAAGCTTTTTTACTGTTTGGTCGTTACAGAATATCCTTAAAAATTAAAAATTCTATCCCGCATGTACTACATATGGGCAGGAACAATTGATAAAGAATAGACATGGTGGATATTTTATATTGTGACTTTCTTTTACGATTGCGGCAATTACATGTACCGAATCGAAAACAAACATACTATACTAATCCATGTCGAAATCACAATCCAGAAGCCATGTAAAAACTTTGGAACTGATACGTCATCTTCCATCAGGGATGTGATGCCGGGTGCTCGAGAAGGGTAAGCACCTCCTGTTTAGCTACTTACATCGGAGACATATGTCTCTTGTTTTATATGTCTCTGCCTACACCCACTACTTGTGTAATTAAATTTGAGTGAAAGGAACATGGAACTATGGGACTTATCGTTCATGAGATCTGTATCGGACCTGTTTGAAGACGTTTATTTCAAATCAATTTAAATAATGAACAGGTGCGTATAGGATGAATAGTAAATAAGTATAATCAACCTCCGAGAACCTCGCGGACATCCCGAGTGTCCCCATGGAGAACACAGCATATCCTGCAGAATGGACTAGTCTATGCCACTTGGTGAGGGCCGGGATGGGTTGACCATGACTGCTGAGATTGGCTGCTAGACGGTAACAAAAACCATTCATGTGTGAAATACTATTAACATTACGTTCTAAATAACTATCCCTCCATCTATGAGCACACACCTAAAAATAACAAATACAACAATTATCAAAAGCAAACATACTAATCCATGTCCGAATCACAACCCAGAAGCAAGGTAAAAATTTTGAAACTGATGAGTTAGGTTAAACACGTGAACTTCCACCAGAGGCCGGGTGCTCTGGAAAGGTAAGAATCTCATATTTAGATAGCTTGTGTAATCAAAATTGAGTGAATTATATAATGCATATTATACCAGTGTTAATGTTACAGCACTAGACGGCCTTTTCAGAATACAATTTCTCATCAGCAGATTAGTGCTTGGACCAAAAACTGTGAATCAAATCTTATCAATGGGTTCAAAAACTATCAAAGAAAACAAAATATATTTAACCAAATTTAGCTAAAAATACTTTACATGACGGAGTATAGCTTGGTTTTTTCAGGAATTTCAGATATTTTAACCAGCAGGAAACATCATTTACAAAATGTAATTGCAAAAGTAATTTTTGTCAAGACTTAACTGGATTCCTGTTAAAACATTGAGATTCTGAATCATGTTTGTTGGATCTAATTTAGCTAAGTAATCTCAAAAGCTTGTCATCGCGCCGCCTGGTTCAATGAAGAGATTGAAATATAACAGAAAAGATGTATAACTGTATAATATTGAATGAGAACATACCACAATGGAACCCATATTAACTGGGTGTACGTCGAGGGACACCCCTAGCCATTGATTATCCTTCTGGTGATGTAGTAGAACCGATCTATCCTGGAACTTCAATTTTTGTTCTGAATTTCCTGTTTAAAAAGGATGTGCTTAGAATTAATATTGAAAAAGAATATTTGTTTTAAATTTCCCTCAGTTAATTATAAAATAATACTCTGTGTGTGTGTGTGTGTGTGTGTGTGGTGTGTGTGTGAGAGAGAGAGAGAGAGAGAGAGAGAGAGAGAGAGAGAGGTCCAGCCGTTGATCTGGGGACAATTATAAACTCCATCACAAGCATATTGGAGACAAATCTTGCGTCCCCAGATCTATGGTAGGTTAGTTGAAATGCTCTAAAACTCTATTTACAAAATAAAGTAGGGTTACATTAGATGGGGACATTTCATTGTCCCTACAAAGAATGTCACCACATATCAATACTGAAAATGTCCGCATCTTGCGTCCCCAGATGTACGGTAGGTTAGTTGAAATGCTCTAAAACGCTATTTACAAAATAATGTAGGGTTACATTAGATGGGGACATTTGATTGTCCCTACAAAAATTTTTCCCACATATAAATACTGAAACTGTTCTCACATTGTAGGTTAGAGAGCTAACATATTTTTTATGAATCTCACATTGCCCCCCACTATTTATTTTACTTGTCCCTACTTTACATTTAAAAATTCAGAGAGAGAGATAGAGAGAGAGAGAGAGAGAGAGAGAAAGAGAGAGTGGGGGTGGTTACCTGAATCGTCTACATTAATCTGTTCACAAGAATCAGTTTTTGGATAACGGCATTTATATAATGCCCCTGGACTTTCTATACCAAGTTGATAACTATCATTACTTTTTGGTGCTCCGACCAAAACCCTGTAAGATAAACAGTCCATTTGATATATTTTAAACAATATTCGACATAATATATTTTGTCTAAGTAACCTAGACATAATATAAGAAAATATAAGTTATTGTCGGAGTTTAACGTCTACATGTGACCTATCATCTATATAGCTATCACAAGGCTAAAAGATCCGGACCAGAAAGTATGACAGTAAATCACTCTATTATATCTACTATATACATATACATATTTGTGACATTTTAATACTGAATGCTCTGTGTTAAATGTTGCTGCTAGACATTTATCAAAACAGGTCAAATGTCCTCTTTTAAGACAGGGTATATGGAAATACTAAAAAATAAACAGCATACCACCGTTCAGGCAGATAAATCGGCTTATATGTATAAATGTGGCTTATAATAAGAAGATTTTTAAAATTAATTACATTCTACATTTTCACATATAAAACATACGTATCAACAGCCATGCGATATTAGTGACAAAACGAAAGTAGAATTATCTCCCATAATTTACATCCTGGCATTTCAAAATGGCTGCGCCCATTCTATACATGGTTAATCGTTAACAGTCAGTGTGAACGGAGCAACAGTTATCATGGCAAGTAAATTTATAGAAATTACAAAGAATTTCCGAAAAACATTTACACTACCAAGTAAGGATTTACTTAATTGGTTTCCAGGACACATGAATTCAGGGATGGCATCCATGCTCAAAAATCTGAAAAGTACAGATTGTGTCATTGAAATACATGATGCTAGAATTCCCATCTCTGGGCGGAATCCACGATTTAAAGAGATTGTAGAATTCAAACCACATATTCTAATTTTAAACAAAATGGATTTAAAAAACAGAGTGATAGAGAAAAAATTCTAGAGAAATTGAAAGGATCGGATACACAGGACATATTTTTCTTGAACAGCACAAAATCTAAAAATACTGTGATAAAGGACAAATTATTTCCAAGCATTTGTAGAGTTGTACATTCTGGTCCGCGTTACAACAGAGAAAATATTGATGAATATAACGTTATGATATTGGGTGTGCCCAATGTGGGGAAATCTACATTTGTAAATAACCTGAGACAGACGCATACCACGTTTAACAGAAAAGGTGCTCCAGTTGGGGCAGTGGCAGGAATTACGAGGAACGTATCAAGATTGCGTGTAGGATTTAATCCCGATATTTACATATATGATACCCCGGGATTTTGACACCCAGCGTCCCAGACATCGAATCAGGAATGAGACTGGCTTTGTGCTCGTGTTTTTCAGATCACAACTTGGGTGAGGATTACATTGTGGACTACATGCTGTTTTGGTTAAACACAAATGAAGAATTTAATTATGTAAAATATTTTGAGCTTTCAGAGCCAACTGAAGATGCGACTGTTTTACTGGCTCATGTGGCAAAACAGAACAAGATGTACAAAAAAATTGTGTCAATACAAACGGGAAAATATGTTATCAACCGAATTTCAAAAAGCGGCACAACTTGTTTTAAAAGCATTTCGGACTGGTCAAATTGGAAAATTTATGTTAGATGGTGATAAATTATTAAAGAGTGACGAATAACTCTGAAATCGTTTATTCTTAAATATTCTAAAATATTTATTCTGAAATATATTATTTAAAAGTATTGCGCTCTCTCTCTCTCTCTCTCTCTCTCTCTCTCTCTCTCTCGTTAAACCGTGGTGGTGTTGATTAAGAGGTAAACTTTTGTCCCTCATGGGAAAAGAGACATATTATTGTAGTTAATATTATTGGAATACACAAGCAATTGCAACAGTAGCAATACTCAAGTAGATCTTAGGTTTGTATCCGAACGGTGTCAGTTTGCTTGCGAAAGGCCGATGATTTTCTCTGGACAATCCGGTTACCCTCATTGTCAAGAACTTACCCCGTCATGTTAATGTAAGTAAAAGAATCTTGAGTTGGACGTAAAACACTCTATTCAATGTTGCTAGCAACAACATGCCCCCTTACTCATATACACAGTTTGATGTGCGAGTATGTTCCAGAGGAACCAGGCACATAATATAGAAACCCCTCATAATTATAATTAAAAATCGGTTAGAAACGCCGTATGAAAATCTAAAAGGACCATGGCAGAGGCGGGTTCGGGTAACTTATAAGAAGAAGTGAAGGCTCGAACATTTTATGGGTCAGGGGCATGCTCCCTTAAAAGTAAAAACAAATGGCCCGATAATCCTGAATTCTAGTCATTGAGCGAATGCATTTATATTAGCCAAAATTATCATTGATTGCATGGCCTGAATTTTTTGCAGATGCATATACCGGTATGTGCCGTTTAAGTCACTTATTAGCTCAACTGGCTATAGCCAGCTTTGCTTATGACATGGTGAAGCGTGTGTGCGTTCATGTTGCATGTGTGCGCACATGCGTAAACTTTGGTCTTTCCCTTTGAAACCAGTGGACCAATTGAAACCACATTTAGTGTAGAAAGTTCCTAGGTGGGGTAGATCAAAGTTTGTACAAGGCGACCTGTACAAAATCCAAGTTGGACGCAATTACTATAAATAGTAAAATCACTTAAATGGCCAGTGTAGATTAAATTTTCTACTAATTGTGTTCAAATTTCAAATACACATTTAAGTATTATATATGAAACGGGTTTTATTTCATTTTTCATTGACCCCGTTTTAGGAAAATGTGCAAATGAGGTCAAATTTTGATAGATAAGCATTACAGGCCCTTTTGGCCTCTTGCTGGTTGTTCCAGCGATTGGATATGCATGTTGTACGCGGCAGTGTCAGGATTAAAAAAGTATCATCAGCTGTTTCATGAATGTGAAATGTAAACACAAAACCATTGAACTGTCTAGAAATGGAGCTATTTGCCATGTGCCAACTATACGGATTTCCTTAGTCAATGAAGCCTATCACCATTGTGCGTACAGGAAAGTTAGTAAGAAAAAGAAGATAGAAACGAATAGAAAGACAGTGTTAAAATAAGAAAGTTTAAAATGCAAGCCGGTCTTGAGAGTTGAGTTGAGTTGAGTAATGGTGTTTAACGTCCCAGTCAAGAATATTTCACTTATATCGAGACGTTGCCAGCTATAGGCGAAAGTGCAGAAATTTTACATTTGGCATTTTACAGCAGGGTTCTTTAGCGTGCCAAGCCCACCGTGACACGGGACCTCGTTCATTTTAAGTTCCCATCCGAAAGAACCGTGACTTTCATTTCGTAATGCCGAGTGCTTGGCGAAAGAACAGTCACTACCCACTTTCAAGTTTTTGGTCAGACCCGGCCGGGGTTCGAACGGTCTTGAGATATGTTGGAGATCAGGTTCTTGAAAGTCTCCAAGTATCTCTAGCTTAGAGTGCTAGAACTGCCATTGCCGTACAAGGCAAATCATACTGACGCTAATGCGCGCCATTCAGTTTGTTTTGCACTATTTAAACGCAATTTCTAGACAGCTCAACAGTTCAAACGTTTTATGAGTACACAGAGTATGTAAACCTACACTCATACAAAGGAACCTTATGGTTTTTATTACTCACGCGTGCGGGAGTAACCGTGCGGGAGTAACTGTACCTAGATAATTAGGTAATTACATAATTAACCCTTTTTGTACTCTGTCGTGTGGTATTTCATAATTATTTTGACATTTTTCATTCGATACATGTCGTACTATAAAACACAATAGATAAAGTTAGTCATCTAATCACCGATCAAGTAGTACTACAGTACAGACCTGTCGAAAGTTTAACACCGAGCTAACGAACATGACTGATTGATTGATTCATTCATTCATTCATTCATTCATTCAATGGGGATTTACGTCCAAGTCAAGATTATTTCACTTATATCGAGACGTCTCCAGCTATAGGTGAAGTGATAGAATTGTTTTTACCTTTAGCAAGTGCGAGAGGGTTCTTTAATGTGCCACTCCAGCCGTAACACGGGATTTCGGATTTTAAGGTCTCTTCCTAAGGACCCCGTGACTTTCATTTCTAAATGCCGAGTATTTGGTGAAAGAACAGTCGCTACATTCAAGTCTTGGTCAGGCTTGGTCGGGGTTCGAGCCCACGACCTCACACATACAGAGCGAGCGCTCTACCACTGAGCTACCGTAGTGGTTCTTATTAAATGGAGGCATTTTTTTCGTATTTGAAAGTCGAAGCGTCATATACGGGTGTAGCCATTACGTAATTTAATGTCATTGAGGTTATTCTTAGCTTTCAATTTAATAGTTTGTGTTATTGATACTACTGTATCTTTTACTTTTTCTAGCCGCGAATGGCTGCAATATTGCTGATGCGGCTTTAAACAATAATTCACTCATTCACTCATTGAGGCTCCCACGGATAAAACGTACCTACACAATGTACTTATAGTTAAACTTTTGCGGCACAGCTTTTGTTTCTTTGTCCGTTTGATATCGTTATTCATAATTGTTATCCTAAGTTACACACCTTCCTTCAAATCTTCTGTAGATCTATATATATACGCTATCACTTTCAGTGTGAAGACCTATAGCGACAGAGTGGACGAAACGGAATAGAACTTCTTCCTTGTCTGCTCATGTGTAATAGAGTTTTTTGCCATGCGAGATACAGTTTTCACACGTGACTTTTCGAAGCATCGTGAGCATGTGAGACTAATAGAATGAGACACGAAAATTTCGCGTTTTAACCCATGTGAAATTTATTTCCTCCAATATCGAATCTTACATCAGTAACAGACGTTAATGTTTTCCTGCACAGAACGAGCTTTAGCGTGCGTGTTGTTTGCTTATGCTAGGGTGTTTAGAAGCGTGAGTGTTGTGTACCGATGTTTTGTACTAATGCTCGGGGGTATAGAAGCGTGAAGATTAATGGAAAGATATCGTCCCAGTTTCCAACAGTTGATTGATTGATTGATGGATGGATGGATGGATGGATGGATGGATTGGTTGGTTGGTTGGTTGGTTGGTTGAACCCACGATCTCCCAAATACAGAGCTAGCACTCTACCAATTGAGCTACCGTATTGGTATCAACAGGTGATCGAACAAATATCCGCGAGAAACATCATGATTGAATCTTCGCTTGGCCATCGCATACTAGACAAATGCAATATATCAATGCATTGAACAGTTACTTACCCATTACTGGCAATTTATGTATATTAAATGCTTCAATAATGCGATAATTAAACGAATTAAAATACATGTAGTTTTACTCACCAGCTTCCCTGATCGTTTTTAACTAGGCCAACCGTATATCCAAAATAACTATCCTTTGGGCCTTCATAAATAATAGGCGAATTAACATCGATATTAAAACTAACTGTAACATTTAAAATAATAATTAAATAAAGATATAATATCCGTAAAATAATTAAAAACATTTTATTTTCCTGCATGTTGAACACTCATCAGTAAAGCTTTACAAATTCTGTTCCTTTGGAATACTCCAAAAAATGAACTAAACATAGATGATACCCAATAAAATGAAAAAAAAGTATCTTGAATTGGTGAACACATAGAACAACATACAGTTTCTAAAGTCACTAAAGATCATTCTTTTGTGCGTAAAATATCCGAAATCTTATACTGTTGAATACACATTTTGCATATGGCACATTTTACACATCGCAAAAATCGGCATTACACATAGTATACAAAATGTCACCATGGGGTTGATCTTAATTGAAAAATTGTAAAACGGGGGTCCAAACTCTAACCGAGACCTTTAAGGTCTCTCATTGAATATTCATTAATTCTCTCCATACATTTGATGCATTGTACGTTTCACAAAATGTCAGCTAGGATCTTAATTGAATAATTACAAAATGAGATTTGTAAATCGAGTTACTAACTCGAACCCTCATTACAGCTAATTCACAGTAATTGTCAATCATCATTGTCAGTGGTTTTATATGCACCAGACATTTGTTTTGATAATTTACTCCGTTATTTACGGTTTTTAGAAAGGTCGGATTTATCTGAATAACCGTAAAACAGTTCAAACATATCGATGACAAATCACACATTAAAGTTTAGGCCGAAGAAACTGCATTTGGTTTATGGGGATAGTATTAAAGAAGTAATAGTAATTAAGTAGCGATAAAGTATTATAAAACCGACTTCATAAAAATGGGAAGGTAAAAGTTTTTCGGCCGACTAAAATGTCATACACAAAGTGTAGGCCGGAATATTTTCCGTTTCGTTTGTATTTTTGTAAAATTCGATTTAACAAATGCAGTTAAAACCTCGATCCATTGCCACAATCAGTTTTGTTCTATCATATGCAGATTTCGACCGTTATAAAGAGAATTGACGTCGACTTTAAACCAAGAATTTTAGGACGTTAAGTCGTGATGGTAAGCGAGATGTCAAAGTTAACTGGGTAAACTAGAAAAATGGATCTTTGAATGGTGATAAGCAAGGTGGCAAAGTTAATGTTAAAGAGGTTTCTATTGTATTAAAAAGAACCACTGCGGTAGCTCAGTTGGTAGAGTGCTCGCTCCATAAGTGGGAGGTCGTCACGTGGGTTCGACCCCCGACCGGGTCTGGCCCAAGACTTGAAAGTGGGTAGTGACTGTTCTTCCGCAAAACACTCGGCATTACGATATGAAAGCCACTTTTCTTTCGGATGGGAACTTAAAATAAACGAAGTCCCGTGTCACGGTGGGCTTGGCTCAATAAAGAACCCTGCTGTATTATGCCATCAACGCAACGCACAGGTAAAAATTTTTGCATCTTCGCCTATAGCTGGCGACGTCTCGATATACGTGAAATATTCTTGACTGGAACGTTAAACACCATTACTCAACTCATTCAACTCGACTGTTGTATTAAAAGGTGTAAACTTTAACTGAGACGGCAGATATTTCGGTATGGGATTGACATATTTTAAAATCAATTATCTATTGTGTGGTTTTACAAACAGTGGGGGTAACACTATCTTATCTTTTGTTGTTTTATATCAGTCTCGCGTGTAGAATAGTCAAAAATTTGTGTTGAACTTTCTTAAAGTAAATAAATGTTTCCATCCTATAGTGGTGTTCGACAAGGCGATAGTTTAAGTCCAAATTCATTTTATTGTTTGGTAATGATTTACAAAATATAGTCAAACCTTTCTATAAAGGTCGTCCAAGGAAACCAGTTAAAGTGGCCTTTATAGGCAGGTGGTTTTTATATACAGGTTCAAATAATATGAATAACGAACAATTCTGATACAATTCTACTGGCCTTTATAAGCATGTGACCTTAAAATAAAGGTGATCTTAAAGGCAGGTTGGACTGTAGTTGGTAAGTCTTGCTTGTTCTCCGGTATCGACAGAGCATTCAAAGTTTAGTTCCCCTGTGTAATGTGATGATGTTGGTGTTGTTGTTGAATGTTGCTTAACGTCGAATTAGCAATTTTTCAGCTATTCGTGACGAGAACTACTCTTAATCTCTATGGATTAATTTATTAACATGTTCGTGTATGCATGTGAAGTATGGGTGTGTTTTATGGTCGGCCTTGTACCAGCGCGCACTCAGGGCGACTTTAAGGTGCTAGCTCACCAAGTCAGTACGCCGCAGACAAGTGTACCACTCCCCCAGTTACATTATACTGACACAGGGTGAACCAGTAAAGGCAAACGGCTAGGAATATTCACTTTCCCATATGTGAGTGGGACCCTAGATTTGTAGACTGACGTCTTATCCATTAACCCACCACGACCTCTGGTGATAATGTTGTTTTAATATCAAGATTTGTTTGAACCATCCTGATGGGTGTTGTAATAGTTGATACTAAGAAAACTAAAGCAATGATTTTTAGACTTCAATCTTGATTTGGAAGACTTAAGATCTACAAATTTTATTTTAATGACACTTTAATTGGTAGTGTTTGAAAATTTTGAGTCTCCTAATAAATGAATAAATACAAAAATTCAGAAGTAAAATCAGAAGTTACTATATCATCAATATAATAATAACTAGAAAAACTGTGAGCCACAAGCTCACAAAAAATACCCCCCGCTCCCCCACATAAAAAAATCCATCGGATCAAATTTTTAAATAAGAGGTGCACATCTACATTATATCACAAAGATTGTGTGAAAGTTTCATGAAAATGCATTGAAGGGTTTAAGGAGAGTTGCGGATAAGAGATAGGTACCCTAATGTGTAACGGAAGGACGGACGGACACCCCCCCCCCCATCACTATATACCCCCCACTTTTTAAGCGGGGTATAATAATAATAAGAAGAAGAAAAAGAAGAGACTATAGGTACATGAGTTCAGTAAGATTGAGGGGTGTGTACTAGTAACATGACAATGCAACAAAAATTTAAACCAATATACAATCATAAAATGGGATGAAAGAGCTGGGCATCAGCAAGGGCAACTGCTAAAGACAGAACATCGTGGAGAAGGTGTATTGGGTCCTTATGTGCCAGAGGCCACGAAAAGGGTAGGTGAGGGGAGGATAAAAACATAATACATTTGAAATAAATAAGTTAAGACTAGAATCCAGTTAAATCGTTAAGTCTGTATGATATGGTATGATAAATGGTAAGATTATCATAGTCGACAACCAACGTAATATCATCCATCAGACTCTTCGCATTGGATGGTTGTGTAATATATCGACCAGTCGACAATATATCTGTGACCATATTCTATTACAATATGGTCTGGACACTGACCAGGTCCCGGTTTCACAATCATTTCTAGGCTAAGCTTTTCCATATCTTAAATTTTGGTTATCTCTTTGTGGAACTACTGATGAAAATATTTTGTCAAAACTAATGCAAATGTTTTAATCTAGAATTGATGTTAATAACGACACCTGAAATTCTTGAATATCTTGAAAATTAACAAAATTATAAAGATTTGCAAATTTGCAAAATTTAAGGAAAGGCTTAGCTAAGGAATGCTTGTGAAACCGAGGCCAGGTGTTACTCGAGGCCAGGTGTAGTAACACCTGGCTGACAGATGGAATTCAATGTAAAAAATGTATGATGATGCAATTTCCATCGTCATCGAAGAAACAAAAATTTAACTTCAAAATTGAAGAAAATCACTTATACCTCAGCATCGAACCTGATTACTATATCAAATGTAACCTACACGTGGACAACGTATGTAAGAGGCATAATCAGTTCTAGGATTTCTAATAAGCAACCACAGACATTGTTCTCAAAATGTAGAATGAAAAACCAATCTATTTCCAAACCAAAGCCCCAAAACAAAGTAAAAATTCGAAGCTAGTAAAGTATGTTAAGCACGTGGACCATTGAAGTGAGGTCGGGTGCTCTGGAAGGGTAAGCACCTCTTGTTTAGCTAGCTACACCTGTCACGTGTGTAATCAATATTGGGAATTAAAGGAACATGGAACTATTGGTCGCCAGATATATCCAGAGTAAATTTGGACATAGACTTTATAATGTACTTATCAACAATATTGTGGTTGCGGCCATAAAACTTTTTGAGAGCCTTGAGAGTCTGAACTTACAAAATCCCTTCGTCAAGAATTTATTTGTAAGCATCTTGTTTCGTTGTTGTGGGAAAAAGCTCTACTCTAGCGTATTAATTGTGAAACAAATACACCATAAGCAATAGAAGTAGGTATATTGCTGCATAGAAAAGGAAAGTTGGCAATAGAAAATGTTAAAGTCATCACGTTTGTCACACAGCCGCTCAAATGTAACCTTTCGTTGGCGTCATAATTGGGGTTAAAGACTAAATATGAAGCAAAACTTGAAGAATCAGCTGCATTTTTTATTTCAAGCTCACTGTGATAGATGACCACACAATCATGTTTTTAGCATTATTAATAGATATTATGCCACACACACACACACACACACACACACACACACACACACACACACACACACACACAAGGAATTTAAGGTATCATTTTGAAGATCATTTCCAGCTTAAAACATTCGTATTAATTTTATTAGAAATATTTACGTATTTCCAAAATGAGACTACCAATCTTATGATTAATGCGACCGTGACTAGGGTCTGTTACTAAACGTTATCTACGCGGCATCATCAGTAGTCTTGACAACGCCATCCCTGGAGATTTTTTATTATTGTCATTTTTTAAGGAATTTATTCAGACCCTACCATAGTGGGTAACATTTGCAGCCAACTACTGATCTCAAACCTGCCAAAACAATTTAAAGTGTCACTGTGCCCGGTCCTACCGGTATTTTATTAATGGGAGAAGAAGAAATTCAAATGAGTAGCACCGTGGTGATGATGAGATGAGATCAGTAGTAATTCTTCCTTGAAATACATTATCAGTACAAAATTGCTATCAGTAAACGAATATTATTTGTGTATTTTCATAATTCACCGTTAACTCTAATCCTTTAACGACCCAAATATTAAAGGATAAACCTAGTCCGCCCGACGCAAAGGTGATCCAAGAGTTTGAAGGATATGCAAAAAGACCAAGAAGATATCTGCGCCGAACTTGATGCGCGCTGTACGTCCATACTTCCGTTGTAAATACGTACATCGTACTTTTGGAAAAGCAAAATAATGTGACTTATAAAATTCCTACAATCTTATATGTTTTCTTTTATATTGGCTGTGTTAAAATTTAAAAAATCATGTGATCAACTTCAAACATTTAAAACATAAAATTAACACCTGTTCTTTAGGTGAAAAGTAAAAAATTAAGTTTGATTGTCGCCACTCTGTATCACAGCTCGCACTAAATCGTAGCTGGACATCATGGATGAACTGCAGAAGTTAGAACACTTATCTTTGGTATCCAAAGTCTGTACGGAACTGGATAATCACTTGGGATTAAATGACAAAGATCTGGGTAAGGAATAGTTATACAGATATATTTGCAAGTTGCAAGATCATCATTACTCCCGGGTAGCCCCCCACCCCTACACACACTCCACCACCACCATGGTGTACCACAAAAAGGGTTATCTAAACCTTCCCAAATACTAAGTGTACGCTCTACCCAGTGAGCTACCTGGCCACCTATCAAGTCCCTTGAATTGAAACCACCAGGTCCCCAAAATGTAACAGGAAAGGGAAAAAATACAGTGAATACGGAACTTGAACCAGGGACCTTCCAAATACTAGCGGGACGCTCCACCCACTGAGCTACCCCACCACCTATCGAGTCCCTTGAATCGAAACCACCAGGTTCCACCCTGAGATCAGCCTGTTGGCCAGTCACTTCCCAAGTTTGATGAGTAACAGGATTACAGGAAAGGAAAAAATGCAGCAGCCAAATCATGACTCGAATCTGGTACCTTTTCAGTACTAGATGGATGCTCTACCTACTGAGCTACCCAGCAACCTATCCAGCGCAGCTCGCCACACAGAAAAGGGAAACGGTTACTTTGTATAGATACATATATACATAGCCATCTTGAATGTCACAATGGTTTTGCCTTTAAATACTTCCTCAGGTAGTTGGTTTCTTTGTTTTTCTTACATGAAGTTTGAATCCACAACAGTGAAAAAGGAGTGTCTCAACTAATAACAAGCAGGTGGTGGTACTACTAAATTTCAAAAGATATGCTTATATTTTATCCTTAGAATACGGTATGTGTACAAAATGTTGCTAAAAGAATGTTACACAAATTCAAGTAATTTTTAAGATAATATTTTTTTTAACTATTTTGAAGCATGTAAAAAACCTAATTAAAAGTTATTGTTTTTCATATTTTATTTTTGTTACAGCTGAGTTCATAATTAACCTAGCAGAGAAGAATGACACATTTGATAAGTTTAAGAAAGTTTTGGTGGAAAATGGAGCAGAATTTGCGGTATGTACTATTTTATAGATAATGGAAAAACACCTTACAATTAAGGAATGAATTATGGTCCGTATCCATTCTTTTTGGGATTCACACTTATGTTCAAAGGACCATAACTGCCAGGAAAATGAGCAAACCAACTTGGGTTATTGATATGCACATCTCCTATTAGTGTTAAGGATTTGCACCAAGTTTTGTAAAATAGCGCTTCATAGCTTTAGAGAATTATTCAAGACAAGAAATGTCTTTATAGTCATAAGAATGGACAGAAGAATGGAAGTTCAAATTCAATAATGCCCTCTGTTTTTGAAAGGTGGGGATAAAAAGGTTTTTACAGAGCAGTTTGGAGAACTCTTTATTTATATTCTATCTTTATTTATATTCTATTTTTGTTCCACTGGTCTTTAACTTACGGGTATACTGGCTTCCTTAACCTGCTTCCCTTTTCGGGGAGGAATATTCTGATCTCTAAGTAACATAACATGTATGATTATTATGCGAACCCCCACCCACCCAAACAAAGTCGGTTAACATACAGTACATACCTGTCAAAAGATTAACACTTAGCTAACTAACATTGATGACCCATTGAGCGAGATATGAATCGCTAGTGACCAAAATGCTACCTAGAGGTATAACGCAGATTGGAAAAAAATGGCCTGACATACCAGGCCTTTACTGTATATTGTGTATGGGTACTCCATTTTACTGCCAGTTTTCTCAAAAACTATTTAATAATTGACAGGTCTTTATGAAACTTTACAGGAGCAATCCTTAGGTCACTCCTGGAATATTAGTAGGTGGGATTTGTTTGGGGGACACTTTTGAAATGGCATTTACTTTTCAGCCTTTTCAGTAAATTTTCAACTAAAAGACAAAGTTCAAGTATGGAGTAATATATATAAAAAATATTGATAAAATGTAAACTTAGTAGAAGTAGGCGACAAACTGAATCCAATTTCCCCAAAAAGTAGCAGACAATGTTCAACGCATTGCTGGCTTTATTGAAACCACTGCATTGCAGTTACAACTTGTTGGTTTTGTACATATTTTATTTCCAAAGATCGATTCTGAAAATTTCAGATTGTTCAGAAATAGAATCAGCTACATTATCTCTATAATTATATCTTTACAGGACTCTCTGATTGCTAATCTACTGAGGCTGATCCAGAAAATGAAACCCAAACCAAAAACTAAAGACACAGATGTCAATAAAGAAAATAAAACTGTTAAAGATGACAGGGAACTCAAGAAAAAATTATTTCCTGGTTTAGCCCTTCCTAATGATCCAACTGTTAGGGTAAGTATGAGAGACAGAGGAGAGAGAGAAAGAGAGAATGGGAGAGAGAATAGTTCAATGTTCATCTTCTTTTAATGGTTTTAAAGTTAGGGCTAGTGAATGTGAGATGGTCAGTTCTTGAATGGTGGAGGAAACTGGAGTACCCAGAGAAATCAACCTGAGGCAAGCAAAATGTCTCGCACTGGAATTGAATGATAAAGAGAGGGATCTGGGGACTATTATTAGCTCCATCATCGAAAATATTTAGGACTTCACTGTTGATGTGGGGACATATTACTTGCCTCATAATCTACAGTTGTTTGTTTGAAATGCTCTAAAACATTATTTAAAATTTAGTAAGGTTAAGTTAGGTGAAACATTTGACTTTTGTCCCAATGAAAAATGTCCCCAGTCATTCATGTTCCATTCACTGACAAAACCAGCAGATGAGAAATGAAAAATGGTATTATGTAATACTACAGTGAGTGCCCTTTTACAAATTCTAAGGAGAAATGTCAACAATTAATATTTTAAATATAATTTTGCTTTGCAATTTTATGAGAATTGCCACATTCAAAATCTTGTTTATACCCTGTAAACTACAACAAATTTCATTCTAAAATGCCTTTACTGTTTGTCCGGTATAGTGACTTTACCTAGTTTTTGATATAATTAATTTACCCAGTTTCCGGCATAGTGAATTTACCATGTTTCAGTACTTAAATTTTACCTTTTTCTGCTCATAGAATATGTTAAAAGATGATGTCGATGATGATGTCATAACAAAGAAGGAAGATAAAGAAGTAGCCAGTGGTATGATGGATGAACTAGAGGCTTTGTTAAACAAACCACTGACAGAAACAAAGTAAGTGTAGAGGGCATGCAACATTGACCTGTCCGCTTGACCTTTAAATTTAATATTTATCATGTTGTTGACCAGCACACTTGTGTATAGGACACACAGGCGTTTATTTTGTTCACATCATGGGTTAAATGCATTGTTTATGTAATAACTGCTAGGTTTCCACAAATTTAAAATAATTAGTAGCCAAATTTCCAAAATTTGTGAAAATATAGTCCTTTTTAAAGTATTTTTCCACAAATTTGCTAAAATAGGTTACTTTTTGAAAGAATTCCTCAGAAATTAGTAGCCAATGGCGATTTTGGCTACCAGGAATGGAAACATTGAACTGTGAATCCTATTGCCACCTATGTATGGGATGGATCATGTTTGGTCTAATGTTCCAATAAATATTCTTTACTCCTAAGTACTTCATTTTGTCTTCCCAACAAAGTACTTGATTTCTTGCACAAACATTTTGTCATTTTCTTGAAAACTCTTTAACCTTTATTTAATGAAACTTCACAGGACCAATCTTTGGGTGGAGTAGATGTGCTAATGGCTATCTTTATTTTGATCATGTACATGGTTGAGAAAACATGGATTTCCCATTTGGGGTTGATTTGGGAAACACTTTAGAATTGAAATTTCAATTAAATCTTTTTTATTATGATATTTACAGTGTTATATTTACCATTTATTTATTTCTTATTTTTGTACATTTTCATATTTTAACAGAGTTGAAAAAGACAGAGACAGAAAAAGAAAGCGGAGAAGTAGAAGTCGTGAAAGAGAATCAGAAAAATATAACAAAGAAAAAGAAAGAGATAGAAAAAAGTAAAAATTATAAAAAAAAAAAAATGAAAAGTTTTGTCAATTCCAGTGTTCATTCTAGAAGTTAGCATAAGAGCCAATGATCCCATATTTTGACAAATGGTGCCATTGTTAATGAGTTAGTTGGCCATATTTAACATTATTGTAATGCATACATACAAAAACATTGATGTTATGGTGTTTTAGAGAAAAGTTTTTGAAAATGCCACCCTCGGAAAATCCTAGATTGAACTCTGTTTTAATTCAGCTTACATTGACACAAGTCTTTACCTTGTCAGGATGAGTGATTTTGCAGACACTTGTCATAGTATCATATTAATTTGTTTACTATGTACAGAGGCGCAAGTTTAAATGTCTACTTTCCTGTATTTTAGGGGAGTGAAATTTCTCTGCAAGGCACCATCACTGTTGCTTAAATAATTCTATCTGAAGCCTTATTTAAATAATGCAACATGGTTAAAAAGTGAAAGTTCTTTTGTAAATTACATGTACTTTGCCACCCATAAGTAACTGTAGAATTTATATTTTCCATAGGTTTATATAATAATCATCATATCAAATTTCAATCATAGAATTGAAATGCTGAAGTTTTTGTAGAATTTGAAAATGTAACCTGAACTGAAAGATTCTGTATGCAACATGGTCGTTTTTCAGAAAAATCGAGTTAGTTTAAATTTTGGAGGAAAATTGAAAATTTGGGGAAAAATATAATTTTTAAGATAAAAAGACTATTTTAACTTAAATACACTCTCTATATTTATTGTTATTATGTCATTATTTTTAACTTGTTACTTTTCAGTCGGCACAAACACAGGTCTAGAAGTAGATCTAGAGAAAGGAACAGAAGTAGATCTCGTGAGCGGAGACGAAGTCGGAGTAGATCTCGAGATAGACGTCGTGATAGGGACAGATCTCGAGACAGAGACAGGCATAAGAAGTACAGTAGACAGAGATCTGACAGTCCGAGTCCAGAGAGACACAAGTATAAAGAGAGAGAAAAATTAACAAAGAAAGAAAAAACAAAGAAATGGATGGAAGATTTACCAATGGAACCTGTTGTTGGATGTGTGAGTTTTCTGATTTAAAACAGTTTTAAGTCATCAGATTAAAATACTGCAAAGAGGATTATTTTTGCAGGTTTAATATTTTTTGATTTTTGAAATCTGACATTTCACATGGTTGTAATTTGCACAGTGAGTGTATATTCTGTATATATTTATTATCATATATCAACCTGTATGGTAGACATTTTCGTTTAGGGTAAAATTTTCTTGTTAATTTCTTTAGAGCGAAATAAGTGAAAATTTTACCCACACGGAAATTTCTCTTATACAGTAATTAATTAGGCTCATAGTTTATTAACCAGTACCATTGGGTATTTATGAAATGACTGTAAAAATTGCAGAATTTAGATAAGCTTGTACAAAACAATTTTGTTTTATTTTTGTTATAGGTAGAATGTGATTGACAGTCAATTCTTATAAAACTATATGTAAATTTAAGAAATTGCTAAAAGAGATATTTTTATTCACTTATGTCATGATGCAAAATAAAAAGCTTTAAAACAGTAAATTTTGAATAATGGTTTTCCCCCAGTCTACATTTTTCTGTTTGACTTTTAATTTGATAAAATTGTTGACTAAATTTCTTTTATTATTTTTATTATTACAGATATACAATGGTAAAGTCAGCACCATTATGCAGTTTGGATGTTTTGTACAGATGGAAGGACTCCGTAAAAGATGGGAAGGTTTAGTACACATATCACAGGTAAAGATATACAGTGTACATGTAAATTTATGATGGCATTGTTATGCAATTTTACCTAAAATATTATTTGTTGTGTGAAAATCAAAAAGACTCATTTCAGTTAAAATTATTATTTTCCTAATTATGATGACATGAATTTTTGGCAAAACCATAAATTTGTCAGAAAAAAGTATGAGTGCCATTATTGCAAAAGTTAATAATATACAATGTTAATTGTATGATGGCATTGTAATAAAATTTTGCCAAAAAATATCAATAAATAAATATCAGCTTTTGGCGAAAACCATAAATTCTTCAGAAAAAGATGTAATAATGTTAACAGATGTAAAAGTGAAGTTTTCCTACCAATATTTATAGTTGCCCATTATCTGCAAAGTTAAAACAAAACAATGTCTAATTTGGGACCATAAACATTAAATAAAAGCAGATTTGTGTAAACAGTTTGATTGGTCAGCCTGATTCAAAACATGTATATGTTATAAATGTCTTTGGTAGGGTATATGATCATGTAGGAGTCGAGTCAAACCCCAATTAGGAACAAAGATTTACATGTATGTACTCTTGCAAGCTGGGCAATTCATGAACAATTATTTTCTTTCAAGGTTTACACATTATATAATAAATATATGTTATATTGATACATTTAGCTAAGAAGAGAAGGTCGTGTGACAAATGTGGGAGAAGTTGTACAGAGAGGTCAAAAGGTCAAAGTGAAAGTTCTATCGTTTACAGGAAACAAGACTAGCTTGTCCATGAAAGTAAGTTATCACGAATATTATTAAAGCCAGGAATAGTGTTTGGATGGGGGTTAGGGGAATAGAAGGTGTATTGCACTTCAGTGAGCATAACTCACTACATTTGTTGTTTTTTATTCCACTATATTAGACACCTTTATTAAGCCTTAGGGTGGAATGAGCGCATCATATTATTTTTTAACTGTGGTGCTAGTTTGGGCCAGATTACACAAGACTACCACAGGACAACATTTAGGCGCTAACTCACCAAGACAGCAGTTCCAGAGGTTGCATTCTCGCCAGTCCATTATACTTACACCCAGTAAGTCAGCAGCAATGTGAAATGAAGTAACTTTTTATGGTCACAACATGCCCCTGTCAGGATTCAAAGCCCGGGTCTTTAGATCTGGAGTCTGATGTGTTTCCAACTGAGCTAAATAATTACACTATATGCAGATAATTAGTACAAACAGATCAGAAATGCTTGCACAAATTCCTGCAAGAAATGAGAAATTATCATTAAAATTTGTTAAGTTACAGGAAAAATGATTTTTGGAGTCTTGTGTACTTAAAGTTGCACTTTGATTTGAAAATTTCAGTATGGTGTTTCTGGGTGTGACCCACCCATGCCAGGTCTGTTGAAAGCCTTGATGATACATTAAACTAAATTTAAACATTTGTAGGATGTAGATCAGGATACAGGTGAAGATCTGAATCCCGAGAAAACAAGAACTCTGGTAGGCGGAGAAATGAAAGATAATGAAATAGAGGCTCGTAACCCTGATCGACCTTCAACTTTACCGCTAATCGACATGCCAGAAATGGATGACAGTGTAGATACCAAGAGAGTTCAGCGAATCTCATCTCCAGAAAAATGGGAGATTAAACAAATGATAGCGGCTAATGTTATAGATAAATCAGAGTTACCAGACTTTGATGACGAAATGGGACTCTTACCTAAAGAAGATGACTCTGGTAAGTATTTTATAAATACATGTATTACGGTAGACTTGTTTTGTTGTGCTCTTAATTGATGGATCACCAGCCACGTCCACAATGTTCCGATAAGGGCCTTGCATACTTGAAACACACACAAAAAGAATGAAACTCAATCTGAATTGTGCTATTTAATGAGGTGACTGACACTAGTATGTCATTAGTTGCCCAGTACTTGGCAAAAAGAACAGCCATTACCCTCTTTCAAGTTTTGGGTCAGACCCGGTTGGGGTTTGAACCCATGACCTCCCACTTACCGAGCAAGCACTCTATCAACTGAGCTACCCCAGTGGTTCACCTACTGATGGGGATCTTAATTAACTGAGTTTGCTTGTTTTTACTTAATAATGAATGAATGCTCATTTTTTGTGCATTCGTTTTTGGCTAGTTATATGTAGTTGATGCATGTTTTTGATTTATATATATTTTATAGATGAAGATATAGAGATAGAGTTACTAGAAGAAGATGCCCCATTCCTGACTGGTGTAGGGCGAGTTGGTCTAGATCTTAGTCCTGTCAAAATAGTGAAGGTAGGTAACGCTAAAATTTATTGATTTACATATTTTTTGACCCATTTAAAAAATATTGTAATTAACTACTTATCGAAAGTTGTTAATAGTGTTCCTGAACTCTGACACCTCAAATTGTTAGTTAAGTTTCAGGTCCCATTATAGAAAAAATAGACTTTTCATTTCTCCATGAAGTTGGAGATTATGAGATTTAACTGTGTATACATTTAACAGATTCCAGCAAAATACAATTAAGCTAACATAAGTATATTTTTACCATTGAACCTACAGCTTAAAAATCTAAAAACTAAACAACATGGAACACTTTTTCTTTTCAGAATCCAGATGGTTCATTATCTCAGGCGGCCATGATGCAAAATGCTCTACAGAAAGAGAGAAGAGAACTAAAAGCAGCTCAGAGAGAAGCCGAAATTAACTCCGTACCTACAGGGGTTAACAAAAACTGGGTAGACCCAATGCCAGAAGGTAGGTCTACTCAATAGGTTAAAAAAGGAGACTGTGGTTTTAATTCTTTTATAATGTTGCCCTTTTCAAGTCTTTATACCCCCGCAAACTAGTTTGAGGGGGGTATATAGGAATCCCTATGTTCTTTTTCGTCTATCCGTCCTTGTAAAATCGTGTCCAGGCCATATCTCATAATTGCTTTGGACGACTGTCATAAAACTTCTCATGGATAATCCTCATGGTGTAAAGGTGTGTCTTGAACCAATGTCATATTGGAAAGGTCAAGGTTGTGGGAAAGCATGAAACCCTTGTAGATGTTGGGGACAGTGGGTATTTGGCTCTAGAGACAGTTCTAGTTTATCTTACCATCAATGGCGTCATGACTCTGTTCAGTAATACATTGTACAATTGAGCTTCAATGTAATTTGTTTTTTACTATGATTGATTATTGTGTCCAAACAAATTTTATTTGTTGCCGTTTTGAATTTGAAACCTGGACTTTTGAATTACTTGCAGTCCCCTGCATTTTGAGCTTTTCTGTGCATTTACTGTCATGACCTTGGAAGCATTAGAATGATAAGAGCCTTCTCCTATCTTAATTTTAATATTAGTTTTGGCTTTTTGTTTATCCATTCATCTCTCAATTTGCATTTTATATTCATGTAGCCCTTAATTATACACCCCCCCCCCTGCAAATGAAGTTTAGGAGGGTATATGGGAATCACCCTGTCTGTCTCTATTTGTCCGTCTGGCTGTCTGTCCCAATATCATGTCCACTCCATATCTTCCATTTCTATGGATGGATTTTGATCAAACTTGGCACAAATGTAAACCAACATGAGACGATGTGTCACATATCAAATTTATGTGCATAAGTCAAAGGTCAAGGTCAGGAGGTAAGTGTTGGGGTGGGGGGGATATTTGGTTCTCAGGCGACAGCACTAGTTTTGTCACAGTACTAGCAGTTTATTTGCCTTTTACCAGTTGCGTCCTTGATTCTTTATACAATATTTAATGATGATTTTGCGAATTTTATTTTCTTTTTCTGTAAATTTCTGTTTGAATAACTGAAATTGATAATGAAGTGTATGACCTCCATATGTAAAAATTAATTTTGTCAATTTATAATATTTGCTGTCAAATTCTGGTTATGATTTGAATAACTGATCAGGGTCATGTTGTCATGGTTAGCTTAACCAGTTAGTTAGCCAAAATTTGAATCTTGTGTTTTAGGCAATATTTCTGAAATTTCTTTTCAAAAAGTTAATGCACACAATTGTTATTAAAAATAGAAGCAGCAAAAGTCCAAACTTCAGGTGTATAATAATTATTTTTCATTTTAATTAAATTTAGAATTTTCATTCACCATTTGGTTAAGCTAACAGAGTTTTGAACATCTGGGCCCCAGTTTGCGAAGTTTGATAATTTTGTTATGTTAGTTCCATGATTCATGAGATATGATTTCTGTTGTTGATTAGATGGAGGGCGTGACTTAGCGGCTAACATGCGAGGCATTGGAGTTGGACCGACTGAACTACCTGAATGGAAGAAACACATTTCTGGCGGACCAAAGGCTTCCTATGGAAAGAAAGAGAAAAGATCCTTGTTAGAACAAAGACAGAGTTTACCTATATATAAACTCAAGGATGAATTAACTAAGGTAAAATATATAATATATTCTGACTATTATATAAAGAATAAGTAGCTATGGTTATTTTTGGCAGCCAAGAATGAAAACATTGCATGAATCATATTGGTCAAAGTAGTTTACTACATGTAGTTAGCCCTCATCACAGAGTGCTAAGTAGGATATAGTAACACCAGTGTCTGTATGTCACTATGGGTGTCAGTTTTAATTTGGTTTAGGTCCATTTAAATGAAAATCTAAAAATAGCTAAACAGGAGGTGTTTACTCTTCCAGAGCACCCAACCTCTCTTTACTGGTGGAAGTTTACATACAGTCCAACCTGCCTTAAAGACCACCTCTATATAAGGGCCACCTGCTTATAAAGACCAGTATAATTGTATCCCAATAGTTCTTTATTTATATTATTTGAACCTGTATATAAAGGCCACCTGCCCATAAAGGCTACTTTTACTGGTTCCCTTGGGTGGCCTTTATTGGGTGGCCTTTATAGACATGTTTGACTGTACATGCATTTAACTTGATTTGCCAGATTTTAAAGATTTTACTTCGCTTTGCTTTTGAAATTTATAGTACCGGTACAATATTTTTGGTAAGAGTGGACTGAAAATTTTATTTTCTTTGAATTTTCAGTCAGGGGACCTCATAAATTGATCCACTTTATCCAACAATTTGAGATACTTGGAATTGTTTTGTTTAAATAAAGAGAAACTCATTATAGACTTAAAAAGGTTCAACTTATCTGGAGATTCGAGACTTCTTTGTTTGCAAAAATGAGATTTAACTGAATATAAAAATCTGTTTAAATATTAAATACATTTGTACATTGTGGAAACATGTAGCTCAAGATCCAAGGGTCATGATTTGGAATCCTAGTGGGTCATGTTATGGCCTTCAGCAAATTACTTATTTTCATGTTGCTGCTGACTTACCCAGTGTCCGGATTATGGACCGGTGCGGAAGCTTCCTCTGCAACTGCTGTGTTGGTGAGCTAGCACTTAAAAGTCGTCCTGAGTGCACGCTAGTACAAGGCAGGCATATGCATAATACACACTGTAAGTCATGTAACCATGGGGTAGCCTAATGTATTTTGGCTAACATTGATTTCACCGTAGTGCAAAGATTAAAATGTGACTGTACAAGCTTAAGACTTACTAAAGGTGTCTTATATAGTATAGTATTGCACAGACATGAAATACATCTTTAATAATGAATTATCCATGTTTTTATTTCTACAGGCTGTCAATGATAACCAGATATTGATCGTCATTGGAGAGACTGGTTCTGGTAAAACCACACAGATTACACAATATCTCGCTGAAGTCGGTTATACAACACATAAAAAGATTGGATGTACCCAACCTCGTCGAGTTGCTGCTATGTCTGTCGCAAAGAGAGTCTCTGAAGAATTTGGTTGTCGACTTGGTCAGGAGGTAAATTGCTGTTTTGAAAATTTTAGTCAGTTGGAAACTGGACTAAGAAATCATATGTGACAGTGTTAGCCCAGTTAATATAGTGTGTGCTATAATTGCACATGTAGATTGGAGACGGTTTGTTTCACTCCTTGTGAGCACACATTGTACCTTAGACTTTACTGATGTAGTTACAAGTACTTAGCATTTAGAAAGTCTAGTCACTAGCACGAAATAGAAAGCACTAAAACTGATGTCAGTCATCGTATGTGTAACACATTTAAAAAAAATCCAAAAAACAGTACTGCTTATTGTATTCAGTGTTCAGCTTCATTAAATGCTGGTGATGTATCAATATAAGTGAATAAATAATTTATTGTGATTTACTCTCTCATCCATTTCACTCACACAAATTCTAATCATATCTTGCAGACCACAAGATATATATTTTTAGCAATTATGTCCACCAAAAGAAGTGGAGGCATATTGTGTTCACTCTATTGTTTCCAGTATTTTTTCTGCTTTTTTTCTCAAAAACTATTGACCAGATCTTATGAAACTCCACAGGAACAATCTTCAGATTTACCATTGTATTTTGTTGTTGAATATTCCTATTTTGATCATACTTATGATTTGCAATACAGGGATTTTCCCAGTTAACATTTGTTTGCAGGACACATTTGAAATGACATCCCTTTTCAGTTATAACTTGTTTGTATATTTTTATTTTACTTTCACAGGTAGGATATACAATCCGTTTTGAAGATTGTACCAGTTCTGACACGAAGATAAAATACTTAACTGATGGTATGATGTTAAGAGAGTGTTTAATAGACCCTGAACTATCTCAGTATGCTGTTATTATGTTGGATGAAGCTCATGAGAGAACTATAAGTACAGATGTGTTGTTTGGTCTTCTGAAAAATGTAAGTTGTAGATATGTATAAAGTCTCTTTATCAATGTTGTCCTTAATATTTTTGATGTTAAATAGTTGTTCCATGTTCCTTTCATTCTCAATTTTGATTTTACATTTGACAGGTGTAGCTAGATAAACTGGATGTGTTTTTGCCTCCGGAAAACCTGGCCTCAATTCCCTGGTGAAAAATTACGTATTTAACGCAATAAGACTAAAATGTAGCTAGCTAAACACGAGGTGCTTATCCTTACGGAGCACCCACCCTTACTTCCCTGGCGGAAATTCACATATTGAACTAAATATGTCAAAGTTTTTATAGTGCTTTGTATACTGTGATATGAACATGGACCGAAATGTTTGTTTTTGATGTGTAATACTCTTGATGATACTAACACATAGCTGCCAGTAGCCTTTTTCACTTTCAATATGCATAATCCGTTGGTCTAGTGGCTGTCTGTTAAACACCCTATTCAGTGAAATACCAAAATTACACAACCACATTTTGAGAGAAATCCACCGAGGCCCTAAAATAAAATAATAATAATGTTTGTTGTAATACTATTTTATAAACAAGAGACAGTATATAATTATGACATCATTCTTGTATTACAGACGGTAAAGAGAAGACCAGAATTAAAGTTGATTGTGACATCAGCTACACTCGACGCTGTCAAGTTTTCACAGTACTTTTTTGAAGCAGTAAGTATAAATTACACAAATGGAAAAAAAATTTGATCCATTATAAGTTTTTTTGATGTAATTTCTTTAACATGCCCCCTACTGAAAACTGCTTGATTGAAGACTGATAATGATATTTAATAGAAATTTTTAGAAAATTATACACTACTATCCATAAATAACCATGCAATTTAAATTTGCCTTAGGTTTATAATATCTTCATGTCAAATTTCAATCATAGAATTAAAATATTGATCGAAGTTATTGCAGTATTTGAAAGTAATAACTTAATGATTTAAATATTTTATGTAGATTTTTTAACATTTTTTTGCAAAACAATAATAAGGACTGGTTTGATGATGTCACTTAGTAAAAGTTTTGAAGAACTACTGTAGGAACCACTGTGACAGTGAAATACTCTTTATATCCATAGAAAATAAAATAAATTTGAAGAAATATTGGTATTTTTCACTTACTTGTACCTAGTCGTAACAGGAAATCTGTATGCGCATCCGTGATTAGCCCAAAATATATCTGCACAGGGTAAAACGTTGGTGCTATGGGGATTTAACATGTTGAAAAACCAGGCAAATGGCGGATTCTGTTGCGCATATGACGTAAAACGTTTCCAAGGACATCACTTCCGGTGTAAACATCGTCATTTTCACATGTGTAAAATCCCCATACCGCCAACATTTTCCTTTCTACAGACATACTTTATGACAATCGCGGATGCGCATACAGATTTCCTATTACGACTAGGTACAAATAAGTGAAAAATATCAAACTTTATTCAAATTTATTTTATTTTCGATGGATATAAAGAGTATTTCACTGTCACAGTCACAGTGGTTCCTACAGTAGGTGTAAGAGTAACTATACTGATCTTGTAGTCTGGTAATGCTTAAATACATAGTATCACAAAAGGTTTAGCAATTTTGTCGCAAGGTAATTTTCCCATTCCTAACATTTATTATGGCTCCGTAAGTGAGAGGTCGTGGGTTCGATCCCCGGCCAGGTTTGACCTAAGACTTGAAAGTGGGTAGTGACTGTTCTTTCGCCAAGCACTCTGCATTACGAAATGAAAGTCACGGTTCTTTCGGATGGGAACTTAAAATAAACGAGGTCCCGTGTCATGGTGGGCTTGGCACGCTAAAGAACCCTGCTGTATAATGCCATCAGCGCAACGCACAGGCAAAATTTCTGCACCTTTGCCTATAGCTGGCCACGTCTCGATATAAGTGAAATATTCTTGACTGGGACATTAAACACCATTACTCAACTCAACTCCTAACATTTATTATAGATTGGAAATTTTGATCATGCACATGGTTGGTTAAACATGGATTTCTCAGGTGGGGTTCATTTGCAGCTACTTATAAAATGCCACCCTATAATTTGTTATAAATAAACATTAATTTTATTTTTTAGACAATGTGATGAGAATGGAGTGTTCATAAATTCATTCACTGTTCACTTCTTTATTGTTCAGTTAAAAAAAAAATTCACAAGAATTTTATTTTTTCATATATACATGTAATATATTTTATTGATAATTTGTAGCCTATATTTACAATACCTGGTCGTACATACCCTGTAGAGATTTTATATACAAAAGAAGCAGAAACGGATTACCTGGACGCTTCAATGATAACTGTGATGCAGATTCACCTAATGGAGCCACCAGGTATGATCTAAATTGTCTCCCTTGACTGCTTGGTGATTACCAGGTGGGATTTCTTAATTTTTGATATCCAAGTATTAAGTTTATTATCTGTAGGCAATTTTTATGACTGAATGTACTGGTAAACCTGTATGATCACATTGATAAAATACATTTAAAGTTTATATTCTAAGTAATTTTAGATGGTCAAACGATTCTGTTTCTTAGCAACAGTTATCAGTTGGATAAAACTTGGCATAGGAAATGCATAATATACCCACTGCAAACGATGTTATATATATAGGAATCACCCTTTTTGTCTCTCTGTCTGTCTCTCTATCCCAATATTGTGTCTATCTTCCATTTTTATGAGTGGATTTTAATCAAATTTGGCACAAATGTAAACAAACACAATGCAATATGTCACATACCCAATTAAGGTGTTTTGATCATGAGGTCACTAGGTCAATTTTCGTAAATATAATGACTCAGCAATTTTTGGGACTGGTGAGACTGTTCTAGCAATGTTTTTATTTATCAATTATCCATTTTTGGATAGATAATCTATCTGCTGGTGACAAGAGTTATTGCCCTTTAATACTTATGATAATGTAAATGATTGTGTTAATTTCAGGTGATATACTTCTGTTTTTGACGGGTCAAGAAGAAATTGACACTGCCTGTGAGATCCTTTATGAAAGAATGAAGGCTCTAGGGCCAGAGGTTCCAGAACTGATTATATTACCAGTGTATAGTGCTTTACCAAGTGAAATGCAGACCAGAATCTTTGAACCAGCTCCACCAGGTTCCAGAAAAGTAAGAGTCTATGAAAATTGAAACAAATGACCTCAGATGATAAGAAAGACTGATCATTCTTTAATAAGAAGGTTTTAGAGTTGGACACCCAGGGCAGTTCTGACAAATTCTTGAAAATACTTTAAAAAGATAGAAATCATTCTATGCTAAACACTCATTTGAAGTATTTAGAAAGCCCAGCAGTTAATTCTTTCATTTACAAATTTTATTAGACCATTTCAAAATCAGTTAGCCATTTGTCAAAATAAATACTATATCTATTAAATAAAGTATGTTTTCTATTGTGTAAATTTTATTTCTGTAGAACACCAATAAGTTTGCTACACAGATACATAAGTCAGAAAACAATGATACGCATGATTAATCCAGTGTTTGAAATATTATTTTACTGAAATAAATGTAAACAGATTCAATAGGAATTAAAAAAAACAAGAAAAATGAGTGAGTTGAGTAATGGTGTTTATCAACCA
The DNA here is from genome assembly GCA_021292105.1 of Anadara kagoshimensis. Classification (NCBI taxonomy): domain Eukaryota; kingdom Metazoa; phylum Mollusca; class Bivalvia; order Arcoida; family Arcidae; genus Anadara; species Anadara kagoshimensis. The sequence continues at coordinate 21,804,777 of CM037872.1, read as the reverse complement.
AGTCAAGAATATTTCACTTATATCGAGACATCGCCAGCTATAGGCAAATGTGCAGACATTTTGCCTGTGTGTTGCGCTGATGGTATAATACAGCAGGGTTCTTTATGATGCCAGGCCTACCGTGACATGGGACCTCGTTTTTTTTCAAGTTCCCATTAGAAAGAACTATGACTTTTATTTTGTAATGCCGAGTGCTTGACAAAAAACAGCCACTACCCACATTCAAGTCATGGGCCAGACAGGAATGGGGTTTCAATCCATGGCCTCCCATTTGAGGAGCGACCACTCTACCAACTGAGCTACAACAGTGGTTGAAACATGAGTTTTAATTTGTTATTATTTATCATGTTGATTCATCAATCATCAAAAATAATGTATGTTCATACTCTGACAGCAGGATAAGGTGAGAAATAAGAGTTATTTAAAAACAAGACATAGACAGTCACTAAACATGATTATACATATTTATACCCCCTAAAAATTAGTTTGTTATTTTCCCAGCAAACTAGTTTGAGGGTGGTACATAGGAATCACCATGTATGTCTGTCCATGTAAAATCGTGCATTGGCCATGTCTCATAATTGCTTTGGATGACTTTCATAAAAACTTCACATGAATAATCTTTATGGTCTAAAAGTGTGTCATGACCTTAAACCAAGGTCATATTGGAAAGGCCTGGTCATGGGAAAATATTAAACCCTTGTAGATGTTTGGGACAGGGGCATTTGGCTCTCAAGAGACAGTTATAGTTTATTTTGTAATAATTGTATTTTCTTTTATAGGTTGTCATAGCAACTAATATTGCAGAAACTTCCCTAACTATTGATGGTATATATTATGTGGTGGATCCCGGATTTGTAAAACAGAAAGTATATAACTCTAAAACTGGCATGGATCAGCTGATTGTCACACCTATTTCTCAGGTATGTAAAGGGCCTTTAAAATGAGACCTATTAAAATCTGATCGGGGTTTATGGTGTATGGGAGTTCAAGGGAACACAATATCTCTATCAAAAAATTAGTCTGAAGTTTAGCAAGAAGCTAACAAATTAGTAACAAATCAGCAGAACTTAAAACTTGTTTTCGATAGCTCAGTGTTAAACTTTCGACAGGCCTGTACTGTACCTCTACAGGGCTTTGATTATTTACTCGTCGTGATGAGTGAAATGTGTACTGGGACGAGTGATGTTGTTATTGCACTCATCACGGTGCTGAGTTAACTTTATCAGACATATACCTCATGGGCTTGTTACAATTAATAAACAACAGACAATTTAGTGTAGGTCGGGAAAATCATGTATAAGGAGGTCAATTGTAACGATCCGGGCCCATTTGTAAAAATCTTGCCGTTCTGTTACAAGCGTGAATCAACAAAATCATTTGAACGTTTGCATCATATGTGCAAACCGTTTCCCATTCAGAAGTCACTTAGTGTAACGTAAAATCCAACCAATTTTCCGAGAGTTTATGTATTTGTCAGTCGTCTGTAAAAGTACAGTATGTACATACATCACAATATTATCTTTAACACTTGTGTTGACTGTGCCGAGTTAAATTTCCAAGTGCTGAGTAGTTTTCTCATTCAACAAGCCACTGTGCCAAGTGGAATTAAAAATTCTATCTAAGGCCTGCTCTATCAATTAAATTAGCCACACTAAACTTTATAAGGTACTGTAAACTGTAAATGTTTGTGTTTATTTTTGCATCAGTTTGGGAGTGTGACAAGAAGTGAATATAAGACTTTCATTTTATGAGGTACTCAGTGATTTTGCTCGCTTAAAATTACTACTAAATAAAGGTAGTTTCCTCTGGGGAAAAATGACTAAAATTTCCCAATTTGATCATTCAAAGTCCAAAAACAACAGTAATATACTAGCAAATTAAATCAAGTTGTCCTTACCCACAAAATGTTAGATATTGTAAAAATATAACATCTTTGTAATGTAGATCTTAAGCTATTGCAAACATGTCAGGATGTAGTTTGTTGTATTTTGGAACTTCAAATTTTCCCAATCTAAAAGGTAGAATGTAGTTTTTAAAATTATGACAAAATCACTGGTACTGTAAATCAAGAAATGTTTGTGTTTATTTTTGCATAAATTCACGACAAAAAGTGAAAATAAAACTTTCATGATTATTTTATTTTTAAAATGTAAATCAATTGTAGTTGTACTGAATGTTACCTGATACAATCATGAGAGTATCTTGAAATGGTGATTCTTGAGAAAATTTACTGACACCAAAATCTCATTAAAGACAGTCATTTAGGCTTTTATTAGAAACAAACACTGCCAACATGCAGTATTGGAGTAATTTTTTAACCAGCTTCAATTACAAATGATCACTACCGATTTACAGCATCATGACAGGGCTAGGTTTGGCGGGAAAAAGAACCCTCACTCCTTGTCATGACCTCATGGTTTGGATATAAAATTCACTTCTATAAAATCCGATGAAATCTCAATTTAAATGAAAGAGTTTTTATTAGAACATAAATTCAACAAATTCAGACAATTTTATTAATCGGTGGAGATCAACATTTTAAAAAAAAGGGGGTGGGCAAGTAAATGCACCAATATCCATATCGTTCTAAAATACAAATGCTATGAGCAGATGATGAGGTACCACATGGTACTTGAAGGAAAATAGCATGACAAATAAATACTGATTTAGGTAAAATATTGTTTTATCAACAAACAAGAAATATAATCCTATAATGATTTTGTTTTAATAGGCTCAAGCAAAACAAAGGGCAGGTCGAGCTGGAAGGACGGGTCCAGGAAAATGTTACCGACTGTACACGGAGCGAGCTTACAGAGACGAGATGTTACCGACAAATGTACCAGAAATACAGCGTACTAACTTGGCCAGTACAGTCTTGTCGTTAAAAGCTATGGGAATTAACGATTTTTAACATTTGATTTTATGGATGCCCCACCCATGCAGACTTTGATATGTGCTATGGAGCAGTTACACGCCCTGAGTGCTCTCGACGATGAAGGATTACTGACCAGATTAGGTCGGAGGGTAAGGATTCAAAGTTGTAATTTTGAAACTAATTTTATTTATTTCTTTGTTTATTTTTATTTTATTTTTTTTATTTTTTGGATGAAACATAATTCTTCAGTTTATGCAGGGTATTTTACAGTGATTTTTGTCTGCCTTAAAGTACTACCGAATAAAGGTAGTTTCCCCAAGGGAAAAATGATTAAATTATTCTAATTTGACCACTTAAATTCCCTAAACAGCAACAATAAGCTAGCAAATTAAGTTCTCTCCCACAAAAGCTGTCACAGTAATAATGAAATTTTTGTAATGTGGATCATAGTTTTTTTTATGCCAGCAGGTCATAATGAAGTTGGCTATATTTCAGAACATCACATTTTCCGAATTTTAAAGACAGAAAGTAGTTTTTAAAAATGTAACAAAATCACTGTTTTATCATGCAGTATATCTTATTTTTATCTATGATACATTCTAAGACATACATGTAGTTCATTTTATTTCGGGTTGGATTTAGACAGGCTTCACTGAAAACATGTCTAATGGTATTGATTATAAAATATAATTTTGTATTATGAAATAATTTTATTGTTTGGATACATGTGTATAGTCTTCATAAAGTGAGACTTAACACCTCACTTTTCCAGTGTCAGCATTATTGATCGCATGTGAAAAAGTCAGTTTAAAAACCATTGACACTTGTAGGTGGCATGTGAAAAAACCAGTTTTAAACTACATGTATTATCAGCGTTGTTTGTGGCATGTGAAAAGTCAGTTTAAATTTATTTTTCAGCGTTGCTGACAACATTTGAAAAAAACAGTTTGAAACCATAGTCAGCCTTGCCGGCAGCTTATGAAAAAGTCAATTTGAAACCCAAGTTATGCCTTATAATTGTGACTATGGTAGTTAGGCAAGACATTTAATTCTACAGAATTCTTGTTGATTAATATCAATTTATTTCGATTTTACAGATGGCAGAGTTCCCGTTAGAACCAATGTTGTGTAAAATGTTGATTATGTCCGTACATCTAGCTTGCAGTGATGAAATATTAACAGTTGTATCCATGTTATCAGTACAAAACGTTTTCTACAGACCTAAGGTATAACTAGTTTAAATTTACATAACGTTGTGAGGAGAAGAGTGGGGAAATGTAGTTTTACATACCAGTAAAGAATATTTCACCTATATCAAGACGTCACCAGTTATAGGTGAAGTGGCAGATATTTTTGTCTTTGCACTGAGGGCAATGCGTAGTGTGGGTTCATGCTTGCCTTGACTTGGAACATCAGTTTTTAAGTTCTTTTCAAAAGGACCAAATGACTTTTATTTCTAACTGCTGAGTGCATGGGGAAAGAACAGTCACTACCTATTTTCAAGTCTTGGTCAGACTTGGCTGGGTTGGAACACGAAACCTCCCACAAATGGTGCGAGCACCAACTGAGCTACCTTGGTGGTTAAATTGTAAGAGTAGAGCGGAGTAGTCGAGTTTTACATCCCCAGTTTAGATTCATCTACTAATTTTGAGGCAGTCAGTTTATTGAAGAAACTGGAATCCCCAGAGAAAACCATCGACCTGTCGGCAAGTGAATTGGCAAACTTTTCTTACTCTCGGATCTGTCCTAAGTGGCATTGAACCTAGGTGGTGAGAGGAGTTGTGATCCATAAGTGTACAGTCTGGACCTCTTGCGCTGCCGGCCCTGGTAAAATTTTTAACATTGTTTTACTGTAAATGTATTCATTTCAGTGTGTAGGAAATTTTGATAAATTTATGTGCATTTGACTTAGCGTAAATCTCATGGATAAAAAATGCATCACGATATCATGGTGATAATATCAATATTTTGGGATGAATATGCTCAAAAGATGGGCTGGGTTTTCACTTACCTGCAATAATTTCAAACATAATAAAAGAATAAAAAGATGTAAAATTACATATTTTATTAAAGTTATTGAAGATTAACTGAATGAAATTTAAAAAAAAAATTCAAAACATTTAAAAAAAAACAATATTATATTTACAAAGTGATGTTTAATCTTTTAAATCATGATCCATACACAAGTGATGCAATCATTTCAATAAATTTTTTGTCAGTAATAGGGTTCCATGATATCCTGATGTAAGCTTTGTTTCGCGATATTGCCATCAGCAAATCCTTGACAATGATAATCACCATGACGATATATATTAACAACACTACTGTTATGTGGCAAAAATTAATCAAACATCTTTGATATTAATGTTACAGGACAAACAAGGATTAGCAGATCAGAAGAAAGCCAAGTTCCACCAGCCAGAAGGTGATCACCTGACATTGTTAGCTGTATACAACTCCTGGAAGAACAATAAGTTCTCTAGTCCATGGTGTTATGAAAACTTTGTACAAATGAGGACACTCAAACGAGCACAAGATGTCCGCAAACAGATGTTAGGAATAATGGATAGGTACGAAATATTGTCTTAATTTTAGCTCACTGGGAGAAATGCAATATTTCTTCCACCATTATTGTATTTTGTGCATTTTGCCAAGTTTTGTCAGAATGAATTCAAACTTGGGTCATAAATTGATCTTTTATACGACCAAGTCAACACTCTGGGTCATTATTACCCGGTACTGAAAATCATCTAAAACAACAGATGTTGACATTAATGTTGGTTTAAAAATGTGTTTCTTGAGAATTAATCCAAACCATTGTTTCATATTATCTGTAACATTAAATTTCATTCTTTTGATATTTTAGGCATAAGTTAGATGTAGTTAGTTGTGGTAAGAACACAGCCAGGGTACAAAAGGCTATATGTAGTGGGTTTTTCCGTAATGCTGCCAAAAAAGATCCACAAGAAGGTTATAGAACATTGGTGGATAGCCAGGTGGTGTATATACATCCATCAAGTGCTGTATTTAACAGACAACCTGATTGGTAAGTTTGTATGCTGTGGGAATTGACGGATCGCCGGCCACAAACACCAATGTTCCTACACAGGCCCAGCATGCTTGAATTACGCACAAAAAGAATAAAAACTCTGCCTGAATTGTGCCATTTAATGATGTCACTGACACTATTACGTCATTAGTTGCCGTGAGCTGCTTTGGTATCGTGATGTTCGGCCAGTGTCGAAACATAAAAGGCATGGCCGGAGATACGTCCATTGGTATTTTTAATACAATGTATCAGTATATGTGACGCTAGGTCGTAAAATTTTGTTATATAATCTTAAGCAAGTGCTTACAGATCACAATGCCTCTTATTCAAAATTCCATTCCAACAGATCCTAGTGAAGTTGCTTGCCAAAGTCTGGTTTTCTCTTGGGTACTCCAGTTTCACCATTCAAGAACTGACCATCTCAGTATAAGTGGAAAAAATAACTGAAGAATAAAACACCATAACTCCAATCCACTGCATGAAAAAATAATCCCTTTTTTTAGCACAGGTTTAAAAAAGGCAAGAACAAATCCCAAACACAAATTGACAGTTTCAGTATAGATTCAGAGATATTTTATTATTATTAGTAGTAGTAGTATAAGTATTATTATGTATGATCCCCCACCTTTCAAAGAGTTTGCCCTTGAATTAACAATTTGTTTGCATTTTGTAGATGAATGATTTTAAAGTATTTGTACAATTGCAGGGTAATATATCATGAGCTTGTTTTAACAACAAAGGAATACATGAGAGAGGTCACTGCGATTGATCCAAAATGGTTGGTGGAATTTGCTCCAAAATTTTTCCGATTTTCGGATCCGACGAAACTCAGCAAACAGAAGAAGCAACAGAAGATTGAGCCATTATACAACAAATATGAAGATGCCAATGCCTGGCGTATATCACGAGCATTTAAAAAATTCCACACAAAAGTTACATTCTAGTACTGTTTGTGATATATTGGTATTAACTCAAGTGATTGTGCTTAGAAATAACATGCTCTGTGAAAAAAAAGCAAGAGTAATTTTCTGAGTTGGATTTTGAGCCTCTATACAAAACTATCAGTATGCATATATCGCAAGCATTTTAAAAGTTGCATCTAATTTTATTTCTATAATGTTGTTTGCTGGAAAAACATGCATATTGAGTCCCCTAAGAGCAGAAAAAGTGATGTAAAAAAACAAAACAAAATTCCAGTCCTTATATGTATTATGAGGACCATTTAAAATTCCACTTAACAAGAACATTCTTGGACTGTATCTGTAGGAGTTGCTTTTCAACTGAGCGTTTAGAAAGAACTTGATGAGTTAACAGTTACCATGACAACAACATTGTTTTTTTATTGATTATATAAAAGAGATCAAATACAAATGTGATCTGTGATCACATATTGATCTGTGATTACATATATATCTCAAAATGTGTAGTTTGAAAAGTAAAGATCTCAGAATTTGATATGGATTTGTAAAATGTAAACTAAATATGAAACAATAGTGTATTATGTTGTTTTATGATTTGGAAAAAAAAAAAATTTTACATTTTGAGAATGGAAATAAATTTTACATTTTGAGAATGGAAATAGTTTATATTTAACAAATATATGTAGTTATAGTTGTATAATTGTACAAAGAATGTTACCAATTATCATATCAGGTTTGAGTGGTGATATAAGTGCTCGCTCCCTAAGTGGGAGGTCATGGGTCGAACCCCAACCAGGTCTGACCCAAGACTTGAAAGAAGGTAGTGACGGTTCTTTTGCCAAACAGTCAGCATTACAAAATGAAAGTCATGGTTGTTTCAGGTGGGAATATAAATTAAAGGAGGTCCCGTGTCACGATAGGCATGGCACGCTAAAGAACCCTGCTGTATAATGCCATCAGCACAAAATTTTTTATATCTGGCGAGGTCTCAATATAAGTGAAATATTCTTGACTGGGACGTTAAACACCATTACTCAACTCAACCCTGAGTGTTGATACTAGATGTTAGAGTGTTTTATTTCATAGACTAGATTTGCTTTTGAGCTGGCAGTTCTTTGTGCGAGACAACAATGATTGAGTTAAATTTATAAAGTATTCAAATTTAAAATGGAATCCCACTATGGACAGACCCTAGTGTGGGAAAGTTTGTCAGTTACCTAACTGAAAGTCGGTGGTTTTCTTTATTCACTCTGGTTTCCTCCATCATCCCTGAACTGACCACCTGGATGTTAAAAGGAAAAACCTTGACTGGGATGTAAACACAATTTCTCCACTCCACTCCAATTCAAATAAAAGAATTGGGTCTTGCAACTTTTCCTCTGAAAAACAACTGTTCTCAAACTGCTTACTAGTATTTCCTTGAAATTCAGCGAATATTGTTAACCTAATGAAATGGTATTCACCAGCTTAACATGCTATCAATATCTCATCATTGGCCAGGAACTATTTGGAAAAATGTATACCATATTTTCTTGCCTAAAACCTGCACTTTTTAGCCTAAAAATGAAAGGGGGGTATGCAACAGGTTACAAGTAAGTTGCATATTCATGAATAATGTTTTATGATAAAACGCCAGTTTATGTGCTATAACTAACACCACATGCAACTTAACACAAATAGAGTCTTTAAATCGTGCCATGTGATCAAAGTGAATTTGTGATATCTGGGTACAAGACCAGTCATTTTACATGTGGATTTAACGATCACTATCCTTTTTTTAACATCAGAAAACCACTGCGTTAGCTTAGTTGTTAAAATGCTCGTTCCGTAAGTGGGAGGTCGTGGGTTCGAATCCCAACAGGGTCTGACCCAAAACTTGAAAGTGGGTAGTGACTGTTCTTTCGCCAAGCACTGGCATTACGAAATGAATGTCTGTTCTTTCGGATAGGAACTTAAAACAAACGATGTCCCTGTCTTGGTAGGCTTGGCACGCTAAAGGACCCTGCTGGGCAAAATTTCTGCACCTTCGCCTATAGCTGGTGACGTCTCGATATAAGTGAACTATTCTTGACTGGGACGTTAAACACTATTACTAAACACTCCTGACATCGGATTCTAACTAGACTTATGGGCCTCATTAAAACTAAAACAGTCTCATCGACAGTTTAAGATATGACCTTGACCTATGCACCTAACCTTGGTATACGACAACTTGTCTCATGTTGGCTTACATTTGTGTCAAGATTGAACAAAATCCATTCATAGACATGGGAGATATACACCTGACATGAAATGGATACACCAGTGTACAATATAGATGTGACATCATGGTAACAAAATAATAAAACAGGCACCCAAACAACTGTCAGTAGGCCTTCTTTTTAATATTGGTTCAGTGTTTAGAAAACATTGTTGTGCTGATAATGGGGTTCGCCGCTGTACCAGTGATACCTTCTAACGTGTCTGCGAGACGCTTGTTTCCAATGGACATGGAATCGCACAATATGACGTTTTCCCGTAAAAACGACGTTATTCCGGGAATTTGTGGTGTTGACGTTTTCCAAAATGTTCCGCACAAACGTTAAGAGGTATTTTACTACGTGGTACAGCGGCGAACCCCATTGACGGATTGCCGGCCACGCCCACAATATTCCGACAAAGGCCCGGCATGCTTAAATGACACAAAATAAGAATGAAAACTCGCACTGAATCGTACAATTTAATGACGCCACTGACACTAGAACGTCATTAGTTGCAATGACGCTGCTTTGGTACCATGATGGTGGCCAGTGTCGGAACATAAAAGGCGTTGCCAGCGATACGCCAATTATGGAATTGTCATCAAATTACAGTTCAACCTGCTGTATTACATATTATACTATCACCGTTGCCGTCGTTATTTTGGGAAAACTGGAATAATCATTTATTTTGGGAAATCGTAACCGGGACTAACGTCATTCTAGCGGCAAAAACGCAGCTTGAATAACGTCGGTCTAAGGGAACCGTCTCCGGAATAATGGCGTTATAGGTGGAAAACTGTTACACTCATTATTATGGAAAACTTAACTGGAATATTGTAATTGTTTTTCTGTGAAAAACCGAAATAATGTCATAATTGGGGGAACCGTTACCGTTATTATTGTCGGGAATCGTAATCGGAATAACGTCATTTTAACGGCAAAAACGTAGCTGAAATAACGTCGGTCTAAGGGAACCGTCTCCGGAATAATGTCATAATTGGGGAAACCGTTATCGTTGTTATTGTGGGAAATCGTAATCGAAATAACGTCATTTTAGCGGCAAAACGTAGCTGGAATAACGTCATTCTTGGGGAAAGAGAAATAATGTCGTAATGTTGTTATTGCGGTAAAAAACCTATTAAAATAACCGCAAATCGGCTGTCTTGTCATTTGAATAAAAAAGATTTTTTGCCAATAACATCCAATTAATTCAGGTATTTCATAACGTATAATCGTGTATATTAACGACCTTTGTGATTGACCGGAATCCTAAAATAAAAAAAAATAAAAAGATAAGATAAAAATTTTCTGTTCGTGTCAACTGTTTGAATATTTTTGGGACAATGGTTTACTTTACTTTACTGGCTACTTATTTAATTTTTACTTACACAGTCAGTGGTCAATCTACAGCCACTAGTACAAACGGTCAGTATACCAAATGTTAATTAGTTCACATTTACTATTGATTGATTGAATGGGATTTTACCGCCCTAGTCAAGAATATTTCACTTATATGGATACGTCATCAAGTATAAGTGTATAGTTAGGTTAGATATTTTGACCATTGCAGTGCGCTCAGAACAACCTTCAGAGAGGGGTTATTTTTAACTTGCAACGGCTGTCGTGATACGGGGCATCGGTTTTTTATTTCTCTTCTAAAGGGCCCCGTGACTTTCAATTCTAAATGCCGTGTGCTTGTTGAAAGAACAGCCGCTGCCTTTTTAGGTATTTTAAGTTGTGATCAGACCCAACCAGCGTTCGACATCCTACATAAGAAGCGAGCACTCTACCCACTCAGCTACCGTAGTGACACGTATGGAAAGAAGTGATAGTTTTTTATTTATTTTGAACAACCTTAACATATGGGGATATAAGTAATAATCTGCAAGAATTATTTTTCTATTCTGTAAGATTTTTTTGTATTCTCATGTTATTTTGAAGGTTGTTCAAAATTAATCACTCCTGTCCCCAATTTTCCATGATAAAGGGTATCTAAAAAAAATGATCCATGAGAGCAGGACACAATTATTAAATTTGTTTTAAAATGGCAAATAAATTGAATATTCTTCAGTCAAAATACAGTCGAATACCTCTACATAAAGATTTTAGATATTTTAAATCTTTGTCAGACCCGACAAGGGGTCAAACCCACAACCTCCAACATACGGAGCAAGCACTTTACCGACTATACTACTGGTGGTATGAAGAGAAATAATGATACTATATTTTAAGTGGAGTGCAGTAGAGATATTCTGTTTTACGACACAGTAAAGTTTTTTTTTAAATTCAAATCGAAGCGATTAGTTCGGGATTGTGTAGGAAACCGGAGTGCCCATAGACAACCATTGACTTTTATATGCACGTGAACTGATAAATTACCTCACCAAAAGAAGCAAAACTCGGGATAATCATATATTAACCATTTGACCATTTTTCTGGCCAGGCACTTGAATTTTTATTGTGATTTTATAAAAACAGGGAATGCCTGTAACAGCTCACCGTGTCAGAATGGAGGGACGTGTTTGGACACGCAGGGAGGATATGTCTGTAACTGTGACGTAGGATACACCGGGCACGACTGTAACGTTGGTAAAGTCAAATTAACAAGATAAATATCACATATTCCCCACTATTGCTCACATGCCCCCACTTAACTGTTAAAATAGAGAGAGAGATTTGCGACAATTTGGCTTCTGATGCGATCAATATCACACTCATGTAAAATTATATGGCGGATTAAGATTTTGGCATTAGAATATACAAACTGGCGACAAACATTAGGTGCCAGATCTAACCCTGAATGTGACACGTATAACTGTGGTACTGCGTACTCGGGATATTGCGATAAATCTAACCCCGAAGATAATAACTGTGTTGTGCGTACACGGGATATTGCGATAAACATTTCGTGCCAGGTCTAACCCTGAATACGACACGTATAGATAATAACTGTGGTAGTGCGTACTCAGGATATTGCGGTAAACATTTAGTGCCAATAATAACTGTTGAAATGCGTACACAAGATATTTCGATAAACATTTGGTGCCAGATCTAACCCTGAATGTGACACGTATAGATAATAACTGTGGTATTGCGTACATAGGATATTGCGGTAAACATTTAGTGCCAATAATAACTGTTGAAATGCGTACACAAGATATTTCGATAAACATTTGGTGCCAGATCTAACCCTGAATGTGACACGTATAGATAATAACTGTGGTACTGCGTACACGGGATATTGCGGTAAACATTTGGTGCCAGATCTAACCCTAAATGTGACATGTATAGATAATAACTGTGCTACTGCATACACAGGATATTGCGGTAAACATTTGGTGCCAATAATAACTGTTGAAATGCGTACACAAGATATTGCGATAATCATTTGGTGCCAGATCTAACCCTGAATTTGACACGTATAGATAATAACTGTGGTATTGCGTACATAGGATATTGTGATAAACATTTGATCCCAATAATAACTGTTGAAATGCGTACACAAGATATTGCGATAATCATTTGGTGCCAGATCTAACCCTGAATACGACACGTATAGATAATAACTGTGGTATTGCGTACACATAGGATATTGCGGTAAACATTTAGTGCCAATAATAACTGTTGAAATGCGTACACAAGATATTGCGATAATCATTTGGTGCCAGGTCTAACCCTGAATGTGACACGTATAGATAATAACTGTGCTACTGCAGCATAAATTGAGCAAAACAACCCATGTAAACAATACCAGCGTAAGTTCAAAGCTGATCTTTTTTCTTAAATTTTTCTGTTAATCATAGAATGATGTATTGATGCATCAATCTGACACATAAATGATCATATTGATATACTAGTAGCCAATTGCACCTGGTATAGTACATTGTATTTAAATTGATGAAGCAAAAGTGCTCATCTGTGAATTTGACATCGCTGGTAGTTTCTTTCTAATATTTCAATTTTTATCTCTTAACAGAATAGAAAAGCAAAACAAATTGCTCAAAACCATTGCTCAATTTTAGCTGCAACATCCCGTGTACACAGTACCACAGTAATGATCTACGTGTCACAACAATCAGGGTTAGATCTGGCACTAAATGTGATTATTGTTTTGTTTTTGTTTTTTATACATTTGTTCATTTAGATCTCGATGAATGTGCATCGGTGCCTTGTGAAAATGGCGGATATTGTATGAACTTTATGGGGAATTTCATCTGCAACTGCATGACGGGATACTCCGGAAATACATGCCAAATTGGTTTGTTTACATACATTATATTTAGAAATTTACTACAAGTGGCCTTTCAGAATTTAATTTTCATGTTATACGATATATGCGACCCACCATTATTACTAGTATTTGGTATCTGTTGAATATGATTTAAAATCATTTACAATGTACATGTCTGCGTCCGTAGATAGACGGTAAATAAGCACCCGGTCTCACTTAGCTGGTGTATATTCACTTGTTTAACAGTATATATCTGTGTACTTAGTCAGATGGTCTCACTTACCTGGTGCATGTTCACGTGTTTAACTTAATTTGCTAGCTATTATTTGCTTTTTAGGAATTGTGATTTGAACATGGTCCAATGCTTTTGTGTTTAATTTCTATGTTACAAAAATATATTAAATTTCAATTAAATTATATTGATATGTAAAGGTAAATTCTTTTCAAGAACACAAAATACACAAAATAAACAAGAACCTCCTATCCTCAGTTCTAACGACGCATATACTATCCCAAGTCGTGCGTACCAGTTAGTTTGAAGTATATAGTTTCCTGCATGTCACCAAACGTCTCCTTAATATTTCTCAGCGACCACTGCGGTAGTTCAGTTGGTAGAGTGCTTGCTCCGTAAGTGGGAAGTCATGGGTTTGAACCCCGACCGTGTCTGACCCAAGACTTGAAAGTGGGTAGTTACTGTTCTTTCGCCAAGCACTCGGTATTACGAAATGAAAGTCACGATTCTTTCGGATGGGAACTTAAAATAAACGAGGTCCTGTGTCACGGTAAGCGTGGCACGATAAAGAACCCCGCTGTATAACACCATTACTTAACCTAACTAAACTCAACTCATATTTCTCAGAGCGGCGTTAATCACGCAAATTAATTGCCACGAAAAAATAAATTCCAGGTTCTCTTGTCAGAATAAATGTGTATCTTATATTTCATTGCTTTGTATGAAAGGAGCAAATTGTGTTCTGTTTGAAATATTTATCTAGCGCCATCTACAATATCCAGTCCAATGACGTCAGCGTCACCTGCAAATTCTACAGTATCGTCTGCTGCAACTTCTACAGTATCGTCTGCTCCTGTTAAAGCACAAACACTTCCAGTGTCAACTGATTGTTCAAGCAATCCCTGTCAAAATAGAGCAGTTTGTTTGGATACGGCGACTGGATACACGTGTAGATGCGCTCCTGGCTACATGGGCAATACATGCGAAACAGGTACTGAACTTTGGTCAAATTAAGACGTAGGTCACTGGGCCTGCTATGAGACACCCAGCCACACTTCCCACAGGGGCCAGTTTCATAATAAGTCTTTTAAAAAGTACCAATAAGTATATACTCTTTATATATTTATGAGCGTTTTATAACATTTTATTATGAAACTAGCCACTGTGACACTTCCATGGTGGAAGTTCACGGGTTTCACTTAATTTGCCAGTTTCAAAGTTTTTACTTTGCTTTTGGATTGCGATTTGGACATGTATTGGTATGTTTCTTTTTGTTAAATATCAAAATGTTTTTGAAGATACCCTTTGTCTATACTTCACTGAACAAACCTGGCATACGTTAGCCTGTCATCGTCCAAATTGGTATTGCTTGCATTGTGGTTAACGTCTTAACGACTTAATTGTTAACTCAAATTTTTTCTAAATTCAAATTAAGCAAATTTTGACAAGGTCTTGTTGGAACTTGGAATGAATATAATGGAGATATCATAAGCTTGATAAAAACTTTTAAATGGCACCTTAGATTTCTTAATTTCTAAACAATTAACAGAACTATAAAGGGTTTTAATTTGCCAGTTTTTAGTTTGTCAATTGTAAATGAAACCCTAAGTTATAAAATGAAAATCGGGGCTTGATTTTTTTCTTCTCTGTTGAACAGAAATCGACGAATGTGCATCTTCTCCTTGCCTGAATGTTGTCAAGTGTATTGACCAAGTTAACGGGTTCACATGCATATGCAAAGACGGATTTAATGGGACGCTATGTGAAAAAAGTAATCTCTCTCTCTCTCTGAAATGCATTAATTAAGAGTAATTTTATATATCATGCTCTCTCTCAAATGCATTCATTTAAGAGTAGTTTTATATGCCCCCCCTCTCTCTCTCTCTCTCTCTCTCTCTCTCAAACTGTAATGATGTGCATATAAAAATAAGGATTAATTTGATATACTATTTTTTTAAGAATTACATACCACCATAATAATATCTTAAAACTTTATATATACAAGGAAATCCTATAAGCTGTGCTTTTTTGTTTTGTTTTTTTTTTCCTTAGGTGGATTTGATAAATACATTTGTGTTCTTGTGTTTTCCTCATTCCACGAATGAGGAATTTAATTCCGAAACGGCCGTCTAGTGCTGCAAAGTAAACACATGTTTAGTAATAATAAGAGAGAAAAAAGAGAACACGATAAACACATTGAGACCACTGATTATTGTACTCTCGACTTGGGACAGGCACTGGATATAATGCCAAAATGGTATATAGTGATATGGTTAAGGTACTGTTTATAAAACGATAGCTACGCCACATATATTGCAACTATTAGTCTCTGGACATGATTCTTATAGAAACTTAATCTTTATAAAGTGTTATATTAAAACACTAGACGGTCGTTTCGGAATACAATTCCTCATCCGCAGTGCTTGGACCAAAATTGTGAAACCAAACATTTTTCTAGGATATAAAAATTATAAAAACGTAAGTTATTAATTATCTTTTTTTAGACATTGATGATTGTGCAGGAGTTATTTGTCAAAATGGTGGAACGTGTCTTGATTTAGTTAACGACTACTGGTGTAACTGTCTAGTCGGATATTCTGGTGGTCACTGCGAAACAAGATTAGGTCAGTAGGTACTGGTCAGAAAAATAATATTTTGAGAAATAACTAGAAAATAAGAGTCTTTATTAGTTGTTTATTTTGTACGAAACCTCTAAAGTGTCATGTGTTAAAAAAAGGTTTTGTAATTTCTAAATAGTATTTCGTAAGTATTTCGAAAAATACGAAATAGTATTTCGAAAATTCAAAATGACTATTGCGAATACAGTCAAACCTGTCTATAAAGGCCATCTAGAGGAACCAGTAAAAGTGGCCTTTATGGGCAGGTGGCCCTTATATACAGGTTCAAATAATATGAATAAAGAACAATTTTTATACAATTGTACTGGCCTTTATAAGTAGCTGGCCCTTATATAGAGATGACTTTTGAGTCAGGTTGGACTGTATACGAAGTGGCTATTGCGAATATACGAAACATTAGTTCGAAATCGCTTTTTACAGCTGCGATCTTCTAGGTTTGATTAATTAAAACTTTATTTTAATCTCAATATTTCTTTGTACGAAAGCCTATTAAACTCATGAATAAAAAAAATAAAAGGCGTAATAACGCAAAATAAAGGCCTTATAACGCGAATTCAAAGGTGTTATAACGCGAAATAAAGGCGTAATAACGCGAATCGAAAGGCGTTAAAACGCAAAATAAAGGCGTAGTAACGCGAATCGAAAGGCGTTATAGCGCGAAATAAAGGCGTAGTAACGCGAATAGAAAGACGTTATATAGCGCGAAATAAAGGCGTTATTACGCTTTTTAATTTTTTTTTATTCATGAGCCTAATAGGCGTTCGTATCTTTGTATGACTCGTGTATTACTTTATTTATCAGATATAGATGATTGTTATTCCAACCCATGCCAACATGGTGGTACCTGTATCGATGGTCATTACAGTTACACCTGTCAATGTGACAGTCACTACAAAGGAACCAACTGTCAAACAGGTATATGATTGGTTAATAGGGGGTCGCTGTTACACCACGTGATCAACATTCTTAACGTCAATCTCTGAAACAGCGCTCACCTCCTAGCTCCGTATGTCGCGGGGTCATAAAAGAGATGCGAATGTTGGCCGGTGGTCGGAGCTTGGTTCGGAGCTTGCCTTAACGTTTGTGCGGGGCGTCTGGGAAAACGTTTACGTTCCGAATTCCTGGAAAACGTCTGTTTACATGAAAACGTGAACTGATATGATTCTATATCCAATGGAAATAAATGTTCCGTACAAACGTTAGGGGGTATCACATGGTACAGCGGCGAATTCTGTTTTAGGGTAACATAATTTTCTGATATTATCCAAAGTCGGGGGGTGAGGAAAGGAGAGTGGGGGTTATAACTGGTGTTCTCAATATGTGTCTTGTTACCCCAACTTCCAAATGTTATATCAAGTTCAATATATAAAAAAGTAAGTTAATCTCGCCACGTGACCATCATGAAAAAATATTTCACTTATATCGAGAGATCACCAGCTATAGGCAATGGTGCATAAATCTTGCCTGTGCGTTGCGCTGACGGAATTATAAAGTAGGGCTTTTTATCGTTTCACGCCTACCGTGACGCATTTCGTAATGCCGAGTGCTTGGCGAAAGAAAAGTCACTACCGGCAACTTTCAAGTCTTGGAACAGACCCGGTCGGGGTTCCAACCCATGACATCCCGTTTAAATAAAAAGGATATATTTCTTATTCTGAAACACAGAACATCGGTAGATTTTTTTTCAAGAATTGATATAAGTGAATGGGTCGTTACTGTGACGTAATCCCTATTTATTTATTTATTTATTTATTACAGCATGTCATGACGTAAAGGCGGACATTGTCATGTTGTTAGATTCGTCTTCAAGTGTTGGAACTTCCGGCTTCATAAAGCAGTTACAATTCGTCGCATCCATTGCCAACTCATTTGACATTGGTCCAGATAAGGTTAACATCGGGGTGGTAACATTTTCAACCCACCCTCACTTAGAGTTTGACTTGAACACCTATCACAGTAAACATAGCTTGATAAACGCTATCGGACATATCAGTTACCGTCATGGCCAAACATACACTGATGAAGCCATTGATTATTTAATACGTCACAGTTTTACATCGAAAGCCGGAGATAGACCCGACGCGCCGAACATTGCCGTAGTGATAACCGACGGGTTGTCCAGACACGCCTCATCAACAAGTCATGAAGCCTCTCTACTTCATAGACACGGAGTAACGACGGTTGCCATCGGTGTAGGGAGTAGGGGTGATAAGGGGGAGTTATACAGTATAGCTTCTAGTCGTGATCTGGTGTTTACTGTCGCTAACTATGATGCCTTACATACAATACAAAGTCTACTTGACCACGGGATCTGTCAGGGTTAGTACACACACACACACACACACACACACACACACACACACCAAACAAAAACGTCGTGGCATACACCTTAACACACACACACACACACACACACACACACACCGTGGCATGCACCTTGAACACTCCCCCCCCCCCGGAGCCCGAGTTATGTTTTTATAACATATTAAGTATGGTAAGTATGAATACAATAACAAATACATAAGATTGAATAAAAGTACTAAATTGTAAAAGACCTTTATATAATCATGATAAAAACAAAGTTAATAAAAAATTGTTTTTTTTTTCAGCACACCAGATGTATAATACATCGACGCCGTCAACAACGTCAAATCAATGTATGTAATCAAAAACAAACATATTATACCAATCAATTTCCAAATCACAATCCGAAAGGAATGTAAAAACTTCGAAACTGGCAAGTAAGTGAATACATGAACTTACACCAGGGAAGTGAGGCCGGGTGCTCCGGAAGGGTAAACACTTTCTGTTTTGCAAGATGCACCCTCCACGTGTGAAATAGAAACATGTTAAATATATCCAGAAACATTTTGGATACAAAGACGCCATAAAAACAATATTGTGATGATGGTCATAAAACTTTTTGAGTGCTTTGACTATAAGCCTGAGATTGTGATATGTCTCTGTGTCAACAATTAATTTGTTAAGCAGCTTGCTTCGTTGTAAAAAGTCCTAAGTGTAGAAACAAGCTCTACTATATATTACATTATCAATGGAAATGGTTTAAGATATTTTGCAGCTGAAAATAGGGTACTTGGCAATAGCTAATATACAGTATAAACATGTCGAAAGTTTAATACTGAGCTAACGAAAAGAAGTCGAAGAACGACTAACGAGTGTCAACAAAACTATGGATAGCTAGTAGCTGAAGTAGTAGTAGTTCCGAGAGATCCGACAGCTGCTAAGCTAACAAAAGGCACGCAAAAAAATAAATAAAAACTCGACCTGAATGAAATACATATGGCGGGAAACAGTATCAGGACCCGCTTCGTGTCTGCAGGGCAGTGAATTGCCACAGAGTGTTCACATTTCATTGTTGATTACGTCACTGATAACACCAATCAAAAGATGTATCTAGATCTTATAATTTTAATTTTAAATTATAAGATCTAAATAAATTTTTACTGTTTACGTATGAATTTTTAAGAAATATGCTTCCCGGAAAACCGAAGACATTGTGACGTAAATGGTGTTATCAGTGACGTAATCAACATAGAAATGTGAACAATGTATGGTAATTCACTGTCCTGCACACAAGATGGGGTCCTGATACTGTTTCCCGCCAAATGTATCCCATTGCGCCGTTTAATGACGTCACTGACACTAGTACGTCATTAGTTGTCGTGACGATGCTTTAGTACCGTGATGACGGCCAGTGTCGAAACATTTTGGGCGTGGCCGGCGATCCGTAAATTAACAGGTGTGTTTGCACACCGGTCATCTGGAATTATTTTTTTTAATCAAAGTTATTTCTTTGTATTAATTTTTGGGGTCCATTTGTTTTAGCAAGCAAAACATTGTCTTTTCTGTTTTTATGGTTTGTTTGTGTCATCTAGCTTAGATTGACTGAAACTTAAAAGTTTAAATTAAAATGTAACCAAATTTATGTCAAATTAATTTTCTGTTTATGCTCTCACCATATCAACTTGTACATTTTTTTTCCAGATCCAACACCCACGGATATAGTTACAGGTAAAAGATATTTAGCCTCAACATTTTGCTCATAAGTGCTTAAACCTTTGTTGAGCTCCGTTTGGTATAGCGAAAAAAAACTTTTCGCGTAAAAATGCGAAACTTTCTCTCGCGAAATCACGCGAAAATTAATGCGTAACTAACTGCGAAATAACGCGAAATTGTTTTGGCTGTACCAAACTGATCCAAATAGGATTTCGTAAAATTGATATCTAATTAGAAGATGCTGAAAAAGTTTGTTTTTCGAATTATACGGGCAATCAGAAATAGTTGCAATGACAAGCGTAATAAGGTGTTGCGAGACAGAATAAATATCGTGTATAAATGTGCTGAATCTTTTCTGAACACGTACGTGTATGTATTATATATTACACTTTTCAGCACGACAGAAACGCTTTGAAAAGCATTGATCGAATATAAACGCGTTTATCACAAGTCTGTATGACGTCATCCGAGTGCCGAGTGGTAATTAAGGGACCAAGTAAAAATCCATTAGACTTCTGATACAACCTTGATAGCAGCACTACGATTACGCAAACACTCGGTAGGGGGTGAAAGTACAATTTACATACATATACCGTGAAATGAAAGCCTTAAGTAGTTCAATTTCAAACCAGAACTTCTCGAAATTTTAAGAGAGCAGAGATTCTGTTTGATTCACTGATCTACTAACATTATTTATAATTAACAGGTAACTGCGAGGATAAGATCTCCTATTGTTCCCGATACGACCAAAATGTATGTCATTCTTACAAACAGTGGGCCTCGGACAACTGTGCTAAATCTTGTCGTATCTGTACAGGTGAGATACAGTATAATACTGCATTATGACGTCATTCATACACCATTATGACATCATTCATACACAATATTGACGTACTAATACATACACAGTCATGATGTAATTATACATATTTCTACCATTATATATGACGTAATTCATACATTACGATGCAATTCATCCATTATGACGTTTTGTACACCGATATGACGTAATTGATACACTATTATGACGTAATTCATAAACCATTAAGCTGTCACGAATTTATTAGGTTTGATATATCTGAACTCCGGTTCTACGATATAACACGGGTATATGTTGATTATTTCTTAATTAACGAATTAATTAATCGACGTAATTAACGGCAACGTCAACTCACTACCGTCTTACAGTGGGAAATACTTTCATATATGAAATAAGTCATATGACGGATCGCCGGCCACGCCCACTATGTTTCGACAAGGGTCGATATGCTTAAAATTGGCGTTTCGTCGACCATCCGCACAATGTTACGACAAAGGCCGCCATCACGGTACCAAAGTCAACTAATAACGCATTAGTGTCAGTGACGTCATTAAACGGCACAATTCAGGCCGAGTTTTCATACTTTTTGCGTCTAATTCAACTATGTCGGAACATTGTGGGCGTTGCCGGCGATACTGAAGAAAGAAAAGTCAGCCTGAATTTTGCGGCTTAATGACGTCACTGACACTAGAACGTCATTAGTTGCCGTGACGCTGCTTTGGTACCGTAATGGCGGCCAGTGTCAGAACATTGTGGGCGTGATCGGGGATACGTCAATTTACCAATTGATTTTTACACAGCTAGTGGAAGTAGTGGTCACAGTTATGGCTATCATTACCCGAATCATATTAGCATCATATTTGGATGAAGGGTAAGTACTGATTTACATCCATTGTTAATTGACCTTTCTTCATCCCCACCAAACCTCGCCCCATTCATAACAATGATTCAGGGTAAGGTGGTTTGTTTCGTGTTGCTTTACGTCACATCGGCATTGTATTTTTTCAACGATTCGTGACTAGACAACGTGTTCTTATTTACGAGACAAAAGTGAGACCATAGATAGTTCAAATATATCAAATATATTCAAAAACTGTTAAGACAATGAATTCTTATAATTAATCGAAGCAAAAGTCAAACCTTTATAAAGCCGTGCATATTGCAATAATTGCCAAAGGTATGTAAAGTAAAAATAAATAAATAAAGAAATAAATAAATAAATAAATAAATAAATAAATAAATAAAAGAAAAACAACAACAGCGTTTAACTTTGATGAGTGGTCTCGTTGACTGGCGTGTGGGCACAGCTTAGGGTCGAATCCTTCTCGAGCAAAATTCGAGGCTAGTATAGTCTGTCAGTTTGTCAATTAAGTTTGCTTGCCTAGGGATTGTTTTTGTGTATTGATTGTTTTTTGTTTGTTTGTTTGTTTTTTTTTCTTTAGGTATTTGGTTTCAGCATCATCCAAGAATTAAATCTCTGGAATTGAAAACACATTACATGTATTCCCGCCACTCAAATACGCCACTGATTTTCGGGTCATGATTGCCCCCCCCCCTCTCATTCTTGAAAACTTGCAATAGAGTTGCTTCACGTGGTTTAATACCGTAAGCATAGTCTCTGGTAAATAAAACATGATTTATTTTACTTTTTTAATTTTTAAACGATAATTTTTAACTTTTATTATTTATTTATCTTTCAGCACAAACAGAACTTTGATGAATATCTATTATCTGACTTTGTTTAAAATAAACATTGCCCAAATTTGTTATTTACATCTTTTATTGTTATATTTGACACTTCCGAATTCCCCATATTCAGGGACTATGATCCATTAACGTCTGTACGGAATGTTATATGCAGCAATATACCTGCTTATGGTGTATTTATTTCCAAATTAATACGCTACGGTAGAGGTTGTTCCCGATACGGGACTTTGTACAACGAAGCAGGCTGCTTGCAAATAAATTGTTGACTCGGAGGCTTATCAAGGCCCTCAAAACGTTTTATGGCCGTCATAACAGTATTGTTGATAAGTTTGAAGTTTCTGTGTCCAGAATTCCTGGATATATTTGACGTTCAATAATGAATAGTTCCGTGTTCTTTTCACACAATTTTGATTACACACGTGGCGTTGTAGCTAGCTAAACAGGAGGTGCTTACCCTTCCGGAGCACCCGGCCTCACTTCCCTGGTGGAAGTTCAAGTGTCTAACCTAACTTGTCAGTTCCAAAGTTTTTACTTTGCTTCTGGATTGTGATTCGGACATGGATTTGTTTGTCTGTTGTTTATTATATCCATTGAATTGAATATGCAATCGCATAAGTTGGGTTACATGTACAGTAAAATGGTGTCATTCCTGGGAACAAGTTATACGCTGGCGGACCTGTAGACATTTTGTATTATTGAAACGGCTGAGTTGTGTAATGGAGATTTACACCGCAATCAAGATTGTTTCACTTAACTATTGAAGCCATCACTGCTTGGTGAGGAAACCGGAGAAGAGAGGGAAAACCACCGACCTTCGGCAAGTGAACTAACAAACTGAGGAAACCGGAGAAGAGAGGGAAAACCACCGACCTTCGGCAAGTGAACTAACAAACTTTCTCACACTAGGATTTGTCCATATGTGATTGGAACCTAGGCTGTGGGAGGCACTGTGCTCCGTAAGCCGGTGGTTAAAACCACTCGGCCATACCTTTTATATAAAAATTGGAGCCTGGCTTGAAAGTTGAGATTATTTCATTTTAATCGAGTCAT
This sequence comes from Anadara kagoshimensis, assembly GCA_021292105.1. Taxonomy (NCBI): domain Eukaryota; kingdom Metazoa; phylum Mollusca; class Bivalvia; order Arcoida; family Arcidae; genus Anadara; species Anadara kagoshimensis. Next base: position 21,780,994 of record CM037872.1, on the reverse strand, counting down.
CACCAGATACAGACAAAACTGTAGAAAGTAATGCCCGTATGGAATGTGTGCAGGATTATAAGGTGCATTTATAATCGTTTATCTAAGCGATGTTGAATGTTATAATGATCTGTTAATTTTAAAATATTGCCAAATGCGGGTTTCACCTCACTTTGAGTATCATCGTTTGTTGAGTATAAGAGGAAAAGATCAGCGATGACAATGCATGAAAAGTGAAGTGTAACCTTTTCTCCTTTTACAAATGTAATCACACTTAGCAGAGAACGCATTTTTATAATGCGCAAGATTTTAAGTTCAAAACTACCGACAACCGTGACCAAGATTTTAACAAGCACCTTACATTTTGAAAGTCACAGTATAAAGTAACTCAAAAGCGAACTTCAAAAATTTACCGTCACCTCAGTTATAGCCGGCGACTTCTTAATATAAGTGAAAAACCTTGATATTCTTGACCAGGTGTAATTATTAAGATCCTTCTCAATTTCAAAATAACTTTTCTCTCACTTCTATTTAAATGAATATATATAAATTGAAATTCACCATCCTCCTATAATTGGCTGTCTCAGCGGGGGATAATGAAATGCAAGTAGTTGCCATGGGTATAAATACTCTCGGTTCGAAACTCTCGTGAGATGTCACCTAGGATACATCCTACACCCTTTTTGTTGGACTCGTTATACGAATTCGAGAGCAGAAATAACATTTATTCCGCTGCATAAATTAACAAACCAAAAAAAAAAAAAAAAAAAAAAAAAAAAAAAAAAAAAACCACGACTGTATGTTATGTTATCCGAATTATATTATTTCTGTTTCTTTTTTTTCATGGGTCGGAACATTGAAGACTCGTTGGAAACGGAATATCAACAAATTATTTAAATATACATGTGGAATATTAAAAAAAGAGACTAAAACCAGCGACATTAAAATAATCTGTATTAAATGTCGCTGCTAAAACCATTAAAACGTTTATTAAAATATTCTGAAAAAGTGTTTTTTTTTTAATCTGGAGACATTTTTATGATACTTTTTAACCCTTTAATGCGCAAACATTTCCGTATAATTATGACAGGGGCGTATTTCTTTAACAATATACGTCCCTGATAAAAACGAGCACTGACCAGTCATTAGTTTATAAAGCCCGCCAAATTAAACTCATGGGAAGTAACTCTTTACGAAACCGGAAGTCAAGATAGAGTGTTTACCTAGCAACGTTAACAAAATGGCGTAAAAGATAGAATGGCGACAGAATTTCCACACGGAGAGGGATGATTACGTTCATTTCCTTAATAAGTGGATATTTCAGGAATATTTTGTAAATTATTTGAACAATTAATTGTCGATTTAAATAGAATTTTAATTGTCGCCATAAGTAATCGCTTAAAAAGTTAAAACAAACCTTACCAAAACACGACATTCTAAAAAGTCACGAAATGGCAGCCGCAGAAACACAACAGTTTCATGGCCATGGCATCGGCCCCACAAGCACAATCCAGGCAGTTGTATCAGAACAGAAGCGTATACCACTCGTTGCTCATGTCATTACCGATGATGATATTGGAATGCTGGAGGTAAATGATTCCAAATTACTAGAACCCCCCCTTTCCCCAGAATCGGTGGTGTTGACAAGAAAAGAATATTTTATCATAGACATAGTGTAAGAAATGGCACATATATTCCAACCATGACCATGAAGAAACATGCAAAAACTGCAGTCCTAGATTGATAAAATTTATTAGACTGTTTGAAAATTTTTCAAAATTTGTCCTTGCAAGTGAATCTCTATCTTACACTCAAGAACACAACAACAGGCCTCACCAGCATACCCTGTATCAATTTCATTACCATTTCTTTATTTAGTCGACAATATTTGTAAGCTTTAGGCTTGTATGGGTACATTTTTGTCTTTGACTTGTTTCAAATACCCACACTTTCTCTGAATGAAAGCACTCGGGGTTGCAACCGTAAATGGGGTTCATCTGTTCGATGTGATCAGCACCCATAACGTTGGTGGGGAGGGATTCGGAAAACATTTACACAGTGAATTCTGGAATAACAACAATATCATTTTTATAGGCAAATGTAAACTGATTCCGTATCCAATGGAAATAATAAGTTTCGTACAAATATTAGGGGTACCATGTCATACAGGAGCAAACCCTATTCAACAATTTGTTACACATCTTATCATGAGAAAGGCATAATGGTTTAGTCCCAGATTGCTCCCAACAGAGGACCCCATTCAATAAATGTTCAAAATACAAATGTACAATGACACTTGGTCTCTCTTGTCAAGCAAAGATCATCAGAAACAAAGGCTTAGTCTTAGACATATTTCATATTTGTCATCATTGTATTTGAAAATTTAAGATTACTTTTTTTTCTTTCCAGGGTGCAAAGTTACAGCCAATACACCTAAACAGAGTTGTAAAACTTCTAACAGATCCACATTCTGTAAGTTATTAGTGTTGCTGTTGGTACCATTGTGTACATTCAGCTGTGTATTTGGGGAAATTTTTATAGAAAACAAAATAAAACTTTTCAGAGAAAATCTAGTGTTTTAAGTATTGTTCATTTACCTCAGTACTTGAATCTAGTCATAATGGGAAATAACTATACATACTCTACAATTATGAGCTCAATGTCTGAAATGAATTCCCCCCTCCCCCCCCCCAAAAAAAATAAAAAAAAAAATAAATCAAAAGGCAATATTAAAGCATGATACACTTTTTCTTTCTGATTTTGAATATAGAAAGATAGATTTTGAGTTTATTTAAAACTCAAACTTTAAAACAAAATTTTTATTTTCAAGTGTATTCTAAAATGGTACATGTGTGTTTTTGCAATGTTTTGTGTTTTCAAATATTAGTGCTATATTATCATGATTATTGACTATTACTTATCTCCAATACAGTCCTTACTGTTATTCATTTTCTGTCATATTTTCATAATCAATAATTTTGCTCTACTTTCAGGTTATGCTGTATGACAGACATGTCAATGCATTACAAAGAGTCGTTAGACATTACCAGTCTGGATTTGTATCCTTTTAATCATCATGTATGTCCCATTGCTCAATCTAGGACTTTTTAGAAGGGGCTATTTTTAAAATCTTTCATTTAAAACACCATAATATCATTATTTTTGCAATCATGTAATGTTAAATATGTCCCACTTCTTAGGTCTAAACAATGGGGTCATTTGGAAAATTAAGTGATCAGTGGCCCCATGGGCCCTTCTAGAATGAACACAGTATTGCAGGGTTCGTACAGGCCTGGAAAAGTCCTTAAATTTTTAGGTTTGCCCTAAAAAGACCCTAAAATCAAGTCTGACCCTAAAAAGCCCTTGAATTTATCCTGAAGGCACTAAAAAGCCCTTGAATTTTGCCAATTAGGTGTTGATATTAAGTGATTGTAAATAGACTGATCAAATAAAATAAATAAGTCGCATTGAAATGAGCGTTTTAAAGGTACATAGCCCCCCCCGAATGCCCAAAATCAACCCCCACTTCAAGTGTCATTACTATGAACATGTAAGTAATTGTTTTATTGATTTAATTGTCTTTAAACCAATGTTTTTCTTATAAAATTGTCCCTCTGATTAGGCCTTAAATTTGGAAATGAGACCCTGAAAAGATCCCAAAAAAGTCCTTAAATTTGGAGTCCAAATGTCTGTACGAGCCCTGTATTATGTCAACCTTTAAAGAAATGTGTTGCATAGTGATTGGTTAACTTGCTGGGTACATAGAAGGCGAGCTATCAGCATGATTAGGCTAGACTATTTTTCCTGACAACCCATTTTCTGGTAGTATTCTTTCTCTTTTAAAGGTCGAGACTACAAATAACTCTTTTCACACTCATTCCTTTGGCATGCGTATTATATTTTAAAACTGGAAATTTAAATGCCTGTACTTTTGTTATTACAATATACCTTTTTTACCTCCAATTTGAAAACTGTTAATAACCCGAAAAATCATCTATTGGATAAAGCTAAACATTTCTTAACATATATTTAGCCTATGAAGGATTTGGTTCAGGTGTTTAAGATCCTGAATGTTCTGGCTGATCGAGCACCAGACCAACCATTGTACGAACAGCTCATCTGTGACATATTAAAGATATGTAGCCTACCATTCCTCAAAGAGAAGTCATCTGATGAACTTGTGTATGAACAGATTGTGACAGAATCAGTGTCACAGCTAGGTAAGTAATATCTATATATACAGAAGTGATGTCATTATTACCACTGGTGATCAACTGTCGGTCATTGTAAGAGCAGCGATCGTAATAATCCTGATAATTGATCACCAGATAAATAATCAATCATTGTCGACATTGTCGTGTAATTTTCAAATTGTTGTCAAGTCACTTTCTCTTCTGTTTAAGAATTTGATAAATTCCACATATATTTACTGTAAATGTACTTAATTTCATGGGTTTTAAATTTGAAAGGTTTTTAAATATCTGATTTTTTGCAGGGTGTAATATTGAAGGATTTATGAAACTGATTAGAAGATCGAGATTAGTAGAATCTTACATGGGTAACAGTTGGAGATATCTTTTGTCTTACCATGTAACTGGTGTAGGATTCTTTTTCTCACACATTTGCAATATAAAACTTGATTTGTAAACAAAAAATTGCATCACATGTTCAGTTTTCATGTGACCATCCGTGTCTACTGAGATTGACCTAATCAACTTTTGTTGACGTTCTCACATAAAATGATTATGACATAAGCGTGTGTAAGTGATTGTGACATAGACAAATACGGGAGTTTAACAATTTTATCCCTTGATTACTCTCTATGGTTAGAGGTAAGAACGTGTACCGTCTGCAAGCCAGGGGGCATTCCCCTATTACCTACATATATACATGTGCTAGTATATATATAAATGTATCTACATTATATTTTATTTTCTTAAAGTGTTTCGTCAGAAAATAAATAAATAAATAAATAAGACTGAAAAGTAATCTTGACCAAATAAGTACCCACAATATTGATTGATGCAAGGTTGAATTATAGTATTTTTTAAATAAATAAATAAATAAATAAATAAATAAAAACATAAATAAATTTTGAAACATGACCTTGAATGCCGCATCAATATACACTTAAATATTTTAAATTTTTTTTTTTTATTTTTTATTTTTATTTATTCTTTTTTTACTTTTTCTTTTTTTTTTTTTTTTTTTTTGATAGACACACAGTGAAAAAATTCATGTCATGTCTATCAATTAAATTTATTATTTATTTATTTATTTATTTATTTATTTATTTATTTATTTATTTATTTATTTATTTATTCATTTTAAATTTTATTTTGGAAAGTAACTTTATAAGGGAATAGTTGGTTACTTTAGTTAAAATGTTTGAAATAAATAGGGATTTTTTTTAAAAATAATGAATTGTTTACCATTTCATATGCCATTTTTATGAAATCATAAAATACAGATTATTTTATAAATAAATAAAAAAATATGACAACCAAAAGAACATATAAAATTATTTTTGAAACTATACAGATATTTGATGTTAAAATTTATTATATTTTTTTATTCACATTCTAAATACTTTTACAATATTCTCTAACATTCATACATTTCATTTATCAGTTTATAAGTTTGATGTTATCTTGTATATTGAAGTTTGTGTAATTGATAAAAACGATACTTTTAAATTCTTAATGTTATCGATGGATGCTGACCATAAAGGGGTTCAATTTGTCGTTTGTCGGTACGTGTCATGTATTGAGTCATCCGGTAATGTTGACAGGTGTGCGGAGGTGTGTGAATTACGGATACTAATTAAACGATTAAGACTTCAACACCATAATCTTGGTAATACATTACGGGATAAACAATTCATCAATGAGAAACTTTTTAATAAACAGCAATGAAACATGTAGATATGAGGAGCATCATATTTCTTGGAGCAAATATTGGGTACCGGAAAGAATAAAATGTAATTGTAATCGCCATAAGTACATCATAATTTTGGGTTCGTTTAATTAATTAAAATTAGTTAAATGTAATTCTGTCAAAGGCAATTATTTACATGCATACAGAATATATCGATTCGTTTTTCTCCCACATCAGCGTAAACTTTATAAGTTTTGATACTATTTGAAGAAAAGAACAACTGATAAAGTTCTTCCACAAACTTGTATGTATTCAAGATTGTTTTTCTAGCTATAGACTGCCTATTATTAGTATCATATCTTTGTCCTTATAGCAAACATAACCGTTTAATTTTATTTTTAAAGTTTAAAATGCTAAACAAATATATTAATTATACTTCTTTAATTTGGTTTATTCATTTTTATCATCTTTTAATTTTAACTGTTTTTTTATTCTTGATAGTTTTAATTTCTAAAATATTAAAAATAAACATATTTGACTTAAAGAAAATATAAATTTATTAGTAAGAAATAGTTTTGTCACATAAAATATATATTTATTCATGAATGAATGTAAATATATCCCATTTACGGCAATGTTTGACCATTTTAAAGCGTTACCAGCCTTAGACCTTTATTACGACTGCCCCCTCAATTGCAAATCACGTTCAATCGCGTCCAATCTCGTAAGGGTCTTGCGCATGCGTAATAAACAATGTTAAACTCCTCTATTGTTGGTTGAGACAAGGTATAACTATGTTGGAAATTCAGCGTGTAGCCTGTCTCAACTCTAGGGTTAGACAAGGAAATCCCACATGGGTAAAAAACAAGGGATTCTCATGTGACGGGTGTGAAAATATGTATTATTTTATGCATGGTACAAATTTTTGCAGAAAATTTTCTTTCCTGAAATAAGCAAAATTTTCTGGTAGTACATTGCAAATAAAACCGTGTTTAATTTTCTTTTGTTTCTGTGTATTCATGGTAATTAATTAATTAATTTTAGGTTATTTGATGCGAGTTCCGAGCAGAGAAGTACGTCAACAAATATGTAGAACACTTGTTAGTTTTTACAGCGAAACTCCCACATCACAATCTGTACAAAGTAAGTATAAATGAACCAGACCAAGTCAAAAGAGCTAGCCTTGTTTTCACAGTATTTCCTTAACTAAGATTTTCCTTTAACTTAAATTTGTCAGAATCGTGATCTTAATAATTTCCTTATTTCATAAGATACTGGTGTTCAGGAATTTAAGGTCTCATTTTGAAGATTGGTTCAAGCTGTGTTCTAGTTTTGATGATAATTGGTATATTGAGTTCCATAAACAATTGCCAAAACTAGCTAGATTTAGTTAATGAACAATTTTGAAACTGGGGCATGGAAATTTTTTACATCATAAACTGTACAATTTAAGTTTTACTGCTTTCTTTTATTTAAATTTTATTTCAATTTGAATCCACATCATTTTCACCAAGCTATGTACCTCAGCTTACGTTTCAGGGACTTTTTTGACAATTATTGATGAGCAACAACTTCAGACAGCAAACTCTCGTTACAGACTCAATTGCCATAATTGAATTTTAAACTGAAAATATTTTCTAAATTAAATTTTCATTGTTGAAATTTTACAATTTTTAATTTGCCTTTTGTTTCTGTAATTTTATTTTTTTTTTAAATTTTGCCTTCTCTTTTTTCAGAACATAAAGCTACATCGATGTCATATAACCAGAAAATTGTAGAAGAAAGTGATGTATCTGAAACTCTAGTGAAGGTAGGACCTTTATACATAAATAGCTTCATTGTTTATATTGTAACTAAGTGCATTGGTTTCTTAGTTCCTTTTTTGACAAATAAATGTTTTATCATTTCTTAATTAACTTATGGGTTTGGCCATCAGTAAAATGTACCAGTTAAATAATTTTAAAAAATGTGGGTTTCATGGTGCAGTGAGATATTTGTAGAAAATTAAGACCTATACAAAAATGGTGTCATTAAAAGAAATTGAAATGTTGGTACTTCATTAATCTTCTATGGATCACAGCACCTCTTACCGCTAAAATGTTCGTATCTCACCCAGAACAGATCTTAATATGAGAAAGTTTGTCAGTTTGTTTGCTGAAAGTTAGTGCCAGTGGTTTTTAGCTCACCTGGCGAGGCGTGCATGCGTGCGTGCGTCAGTAAACTTTAATCTTCTCCTCCGAAACTACTGGGCCAACTGAAACCAAATTTGCCATGGAAGGTCCTTGACAGAGTCTAACTATAGTTTGTTCAAATCATGATGATCGAATATCCAAGATGGCCGCTGTTGCTAAAAATAGACAAAACCTAAAATAATCTTCTTCTCTTGAACCACTCATTGGAGGCAAAAACTGATGTGATATTTGGATTCTTCATAGTCTTAACCTTTAAGTTTGTTCATTTCATGAAATTTGATTTAAAAATAGGTTACGCGTTTTTGCGTTTAAATTTGCAAAAATCGTAAAATATTTTTAAATTGTTATAACTTGACTATATGACCAGATAATGACATGGGGTTTTCAGTTTTGACATATTCTTGTAATTACCTTCAAAATGGTGTCAAGGTCAATTATGAAGATCATGACCTAATTTTTTACCTTTCTTATATTATTTATTATCTTGAAAACTATTAACTTTTTGTATAGGCATGTATATTAGAATGTTGTAGGTATTGATACAATGATCATTTTGATGTATAGAAAAAGGTCATTGGTCCAAAGGTCAAGGTCACAGTAGCAAAACAATACCAAAATTGTTAATTATCTTGAAAACTATAAACTTTTTGTATAAGCATGTATATTGGAATGTTGTTGGTTTTGATGTAACGATCATTTTGATATATAGATTTAGGTCATGGGTTCAAAGGTCAAGGTCACAGATGCATAAGAATACTGAAATGGTTCATTATCTTGAAAACTATTAACTTTTTGTATAGGCATGTATATTAGAATGTTGTAGGTATTGATACAACGATCATTTTGATGTATAGAAAAAGGTCATGGGTCCAAAGGTCAAGGTCACAGTAGCAAAACAATACCAAAATCATCAATTATCTTGAAAACTATAAACTTTTTGTATAGGCATATATATTGGAATGTTGTTGCTTTTGATGTAATGATCATTTTGATATATAGATTTAGGTCATTGGTTCAAAGGTCAAGGTCACAGATGCGTAAGAATACTGAAATGGTTCATTATCTTGTAAACTATGAACTTTTTGTATAGGCATGTATATTAGAATGTTGTAGATATTGATACAACGATCATTTTGATGTATAGAAAAAGGTCATGGGTCCAAAGGTCAAGGTCACAGTAGCAAAACAATACCAAAATCGTCAATTATCTTGAAAACTATAAACTTTTTGTATAGGCATGTATATTGGAATGTTGTTGGTTTTGATGTAACGATCATTTTGATATATAGATTTAGGTCATTGGTTCAAAGGTCAAGGTAACAGATGCGTAAGAATACTGAAATGGTTCATTATCTTGAAAACTATTAACTTTTGTATAGGCATGTATATTAGAATGTTGTAGGTATTGATACAACGATCATTTTGATGTATAGGAAAATGTCATGGGTCCAAAGGTCAAGGTCACAGTAAAAAACAATACCAAAATCGTTAATTATCTCGAAAACTATAAACTTTTTATATAGACATTCAGATTAGAATATTGTAGGTTTTGATGTAACAATCATTTTGATATATAGATTTAAGTCATTGGTTTCAAGGTCAAGGTCACAGATGCGAAAGAATACTGAAATGGTTAATTATCTTGAAAACTATTAAATTTTTGTATATGCATGTATATTAGAATGTTTTAGGTATTGATACAACGATCATTTTGATATATAGAAAAAGGTCATGGGTCCAAAGGTCAAGGTCACAGTAACAAAACAATACCAAAATCGTTAATTATCTCGAAAACTTTAAACTTTTTATATAGACATTTATATTAGAATATTGTAGGTATTAATACAACAATCTTTTTAATGTATAGAAAAGGTCATAGGTCCAAAGGTCAAGGTCACGGTTGCAAAACAATACCAAAAAGATTCATTATCTGGAAAACTATGAATTTTTGTATAGGCATGTATATTAGAATATTGTTGGTATTGATGCAATCATCATTTTGATATATAGATTATGGTCATTGGTTCGAAGGTCAAGGTCACAGATGCAAATAGCAAGTTTCATAAATATCTAAATATCCACATCGGAGTTATTGCTCCTTAAATGTAGTATTTATTGTGTTTTTGTGTTGTTAACGGCCCAGGTGAGCGGTACAGGCCCTATTGGGCCTCTTGTTTCAGGGCACTCTGGTTTCCTCAACCATTCATGAACTGACTGTCTCGATATAAGTGGAAGAATCTTTGGCTGGAGTATAAAACACCATTTTTCTACTCTAAAAGATGCCAGTGAACACCTGATAGGTTAAAAATTATTACTTTTATTTACTATATTGTTTAAGAAAATGATGTTTCATTATTGAATTGCTTTTCTTCAGTAATGTTTATTTCTTTTTATTCTGTTTCCAGTCTTTAGCATTGCTGCTGGAGAATGATCTTGATGTTAAATTAGAAGTTTTAAGTTACTTTTGTTTAGTAATGTTACAGTGATTTCCCTAGAACGTGTAACAGGAGGTAGATTGACTAATCCAACAGGCCAGGGGTCAAGGGGGGGGGGGGGCACATAGGGCTCCTTGACGAATAATGATTTTCAGGTCTTCTGTAGGCAATTTTATGAATTCTAACTGACCAATTTTTAGTTTTAGGTGGTCAAATTTGTCTGTTGCCGCCTCTTATGGAAATCACTGTGTTTATTTCTTTTTTCAGTTTTTAGCATTTCTGGAGAATGATCCTGATGTTAAATTAAGAGGTTTTAAGTTACTTTTCTTTTGTTCAATTATTCATTGATTATTTCTTTTTTTCTTTTTTCAGTCTTTAGCGTTGCTGGAGAATGATCTTGATGTAAAATTAGAGGTATTAAGTGTTCTTCAGCATTTCTCTAAAGAATCAGGTATGTAACAGGTCTTGGAGTATTCACTCATTCATTCACCCAGACGAGTAAAAAATTTTGTCCGGATTATTTGCCACAGTACAGGCACTAAGTTAATTTTGTGTCTTTATATTGTGATTCAGTTACAACTGTTTTATTTAGATTTCTACTCTAGATCTTTCTTGTATTTTCTAATTAGCTTTTCCCCCCAAAATTGCAATAAACAACCAATTTTCCGTATTTCTTGGACTCCAATACTAAGAAGGGAGTATGATAACATCATTATGATTATACGTACAGTACCATAAACATTACCAGTACAAATAATTTTTGTCATGGATTATCTGGAATAAAGATATAAACTAGTGTTTAGAACAAACTCTGTTTTAATTTTTTTGCTTCCTTTTCCTGTTTTAATCAATGATAAAAATATATGCAATAAAACCAGCTATAGTGGCCACGTCTATATAATGACCACCTGTTCATAAAGATCAGCAAATTTTCAGGTCTGCTCCCTTTGTTTCATAACCACTGCGGTAGCTCAGTTGGTAGAGTGCTCGCTCCGTAAGTGGGAGGTCGTGAGTTCGAACCCCGGCCAGGTCTGACCCAAGACTTAAAAGTGGGTAGTGACTGTTCTTTCGCCAAGCACTCTGCATTACGAAATGAAAGTCATGGTTCTTTAGGATGGGAACTTAAAATAAACGAGGTCCCGTGTCTTGGTAGGCTTGGCACGATAATTTACCCAGCTGTATAATGCCATTAGCGCAACGCACAGGCAAAATTTCTGCACCTTCGCCTATAGCTGGCGACATCTCGATATAAGTGAAATATTCTACACTGTGACATTAAACACCATTACTCAACTCAACTCTCAACTCCTTTGCTTCATATTTCAACAAAAAGGAATCTCTGTATAAAGACTACATATCCATAAAGGTAATTTTTCTTGGTCTAATTGGTAATCATTATATTCAGAATTTACTGAATTCTTAAAAATACATGTACTTGTAAATGTTTTTTCAGCTAAAAACTGTGATCAGATGTTAAGAGCTGAAGCTGCCAGTAGAATTTGTTCACGTCTGATGGACACTGACCCTAGCGGTCAATTATTATTCAGATCGGTGGATACTTTATGGAACCTGCTAGAAAATGGTGACAATGGTCAGCTAGCTAAACAGCTGAACAACCATACATGTATTAGGTATGTGTATAAATGTTTATTTGTAATTATTTACACAATATTCATGTAAAACATGAACTAGTGATTAGTTTATTCCTATTAGATTAATGGAAATAAATCTTGTCAAGAAAGCTGAAAAAATGCTGATTTTAGATAAAACAACATTTAACCAACCGACAAACCAACCAATCAACCTTTTTTGTCAAAAGGTATTTTTATGACTAAAGCACTAGCTTACGGACCTCATGGCTTCTCAATGCCGGGGTTGGAATCCCATGAAGGCAGTACATAGTGGAAGAAAAATTGTCAGTTCATTTTTAGAAGTCGGCAGTTTTCTACAACTGAATGCCTCAGTTTAGGAGAGAAAAAATCTGGTAATGGGTGTAAAACTACATTACCACTCTTTAAACCTTTTTTTCAGAACTTGTTTTTGTGTTTTAGAGACATTTTGATTGAAAGTTGATAGAAAGTTTTATTCACTTTACATTGTTACCTATAATTTACAAACATAATTTTTCCGTGGCTGGCAGTGACGTGATATAAATGAAATGAGTCTTTTGAAAAAAAACTCATCAATTCAAAATCAATCTAATGTTTCTTCTTGACTTTTAATTGAATGGTTTTATTTTGTTTATTACAGTCAGTTACGAGATGCATTCATTTTTGAGTTAACACAATATCAGTTGGATATTTCATCTTGACTTTTTAGCTCACCTGAGCCAAAGGCTCAGATGAGCTATTGCAATCTATCACCGTCCGTCGTCCGTCGTCCGTCGTTCGTCGTGCGTCGTGCGTCGTCCGTCGTCCGTCGTGCGTAAACTTTACATTTTAATCTTCTCCTCCAAAACTACTGGGCCATATTTGATGAAACTTGGTGATTATCATGCCTGGGTAACAGCCTTTCAAAATTGTGTTCGGGGTTTGGCCACGCCCAACAAGATGGCCGCTGTTACTAAAAATAGCAAAAAGACAAAAAAATCTTCTTCTCTGAAACCAAAAGGTGCAGGCAAATTCTGATTGGATATTTGGATTCAGCATACCTGGGAACATTAAAATTGTGTTTTTCATGAAAATTAGACGAAAAATAGGTTACGCGTTTTTTGCGTAAAATTACATAATTTTTAAAATGAGACATTTATTGTTATAACTTCATAACGGCTGAAGATAATTGTATGGAGTTTTCACTGTTGATCTTGTCTTGCAATTTTCTTCCAATTGATGTCAAGGTCGAAGGTCAAGGTCATGTCCCAGTTTTTGACCTTTGATAAAAAATGCTATTTTTTTAACATTTCTTGTGGTAATGGCATAGGATTTTCAGTTATTTGTAGGTATTGACATGACGATCATTTTGATACATAGATCAGGGTCATGGGTTCAAAGGTCAAGGTCACAGATGTCCAAGAATACCAAAATAGTTAATTATCTGCATAATTATGAATTTTTTGTATAGGCATGTATATTAGAATATTGTAGGTAATGGCACAATGGTCATTTTGATATATGAATAAAGGTCATGGGTTCAAAGGTCAAGGTCATAGATGCCAAGGAATACTTAAATGGTTAATTATCTCAAAAACTATAAACTTTTTGTATATGCATGTATATTGGAATATTGTAGGTATTGGCCTAACGGTCATTTTGGTATATGAATGAAGGTCATAGGTTCAAAGGTCAAGGTCATATAATTGAACAAATATTAAATGGTTAATTATCTCAAAAACTATAAACTTTTTGTATAGGCATGTATATTGGAATATTGTAGGTATTGGCCTAATGATCATTTTGATATATGAATGAAGGTCATAGGTTCTAAGGTCAAGGTCATAGCTGCGAACGAATATTTAAATGGTTAATTATCTCAAAAACTATAAACTTTTTGTATAGGCATGTATATTAGAATATTGTAGGCATTTGCACAACAATCATTTTTATATATGAATGAAGTTCATAGGTTCAAAAGTCAAGATCATAGATGCAAACTAATACTTAAATGGTTAATTATCTCAGAAACTATAAACTTTTTGTATAGGCATGTATATTAGAATATTGTAGGTATTGGCCTATCGATCATTTTGACATATGAATGAAGGTCATAGGTTCAAAGGTCAAGGTCATTGATGCAAATGAAAACTTAAATGGTTAATTATCTCAAAAACTATAAACTTTTTGTATAGGCATGTATATTGGAATAAGGTACGTATTGGCCTAACGATCATTTTGATATATGAATGAAGGTCATAGGTTCAAAGGTCAAGGTCATAGACGCGAACAAATACTTAAATGGTTAATTATCTTAAAAACTATAAACTTTTTGTATAGGCATGTATATTGGAATATTGTAGGCATTTGCACAACAATCATTTGATATATGAATGAAGGTCATAGGTTCAAAGGTCAAGGTCATAGATGCAAACGAATACTTAAATGGTTAATTGTCTCAAAAACTATAAACTCTTTGTATAGGCATGTATATTGGAATATTGTAGGTATTGGCCTAATGCACATTTTAATATACAGATGTTTTAGCTGTTTATAAATAATATATTGTAGCTAGACTTTAAATATGTTATATATAGCATACTTATATAATAATTATTATAATTAATTTGCAAAAATACTTGCATATTATTGGCCCTTACTGCTGAAAATTTTGATATTCTCTTTTATTAATGTCATTGACCATTGAACCTCTGCATAAGATATGTACTCTTCCTCAGGTGAGCGTTAAGGCCCATGGACCTCTTGTTATTGAATGGTTTTATTTTGTTTATTACAGTCAGTTACGAGATGCGTTCATTTTTGAGTTGACACAAGGATACAGTCATTATGACCGACAACTACGGAATGATTTACTGGTAATAGCCTCCCTTGTGGCGTCAAAGTGTACCGAGGCACCATTTGTTGAAACAGGATTTGCTAAACAACTTACAACTTTTGCAACATTTCAAGAAGGTATTTATTTTTTTTCACTTTTTAATTAAATCACTGTTTTTGAGAACTCTCAGTTATGTGTTTGAGTAAGAATGCCATGTTAATTGGTTTCTGCAGGGTACCATGTGACTCTCCATAATTGATTGCGGGCCACACCCACAATGTTCCAACAAAGGCCCAGCATGCTTGAATTACACACAAAATGAATTAAAAAATCAGCCTTAATTGTGGCATCAAATGACGTCACTGACACTAGTATGTCATTAGTTGCAATGACGCTGCTTTGGTACGTGATGGCGGCCAGTATCGGAACATAAAAGGCATAGCTGTTGATTCGTCAATTGTTGTATAAAACATGCAAATGAAACCACATAAGCAAAAGTATTCCAAAAAATACCATCACATTTTGAGTATTTGTAATGTAAATGTTTTCCATAATGTTCTATACATAGTATCACATGTATTATGATGTATTTGTCATAAAGTATACGGGCAAACCCCATTTATTTTGAACAAACATTGTGATCCGACGGACTTGACTCGACAGGTCAATAGCAAGGAAGTTGAATTGAAAAAAAGAAAGGGAGGGGCGTGGAGGGCCGAACTCAACAGGTGACCTATAAGCTTAATCAGTAGAGCATCTCGCTAGTATTGGGAAAGTCCTGGGTTCGAGTTCAGGTTTTGCCGTTGCATTATTTCTCTTTCCTGTTATATTTAATCATTATCAATTTTTTGTTGTTGTTTAAAGTTCATGCTGTATAAGAGATGGTACAGAATAAATTTTCAGGATTTTGTATATTTTTATTTTACAGTTAAGACACATAATGTGCTGGTAAAACATCTAAAACTCAGTAAAAATCATGAAGACTTTGAATTGAAGAAGTTATTGTTTAATATCCTAGCTACATTAAGTAAAGATTCCACAGTTTTACCGGTAAGTAATGAATAATGTAAACTTGCCTCATTGTCTGGGAGCAGTGGATATTGCAATTCATGGTGGAAACATCTCCCAACATTTTGTTTTTGTTCTGTGTGTGCAAATTAAGATTTTTGAATCAATTCTGTGATTTTTTAAAGGTGTCAATCAAAAACAAACACTAATCCATATCTGAATCACAATCCAGAAGCAAAACTTTGAAACTGGCTAATTAGGTTAATCATGTGAACTTCCACCAGGGAAGTGAGGCCAAGTGCTCTGGAATCAAAGTTTTGAGGAAGTCCTTGTTGTCACTATGTTGTTGTTTAGTGTTGGTAATGACAACTAATCTGACCCCGTCTGAGGCTGGTAACTTTTTGGAAGTACTGGTTACTTTTTCAATATCAGACAAAGACAAGTTGAAAATTGGACTTATATCTAACACTTGTTTTCCAGATATCAGTCCACAACCATAATCTTGGTTTGCAGTAGCTCAGTTGGTAGAGTGCTTGATCCCTAAGTGGGAGGTCAAACTCTGACTGGGTCTGAACCAAGACTTGAAAGTGGGTAGTGACTATTCTTTCACCAAGCACTCGGCATTACAAAATGAAGTCACACAATACACAGGCAAAATTTCTGCACCTTTGCCTGTAGCTGGCGACGTCTCGATATAAGCAAACTATTCTTGACTGGGACGTTAAACACCATTACCCAAAGCAACTCAACTTGGTTTATAATAAAAATCAAAATGCCTGACATTAGACTTTTTATGGGTTCGAACCCTGACCTGGTATGACCCAAGACTTGAAAGTGGGTAGTGACTGTTTTTTTTCACCAATCACTTGGCATTACAAAATGAAAGTCACAATGCACAGGCAAAATTTCTGCACCTTCAACTATAACTCAACTCAACTTGGTTTATAATAAAAATGAAAATCCCTGACATTAGATTAAAATCTTTTTTGAGATTTTTATATCGGAACCTTTTGTCATGCCTTGGAACAACAACAAATTTTCTTTTCTGATGATGTTTTTTTGTTTTATTTTATAGATATTACAGCAAGGTCATTTGATGTTGGCTTTGTTCTCGTTCGTAAGACCGATAGAAAAAACGACACCTGGACCACGGGATTGGTCACAAGCACAGTTTGAAGAGCTCCAACTTCATGCAATGGCTTCTCTCTGTGACTTGTGTCCCTTGATGCCAGAGGAATACATGATGGTTCAGGGTAGTACCAGAATTCTACTACTTCTTGAGTGGTGTGTAGGACCAGGTTAGTATACAGATAATATTTTCATGGCGGAAATGGAGGCCATTGGAATTGTAGTTCTCATTTGAAATCTTGATTTCGTACCAGGTTTGAGTGATTACCACATTTTGACATCAGAGAATATTGGTTGTTGTTTATAATGCTGTTTGATGTCACATCAGCAATTTTGTAGCTATTTGTGATGAGAGAAAGTTTTTTAATCTTTATGGATTAAATTAAGAACAAGTGTGTACCGGTATATGGCTGAGATTTGAGAGTGTATTTTATGTCCTCTCTTGTACTAGCAAAACATTTAAACATTTTGGTGGGTGTTGCTAGCTAAACAGAAGATGCTTACCTGTCCAGAGCACCGGGTCTCATTTTCCTTGTGGATGTTTACAGTTTTAAAATTTTTTTATTTTGCTTTTGAGATTGTGTCTTGGACATAGAACGTGTTTGATTGAATTTTTTTAAATATGAAGTTATGGTTTTGGTCACAGAATGAACATATCTGTTATCTATCATATAATAGGCTGCTAAATCAATCAAGTCATTGTTGACAAATTGTTTCTCCTGTTGCCATTTATCTGTCCTGATAAAGTAGTTGGGGTTATATACGTTTTCAGTTTGAACGGTTACACTGTACACAGTATTAACATATACACATATTTATTACAGATGATTATGCTGGTCATGGAAACAGTTTCCATGGTAATGGTGGCCGAGGCAACAAGAGAGCTCAGATGAGATATTGTTTAAGACTCCTCAGGAGCGTATCCTCTTTAGGAGACCAGTTAATTATCAGAGATCTAGTAGATCAGGGTGCCATTGATCAGATTACAAGTAAGTTTGATAACACCCAAGGGACTCAGTGATAGACCCACCCACCTTAAAATCCTACAGAGGTGGATGAGTCTTGATTACTATACCCGCAATATCAGTTATTATTTATCAGAGATCTGGTAGATCAGGGTGCCATTGATCAAATTTAAGTAAGTTTTGAGAATCAATGACATGCCCACCCGTCTTGAAATGCTATGGAGGTGAGAGAATTTCTGATTTATATGCCCTCTGTATCAGTTGGTAATTTTCAGAGATCTGGTACATTAGGTTGTCATTGATCAGATTACTTGTAAGTTTGATAATGCTGGAGGGGATTATTAACAGACCCACCTACCCTAAAACACTACAGAGGTGGGTGAGTCATAATTACTATGGCCTCTATATTGATTGGACTTATTCAAACAGTGTTCCCTAATTTGCTTCTTTGAAGCCTAGTACATGTACATCTTAGCAGTAATTGACAAGCTCTCCTGGACAACTTGACTAGTTTTCAATCTTTCAATTAAGGATAAGGTGATTTTTACAGTCAAATTGCTTACGAAATGGATAATCGGTAAATCCATTATTCAATAGTTGTAAATATACTGTGCATGATGTTTAAGAAGTTTAAGTGAAAATTAATACAGATGGCATCAATACTTTTATAGTGGGCCTCCATGGCCGAGTGGTCTAAAGCAGACACCTATGGATCAAAGCTCCTCTCACCATTTTTGTTTGAATCATACTTGTGTGAGAATGTTTGTCAGTTTGCTTGCCGCCGAAGGTCAGTGGTTTTCTCCGGGCACTCCAGTTTCCTTCACCATTCCTGAACTGACTTCTGATATCGGTAAAAAATCTTGACTTCGCCGTAAAACACCATTAAAAAACTTTATAACTTGAGCCTTTGTCTGTTTTTATGTCCTGTCTAATTCAGGTCAAATTTACTTATTTTTCAGCCATATTAAGTAATGCTATGCAGAGTAATACAGAAGATGACTCAGTGGATGTTGAGATGCAGGCCGATATGTTGTTGATATTGTCGTGTATGTGTGAAAGTGATATGCATTATAAGGTAAGATTTTTACCAGGAAGTACCCTGGTACATATTTGATAAAAAAACAAAAGTCGGAACCACAATACAGAAGCAAAATAAAAACTTTGAAACTGACAAGTTAGATTAAACACATGAACTTCCAACAGGGAAGTGAGTCCGGGTGCTCCTGTAAGCACCTCCTGTTTAGCAAGCTACACCAATGCAACTAAAGTTGGCACAAATTCATCATAACAAAACATCAAGTTTGCAAACTAAATGGAGCTAGGTCAGATATGGGTTCAAAAGGACAAAATTTGATAAATCTTTTTAAAAACATTTCAATGAACCACATAATCAATTATCAAATTTCTTTTCAGTTAATTTTTACCAAATAAATGAATGTAAAAATTGTCACTATGAATGAATGAATGAATGAATGAATGAATGAATGAATGAAGAATGAATGAATGAATGAATGAATGAATGAATGAATGAATGAATGAATGAATGAATGAATGAATGAATGAAATGAATGAATGAATGAATGAATGAATGAATGAATGAAAACTTTAACTGAAAACATTCCTCAGTTTCATGATGACGATGGCACTCAACAAAATTATGACCTGACCACATATCTGATACCTCTCGCAGAAAAGAAAAAATAATTATTGATTTGTTTTACTTTTTGTATTTCAGAGTTTATTCGGTACAAAAGGTGTAGATGTGGTGATTCATTACTTGAAAACAAATGCTAAGTACCTGAGTAGTGGACTGGGACACCATCGTTTATTACTGGCCGCAGTGGACTGTGCCTGGTATGTTAAGTAATGTAAACTTATTTGTGAGGGTCTTTGACATGACAAGTTTGTAGATTGTTATTGTAATTTTTGAGTATAGGAGTGCTTGCATGTGACCAGTAGGATTTTGATATTGTTTTGGTACGCAAACCATCAATGGGCCATTTTGGAATAATCATAGAATAATAATATCTGTTATTCTCGTTAAGTGACCAGATTGAATGGAGTAATGGTGGTTTAAGCTCCTGTTAAAATTTCATTCATGTTGGAGAAAACCAGTGTCCACAGAAAATTACCAGCTTTCTGCTGGGGTCTTGAAACATTCCTCACTTCTTTCTGAGTGGGATTTAACCATTGGTGATAGGCACTGTGAGCGTTGGCTATTGCTTCAGACCACTTGGAAAAGAATATTAATTCATAATTATTATTGGAGTTATTTTATTCTAATAACTGTACAAAACTTTATATTACTACAATTTTAGGTGCTGTATTGTTGGCTGTTATACAACAGAAGATTATTTCCTGGAAAAAGAAGGAATATTTCTATTGGTGGATTTATTAGAGGTAAGAGGTCACTTTTTTATTTGATGTCTGTGGCTATGTGTCATATAAAACTGTTAACACCCATACATTAATCACTAAATAAAAAAACCCAAATGGCTTGTATAGGTGCTGTCTTGTGTTTTATTTAAATTTCCGTAACCAGTTGGAAGTTTTGATTCTTTGAAACAAATAACCTACAGTATTCAATCAATGATTTTTCAGCGGGGGCCATTTTCAGAAAGCTTTCTCCTAAATCAATATCTTTGCATTCATGTAATGTTAATTATGGCACACTAAGGTCTATGCAATGGGTAATTTTACAAACAAAGGTTCATCTGCCCCTTGACTCCTTCTAGAATAAATACTGACTAACCTTAAAATAATTATTTTAATTTATGGATCAGAAAACCTGAACTTTATCTTAGGAAAATTCATTCAAGTTTATGATTGTTGCTGTCAGCATGTTTGTTTGCATCCAAAGTTTACAGATTTGAGCTATAACGTTCTTCTTCACAGCAGTTTTTTTTTTCAATACTTCGCAGCACTTTTTTTTCTATAGAAGTCAAGAACTTATTGGTGAAGTGAAGGTTAAAATATTAATTAATGATTAATAAATCATTGCATTCTATCAATAGGTTTGTCCTAAGAACATGCACAACATGATACTTGGTTGTCTGATGGACTTAAGTGAGAATCCTAAATCCATACATCATATTCTGACGTGGCGTGGAGAGGGCAACCAATCAGCTCCGCATTTACTGTGTGAGATCTACAGAAATGATGAACGAGAAATGGGTGTTAAACGAAACAAAGATGGATGCATTTCAGATGTCCATAAACCATTGATGGGAACATTACAGGAAAAACAAGGAATTATCCCCCTTCCTGCCAGTAACCCGAGTCAGTCTATCGTTGACGTATCTGAAAATATGAGAGCAAAAATATATTCCATCTTCTGTAAAATAGGTAAGCTTTGAAACGTGGAAAAGTTGTCTCCCTTATCGTCAATAAGTCTTAGAGTTTGATATAAATTAAGTTTTACCTGTTTGTTTTTAATTTAATCAGTTTTCAAAATTTTGAATGAGTGGTTGTTTATATTTCTTCTTACAATATGAAATAAAATTAAAAATGATTAAATAACAAAAACTTAAATATAATGTATTAAAATATCTTATTTTACCAAGAAATTCATAGATTTATAATAGATTATTAAATTTGCTTTTTCTTTCAGGATTCACAGATTTACCAGGTTTGACAGTTGACGATCATGTCACACTTACCATCGTTGAAAAATATCTAGATTTCAAGGTTGGTTATTTTCTAACACTTTTAAAGTAGTTTACTTTTAAATAAAACTTGAAAGTTATTGTTAAAATTATATTAAAAGATAGAAAAGTCAATTTCTGTATCAAACTTATTTTCTACTTACCTTTGGAATGATTGCATTAGTAAATAATTTTTCTTAAGCACCAGCTGACACAGTGGAGAGATCCTAATGTGAACAACTTTGTCAGTTTGCTCACTAAAGGATGGTGGTTTTCACTAGTTAGTCGAATTCTCAGTATCTAAGTGGTCTGAAGGACCAGCTTACAAATCACAGTGCCTATCACCAGCTAGGTCCCATTCCTACTTAGACAGGCAGTAGTGTGAGAAAGTATGTCAGCTGGCTTGCCAAAAGATGAAGGTTTTCTCTGGAATGTCCAATATTCAGTGATCTAGAAGTCTAAAGTATCAGTTTAAAGATCACAGTGCACCTCACTAGGTAAATCCCAATTTAACTTAGATAAGTAATAGTGTGTGAAAGTTTGTCAGTTTTGCTTGGTAAAGTTGATTTTTTTTCTCTGAGTACAGTTTTCTCCAATATCCCAAAACTACCTTCCTTGATTTAAATAAAAGAATCTTACCTAGGCCATAAAACAGCATTTCTCCATTCCATTCCCCAGTTCTCAGTTATTCTTTTTTCTTTTACAGAGGGGAGAAGTTTGGAATGAGGTTATATCAGAATTAAATACAGAAGAAATCCGTCCAGTGACACCAGATAACGAAGCTATTGAAGCTATATCTAGAGCAATAGAAGAGCGAGCACAGATTGTGGCTGGAACACAAGTAGAACTGCTGGAAGCACAACAAAACCAGGATGTATTGGATGAACAAGAATTCTATGCAGAGGTATGCTAGTAGTTACTTGAGTTATCTCCTTTAGCTGGTTTATGTGTTAGATATAACATGGGTTTGAGTGGCAAGTGGCCAAGTTGTTTAAAGTGCTAGCATATCGGTCACAGTGCCTCTAAATGACTTGGTTCATATCCCACTCAGACTAGTGTGTAAACATTTTTCAGTTTGCTTGTCAAAGGTCAGTGTTTTTAGGCACTCTGGTTTTGCTAAGCATGTAAGAATTAGTCATGATCGGGCAATAAAACACCATTTCTTTATTCCATTCTAACTACTCCTTATTATGAAGGTAAAGTTGGATTATACACTAATTAATTCAAATTAATTGGGTTAGGGCTTCAGATTAAGTTTGTTTGGCACAAATTTAATGTTTCAGAATGATTTAAAATTAAGTACACATGTACTTCATATTTTTTATTTTTTTTAAAAAAAGTTGAAAACAATTTTGTATTACAGATTCGTGAAAATCACAGACAGAGAGAGAAGGCAATGAATGATTTCTTTGACTTTGTCGCAAGAACTTCCAATGTTAATATGCTGAAGGTGAGCAAAGGTTTTCATAATATATTATTACTAAACCTGTTTTTATTTTGCATATAATAACATGTTTTTATCACAGAAGCGATATTGATTTCTATAGACCTGAATGATGATGCTTGGACCACTTTCTTTAAGAAATTATGCTAGCTCAATGTTTGTTTGTTTTTCAATCTTACTAAAAAGGACTGAAAATTTTAACCCGAGGTCAATTTTTTGGTTCAGGACGAAACTTTAGCACTACAATTTCTCTGTCTCTCACAACAGGTGGTTGTTGATTCTGCTTCTCACATACCTATGTTTATGATATTTTTGTCACAAGATAAGTAGATATGTTGTTACATTACTAATTCCACCATTATGCCATACAGAGTATGTAGCCAATCAAAAACTATTCTTGATGTTGTGTGTAGGTTGTCTCATCAACATATATGTATTTAAAAAATAGTTGTGATAATTTGACATCTTGATATTTGTATTAATTGTTACTTTTCTTCATTTACCAAGGCTGCCAAGGAGAGACAAGAATTATCTATAGAAGCTTCAAGAATTCAAACAAATTACAAAGAATCGTAAGTAATAATTTTATCCCCCAGATCCTTCAAACAAAGTTGTAGACAAACATTCGCAGGGAAAAACATTCACAATTTTCACAGTGACTCTTGTACAGCAAAATTGTTATTCTTATTTGATACACTTTCCCTACAGACGGAACCATGAAAAATTTCTTTCTACAAAATAGTTTTGAAGGTTAAAACCCTGAAAGTTCCCTGCTATTGTTTCTTATTACACAGTTTTGGTTTTGCCACATTTCTTACCCTTTTTTCATTCACAACAACTTGATTGGAATATTTCTCAATGTCTCAATATTATAATGTAATATTTATAACCCACAAACAAAGTGGAGGACATATAGGTTTTTCTGTTTTTACTCTTCTTCTACTTAATCCTTGTACAGAGGGTTTCTCAGCTTGTCTAATGTCAGATATTTTCAAAACTTCTTAGGAAAAATAAGGGATGTGTGAAATTGTGTCTTTTTGCAATTTTGATTTGGACCAGGGGCCCATTTGGTTAAATTTTGGGTCCTGCTATCACTCAAATGAAGGACCCAACTGGTTTTCATTTGAGAGAACACAATGTGCCATTTATTATGTTCAACTTGTAATGAGGATAACTGCCTTTGAGAGATTCATTTGTATATTACAAAGAGTTACCTTTCTTTCAATTTGAACTAAAAAGAGATTCAAATGTTTCAATAGGGTATTCTGGTAGTAGTGAGAAATAAGCCACCAAAATTTAGGAAGCTTTTTTGATAAGGATTACATGCACTGGTCTTGAGTTTCACACACTAAAATTTTCCTGAACTGAAATAAGGCAAATTTTAAATCTTATTAATTTTGCTCATATTTAAGTTATTCTGTAATTTATGGTGTCATTTTGAAGATCATGTCAAGCTTATAATACCTGTATTTAGTTTCGACAAAAAAGTTTATCCGTAATTTCAAAAGAGGTTGACAAAATTTGCTAGATTTAAGTTAAGGAAAATCTTAGTAAAGAAAGGATGGTGAAACTTAGGCTTGAAGTAGAGTTCTAACAGTTTGTGTAATAATCTAGTGCTACTGTATTTCCATAAATTGATGGCACATGGTTTTTATTCTTTATTTCCTTTAATTGAAAATGTTTCCATTAAACTATCAATAAAATGCATTTAAAATGCACTGACCTAACCAAATTATATTTTTAATTAAAAACATTATTGTTCAGTTCTTCTGTACATAGAGAAATTTTGCGAAAATTGTGGAAATTATACACCAATTGGGTCTTATTCAAAGTTACATCAGGGCATTTAGGGTTAGGTAGGTCATTGTTGCTCGGGTTTTTTCCAGGTGTGATCATCATGAATATTCAAATTATGACATAACGTTTATAGTTGTTCGAAGTAAGAAAGTACAGAAGGGATAATTTTGACATAGTCATATTTGTTGTTTTGTTAAAAAGCTAAAAAATTGCTCTATGTACAGAATTAAGTTCACTTTTTTATGAATGAAAATAATTTTTCCCTATTAGGTCAGTATATTTTGTATTAAGTTTTGACAATTTTTTGCGAGTTTGTTGGAAAATACGACTTTATTCTTGCATTTTCCATGTGCACTGAATTACTGGAAATACAGTAGTTTGAACCTCAGCCTTGACATTTGTTATACAAGTTTTTTAATGGTTTAGATGTGTTTTTTTTCTGACAACTTTTGTTTGAATTATGAAAAAAGCTGCCAAGATATGTTATTATTTAAAGAATTTCTAAGTTAGACAACACTGATTTCAAGTTTCTGAAATGAAAACTGCTACTTCATTTATAAGTGTTGATGTCAATTATTCTTGATGTGATAGTTCTCTTTTCTAAGGTTGATGATATTCTATGGTAACTCTGATTTCCTCCACCTTTCCAAAATTGACCATCACTTGTGGAATATTGGTGAATTTCTATGGCAACTCTGTTTTTCTCCACCTTTCCATAATTAACCATCTGGATATGAATGAAATAATCTTGACTTGGGCATTAAACATCATTGCTCCATTGTATTTGTAAGATGTCATCCTTCATTCTAATTAAATTGTCAAACTGTAATGCTGAAATAAAAAAACTGCATAAAATAAAATAAAATCTTTTTCTAGAGCTAAGTGGTTCACTCATTGTAGTTGTGTGATTTTCTTTGGGAACTCTGGTTTCCTCCACCTATCCATAATCGATCATCTGGATATGAATGAAATAATAATAATAAACTGCAATTCTAAAATAAGATTTAGTTACGAGGCAGGCTGCTTGCAAATAAGTTGTTGGCTCAAGGATATTGCAAGCCTAGGTTTATCAAGGCCCTCAAAAAGTTTTATGGCCGTAATCACAATATTGTTGATAAGTTGATGTCTCTGTGTCCAGGATTGCCCTGGATATATTTGACATCCCATAGTTCCCATGTTCCTTTCGCACAGTTTTGATTACACATGTGGCAGTGTAGCTAACTTAACAGGAGGTGCTTACCCTTCTGGAGCATCCGGCCTCACTTCCTTGGTGGAAGTTCATGTGTCTAACCTGACTTGTCAGTTCCAAAGTTTTTACATTGCTTCTGGATTGTGATTCGGACATGGATTAGTATATTTGTTTATGATTGCAATTTGTGATAATTACTCAACTAAGAAGTTGCAGTTTCTTGGTGCCGAGTACACCACACCTGAATACTTGACACAGTGCCAAGCAGTTTGAATAATTTTATTCGAGCTATTTAGTAAATGACACATAGCTACAAGTTGTTTATGCCTGCAGAAATATCTTAAACGTATTGATTTTTTATTAATTTTGGTCAATTAAGCTTGTAAATGTAGCTTGTCATGATTTTTATTGGCAGTAAAATGACACGTGTATGCTACTTTAAAGTTAATAAAATCACTTCAAGCTTATCTACAAATTGTTATTATTGAAGGCAGCAGAAATATTGTGTCCAGAATCTCTAAAAACATGCCGCATCAAAAGAATTGAAAATTGACACTTGTTAAAAAACGTGTTTGCTTTTACTTTAATTAGAGCCAATTAGGTCCTATGTAACTTAGGATATGCTGGCTTTTTTTGTTGATAAAAATGACACAATAAGCCACCAGTAACCCGTCTATCTGTACAAACCTTTTAACAAAGCGACAAACCATTTAAAGTCAGTCAAAATATTCGAGCTAGACATGTCTTTTTATCAGACACAGTAAGTGTATTAAACACAACCACTGATTATAAAACTCCTGGACAATTATGTAAAAAATTACACCATTTCTTAATAAGTGCCAAATGAATTAATCTTTATTCTTCTTATTATTAAAAAATGACACCTTGATCTTACAGAGATATCTCAGAGACCTGTTATAATATAAAATAAAAATATAATTTGATTGCGGTAGATGTGTATTAGGTTAAATGGCCTTAGTCGTTACATCACAAATTACGATAAATCTATGCTTGAACATGTTCGACAGATACATGTATATTATTTCATAGAATGGTTACAATTGCGTTCATTTATTGATTAGTTAGTTCTCATGTTTTTTTTCTGTATTGCAGTGAGTCATTTCATAACACAGATCTTAAACCATTGCAAACAACAGTAAGTAAATGTATAAAAATCAAATATGTCGGGTGACTCATCCTCCCAAAATCAATAGACCTGACCTACAAAAAAATATTTACCGTTTTCCATTGAGAATGATGCTGGATTGCATTTTTTAAATGATGCTAGTTTGTGTTTTTTTCAATCTTGGCTTTTCAGTAATAATTTTTTCTTCTTTCTCTATTAAGTTTGGAATTAAATGTTTTTGCAATTTGAAAATTAAAGGAATTACTGATGTTAGAACCATCTGTCAGAATTTCTAAAAGTGGTCCTATTTGACAGATGGTTTTGCTGTTTGAATAAAAAACAAGTTCATAGTCAATCTTGGCTTTTCAGCAATATTTTTTCTTTCCGTGTTCAGTTTGGAATGAAATGTTTTTGCATTTTTACAATTAAGGCTTTAATAAATTTGAAACCTGTATATGAAGACCATCTGTTAGAATTTTCTGAAAATGGTCCTATTTGGCAGGTGGTTTTTATATGTAATATATATTGATTGGCTGTTAAAATTGTAGTCTTCTATTGTCAGTGTAAAGGTTTTGAAAACAAAACCGGCACAACTGGTAAAATGCCAATTATAAATCCTTATCTAAAAAAACATATAAAAAATTCAGAATTCATAAATCAAATATCATCTTTAGTTTTATTGGAAATGTTCCTCTAGTTGTTACTATGAATTCTAAATTGTAAGAGACCTTGGTTGCCAAGTGGTTTAAAGTGTGCACTTATAGATCGCAGCACCTCTCATGGCCTTGGATCGAATCCCACTCATGACCGATCCAAGTGTGAGATCAGTTGTTAGTTTGCTTGCTGAAGGCGAGTGGTTTTTTCCTGACACTCCAGTTTCCTCCACCATGCCTGAACTGACCATCTCAAAATAACTGAAATACTTTTGACTAGGGTATATATTTATTTATTTATTTCTGTAGGTATTCAGTGGTAGGCATGTCACCGTAGAGAGTACACCTAATGATTTGACTGGAGGTCCACTGATCAATTATGATTCTAAAAAAGGAACGCTAAGAGAGAGAAAAGTTGTTAAACAAAAATTGCCATCTCAGAACACTATGTAACAGGTATGTCTTTAGTTTCTAGTCAGGCTGGGGGTATTGTAAGACCTATGTGGTCGTGTAATGAAGGGAAGAGTTGTGTGATAGTAGTGTTCAGTAGACAGTGCTTCGTGGATGGAATAAGGGAATTTAATTTTTTTTTAAATTTGTAAAGCACTTGACTGATGTGGCAGAGGTACCAGGTTCAAAACTCAGCTGAGACAAAATTCAGTTTTTAATTAAGTCTTCCACCTGGTATACTAGTTGAAAGACTAATTGCTTCATTTTGTTCTCCATTATTTTTAACCACTGCAATAGCTCAGTTAGTAAAGTGCTTGCTCAGTAAGTGGAAGGTTGTGGGTTGAACCCCGACCAGATCTGACCCAAGACTTGAAAGTAGGTAGTGATTGTTCTTTCACCAAGCACTCAGCATTATGAAATGAAAGTCATGTTTTCAAATTGGAACTTAAAATAAACAAGGTCCTGTGTCATGGTAGGCATAGCACAATAAAGATCCTGCTGTATAATGCCATCAGCGCAACACACAAAGTTTCTGCACCTTCGCCTATAGCTGGCAACATCTCGATATAAGTGAAATATTCTTGACTGGGACATTAAACACCATAATTCAACTCAACTCCATTATTTTATATCTCTTTTCTATTCCTTTTTAATTTTTTACATAGTCTTTGTTTTCTGACATCATATTGTGGCGACATTTTTTGCATCCTGTTTCTAAAACCTATACTATAAATATATATACCGGTAAGACCAAATTTAAAAAAAAAAATTTATGAGGTTTTGATGGTGCTTTTGCACATGTAATTCTATTTTTTTTTCTTTCCAGATTTTAACTCTGTTGAATTTGTCTAAAGTTTTAGTGGTGGAAACTTAACTTTGGATAAGAAGACATTTCAGAAGAAGATATCAATGTTCTTTCAGATTTTTCGATGTATTTCTCTGTTTCATTGAGCAAGGAACAGACAATAAATCTACATGAACAATTTTTCGTTGATGGTGATACTTTCTCAGAATATGTGCTTTAAAACGATAGTTTTGTAAATCATACAAAAGCTTGTATTTGTAAATTTGTAAATATTCAAAATTTTTTTGAAATACCTAAGCTTCATTTTGATGATGATGAAGACATAATGTGTGATAAATAGTAGCTTTACCATTAGAATCACAGACTTTCATTAATTTGTACATTTCTTAACACAATGCTCAGCATTTCTGGACCTCAAAGTGAAACAAATTTAATTAAGTCAAAAACGCTATTTAAGATACTATTCGAAACTAATGAAACAATATAAATTGTGGAATTGAAATCAATATTTTGATATTGATATTTTTTAAGATATATGTAAATTAGAACTTTCAGTTACTTTTAAATCAGTTGGACTTGATAATATATGCATGTGATCGGAATGTAGAAATTCCATTATATTGCAAAATTAGAAACTTGAGAAAGAATCGGTGTTTTGGATAACACATATTGCTTACAAGAACTCAA
This sequence comes from Anadara kagoshimensis, assembly GCA_021292105.1. Taxonomy (NCBI): domain Eukaryota; kingdom Metazoa; phylum Mollusca; class Bivalvia; order Arcoida; family Arcidae; genus Anadara; species Anadara kagoshimensis. Next base: position 21,751,190 of record CM037872.1, on the reverse strand, counting down.
ATTTTGTTAGAAATATTAATTTGTATACATAACTCTGCAAATGTGCTTTGATAGTTTTTTCTCTGAATGTTAAATCAGGGTCATTTTATTGCGATATTTTTGAGATGGTCAAACATATTGGTATTAATTTTAACTATACAGATGGAAACAAACAAGAACTTAATTTTGCCTTGATTACAAAATAGGCAAGACACATCAAGATCCAATAAATATTCAGTTTCAAATTGATTTTTTATCACTTTTATTTTCTAACACAGAAAGACTTACTAAAAGCCCAAGAACAGATTAATTTTATTCAATTTGAAATATGTAAATTTGTAATCTTAATTCCGTCCATTTTTTTGTGATTAATTTATTATTTATTTTGAAAAACATGAAGAAGAATTTGTATGATAAAGAGAAGATTCTGATATTAACGTGAATTTGATAATATATATGTACAAGTATGTATAAAATATACAGAACTGTGTAATTAAGGTATTTTCTTATTCATTTTGTGATATATATACATGAATAAACCCACAGCTGTGATAAAATTTGTCTTGTTGTGTCTCAGCTTATCTACACAAAGTATAGTTGTTTGTTAGGCGGCATTAGTTTAGAGTTGAGAAGAGTGGTTGTGTTTTACATAATAGTCAAATCACTTATATCAAGGCATCCAGTTCTGACTGAGAAAATTTCTCATACTTAGTTCAGTTATTTGTTTGGAAACATTAATTTGGAATGGAGTGGAGTAACAGTGTTTTACACTCCAGTCAAAATTCACTTATATTACTGTATATTGCTTTATTTTCACGGTGTCGAATTTTCACATTTTCACAATGGCTAGCATATTCACTGTGTCATATTTTCACGGTGTTATCTGATTAAAGGAAAACTTCGTTAGGAACATTAATGGGCTGGTATTTTCGCGACTGTTTTATTTTCGCGGGAAAACACTGTGCCGCAAATATAGGGAAAATAAAACTACAGCAAAATATAAGCATTATACAGTAGCTTGAGCAGTCAGTGATCCAGTCCCCAGTGTCACATTCATTTCTTAAATAAGATTTTCCTTAACCTGAATGTGGTATATTATAAATCTGAAAATTTTGTTTTCAAGATATTTTTGCATTTAGTTAAGGTGTCATTTTGAGGACCAGTCTAAGCTATTGAATCTATATTCTTATTTTGTGTACATTTAATATATTATTTAATATCATAAAATAATACCATTTAGGAAACTCTTAGTTGAGCAATAATTGGGGAACTGGAGCTTGGGCATGAGACTGGAAATGTGGCCTTAAAAATAATATGCCATGGTGCCATGTCAAGACATACTGTAATCTCCATACACAGTGCCTTAGTCCACAGACTGTACAACATACCGTTAGTTACTTCTTACAACTGGCGTTGTCTTGATATAAGTGAAAAAATCTTGACTAGACTGTAAAATCACACACAATCAAGTGTCACAAAATCATAATTGTATGATGTACATACAATTTCCATTGAAACACGAAGGTACCAAATGACAGTGGTTTTGATATGAAATAATGTCCAATGGTCGATTGTGTGCACCAAAAAGTGGCAGGACACGGGTTTGATCCCAGTTTGGACTTGCCAAGATTTGAAAGTAGGTAGAGATTATTTGTATGCTAAAAAGGTACATATGTTTAGAAAGTCTCAACTTACAGATAAAATCTTAAGAGTTGATTACCTAATTGCACTAAAATTAGCAGTAAAACAAGATTTGTTTGTATGGAAGACGTTGTGACTGGGATCTAGGCAGGCAATCAGCAAGATGGATAGAAAGACCAATTTACAGATTGCCGGGCACACTCACAATGTTCCAACAAAGGCCCGGTATGCTTGAATTACACACAAAAAGATTAAATGGCGTCACCGTCACTAGTACGTCATTAATTGCTGTGACGCTGCTTTGGTATCGTGATGGCTGCTAGTGTCAGTACATAAAAGGCATGGCCGGCGATACGTCAATTAATTCAGACCAGGACCTAATACTCAAAATGAAAAAGTCATAAAAAATTTCTGAACGTTCTAAAATTTTTATTTTGAATTACATTTTTGTTTTAAACAACACAGTTGTATTTATAAACCAGTAATTAACTAAGCCGTTTTTATATATATATAATTATCATATAACATAATCACAGAGAAAATATTATCACAAAATAACTCATTTGGTGCCATTTTGAATCGGGACGGCTTTTTCCGCACCAGTGGGGTTCCGCCTCTGTACCATGTGATACCCCCTAACATTTGCGCGAAACTATTATTTGAACTGGATATTGAATCTTATCTGTTCATGTTTCCCCATAAGAACAATGTTAATCCCGGAGTTGTCCCACACAAACATAAGAGGTGCTGATCATGTGGTACAGGAGTGAACCCCATTGAAAATCAGTTCCCCTTTTTTGGTCTGGTGAATGGATTTCTTGTTATCCTCATATGTATGGAAACATTTGAGCACTAAAGCAGTGTTCATTCTAGGATTTTTCAGAGTGGACATTTTAAAAAACTTTTGTCTGAAACACCACAACATTTATATAATGTTACATATGATGCAATGACACAACCTGAACAACTGGATCATTTGGCAATATAAAGGATCAATGACCCCTTCTAAAATGAACATTGCTATCGCAGCCAAAAGTTACTCAAAATAAGCAGTCCATATACAAAATAGCACCAAATTTTTCCCGTTCATAACACTGTACATATTAAAACAGCGAATTCATTCCTGGTTCACTTCTTAATAAAGGAAATTCAAAATGGAATAAAGCCACCTGTAATTCCTAATCGGGTTGGAATAAATTTGGTTCATAATCAGCTTGAATTTCATGGAATCTGGAACCTGAATCAAAATTATGCTTACACATACATATATACATCACCTTGTGTTGCTACTTCTCTTGTTGAGTTATGTTAATAAAGGGCTGAATGGAGGATTTTACATCCAAATTTAGGATGGAAAAAGTATGACACAGATTCATGTCCTTGGAACTGTGGTTCCCAATAGAAAAACATTTAAATATATTTAAATTATGTTCTTGATTAATTTTTAAGTTACAGAAAACCACAGGGTATAATTATACAGCACTGTGAATCCACATAAAAATGAGGTAAAGTATATCCTTCATTTATGTTCAGGACTAACTGGGTGGGATGATTTTATGTCAAGTTAGGGATACACAGGATATGATGATACATAATCTAGACAAGACCTCTATGTCTCAAGAAAATGTGGTTCTCCATTAATAAAAAGTAGCAATTTTTTTGTAAACACATTTTCTGTTTTCCTTCAATTTTATTGGCTCGCACAATACTATAAACTGACTTTAAAAAGTTTTTATACCATGAATTTGAATGGGGAGGGTTGACAAGTATTTCTTTTATCTACACTGAACTATGTGGAAAAGAATGCATTCAAGACTTATATTTCTCATCAGATCATGAAATATTTTATGTATTTGAGTATTCAATATGAATCATCTAAACTTTGAACACATTCAATTGAAGTATTGCACTGAATGTAAAATGATGATATTTTTGATATCTGAAAAACATGAAAGAGAGTCAGTGAATTTTGTATATACCATAAACAAACATGTAATTTTTAGGGGTATGAAATGTTTTGAGGACAGTAAACAACATGATTATAAAATACTACCAATAGTTAGAATGATTTCGCCGATGTACCACATGATACCCTCTAATGTATGTGCCTAACGATTATTTCCACTGGATATGGAATTGACGTTGCGTCAACCATGCCCACAATGTTCCGACACTGGCCGCCATCACGGTACCAAAGCAGCGTCACAGCAACTAATGACATACTAGTGTCAGTAACGTAATTAAATGGCGCTATTCAGACTGAGTTTTCATTCTTTTTTGCGTGTAAATCAAGCATCTGACCATTTGACGAAACATTGTGGGCGTGGCTGGTGAAAGATCAATTGGATCAGTTGAACCTTTCCTGCTGAAGCGACATTATCACGGGAATTTGATCCTGTGGTCCACTGGCAAAATCCATTCATATAGATTCACAATACTGATGTCCCAATATTAATTGGCTAGATGCGTAAGAATTTTTTTTTGTTTTTTTACGTAACTGAATAAATCGGGTGCATTGCATTCAACCTATTTTTAGTTTAAAACTTCTTTTATTTTGTATTGTTGTTTTTTGTCTTGGTTTTTGAGACTTTGGCCTTGGATTCATATACATGTAAACACATATTTATTTATATATGTCCTAACTACTATGGTTATTATATATCATACATGTTAATTAGCAGTTTTAACTACGTGTGTTTAAAACCTGAATTTTAAATAATGGTTTGATGAAGGTGATTTAAATGATGACGATGAATATAATGGTGATGGATTGTGATGAACATATATAAAGAACGAAATATGAGAGAGAGAGAGAGAGAGAGAGAGAGAGATGGAAATTGTGTGTATGAGAGAGAAAGAGTTTTAGAGAGAAAAGACACAAAAATAATGAAATGATAGAAAGATTGAGATAGAAAGAAGGATGAATTTTTCTGTACACCTTATACGAGATCATTGGAAAACTGATGACTCCCTTAGTACATTAACATTGTACACCAAGATATAATGAATTCTCCTTGACATATTGATACAAATCACGTCAAGTTTTTAAAAAACGACTTTCCAACAAAATTCAACTCAATATTCAACAACAATATGCCTTCGTCGATACAAAATAAACAAAGTTTTTTAAAAAACTATAAACTTTCCATTAAACACTTGCTTTCATCATACAAAAATAAAATGAGGTCATTCATTGTCAAGCCAACCTTGCTTGTTGTCAAAACAAATCTCATGACAAAATTTGTCAATCAATCTTACAACAAATTTGTCAATCAATCTCATGACAAATTTGTCAATCAATTTTTTCAATCCATTTCACGACAAATTTGTCATTTAATCTGACGGCAAAATCTGTCGAACAACCAATCTCAAGACAAATTTGTCAATCGATCTCATGACAAATTTGTCAATCAATCTCACGACAAATTTGTCAATCAATCTTACGACAAAATTTGTCAATCAATCTCATGACAAATTTGTCAATCAATTTTGTCAATCCATTTCACGACAAATTTGTCATTTAATCTGACGACAAAATCTGTCAAACAACCAATCTCAAGACAAATTTGTCAATCGATCTCATGACAAAATTTGTCAATTGATCTCACGACAAAATTTGTTCAACAATCTCTTGTCAATCCATCTCAAGACAAATTTGTCAATCCATCTCAAGACAAATTTGTCATGAGATTGATTGACAAATCTGGCAATCACAAATAACAATCTTCAGCAGCTAATCAATTTATGTTTGATTTATCAAAAATTTAAAAAGGAAACACTTCACAACGTAATGTTGACTAATGGTTATAACATGGTTATAAACTGTATTCAACCCTTTATAAAACAACCCGTAATCCTGACCGACTTCACACCCTTGTTTCTTATCCACTACAGTAAAAACAGTTGATCTTATCACAGAAATGGTCAATTTTAAGCCATTTTTCGCCCAATAATACACAATATCCAAATCTTACATGAAAACGGAGATCCATGGATCATGTCTAGTATGAAAAGCTCTGTAATTTAAGACCTTGCACACTGTTCAGGATGGTTCGCCATTGTACTATGTGATACCTCTAACGTTTGTGCAGAACATTTATTTGCAACGGATACTGAATTGTATAAAATGATGATTTCCGTAAAAACGATTTTATTTCAGGAATTTGTGATGTTAACATTTCCCAAAATGTCACGTAAACATTAAGGGTATTGATCACATGGTACAGCGGCGACCTATTTACTACAGCTACGAATTTTCAGGGGAGACAACAACCACACCCTACAGTAATACATTCTCTATTTAAAAGACTGTTCCAAATATGACTGTTAGGGATGACAGGGTTTAAATTCTCACAACTCTAGACTCCGAGACAGCATCTTGATGACATTATCACTGAAAACAACAAAAACATCAGCTTAAAATTACCTCTCTGTATACACAGCAAAAAACTTCAAAATGTCCCTTTGTTGAAGTCTAAATGACATCACCATGGAAACAATAAAAACATCAGCTGAAAATTACCTCTCTGTATACCCAGCAAAAAACTTCAAAATGTCCCTTCGTTGAAGTCTAAATGACATCACCATGGAAACAACAAAAACATCAGCTGAAAATTATCTCTGTATACACAGCAAAAACAACTTCAAAATGTCCCTTTGTTGAAGTCTAAATGACATCACCATGGAAACAACAAAAACTTATCTCTTTGTATACATAGCCACACAACTTCAAAATGTCTGTATGTTGAATTCTCAATGACATCACTATGGATAACAGAACCAAAAGCTCTATATTTAGACAAATCTAAATTTTATTAATGAAAGCGATCAAGTATACTGAGAGACCTTAAAATGCATTCAGACAAAGACAGATCAACCCAAGGTTTGGAATAAAGATTTAACTTTCCGTCAAGAATTTCCAAGATTACTAAATTCATAACAATTAATTCTTTTTATTGGAACTTTAAAAGTTAAAGATTCTGAGAAAATCTGATGTGCCATAGTATTTTAAACTCTCATCTGATGTTGATTCCATATCTGTTGAAATTTCAATCTTCAATGAAATGAATGAAACCACCAATAAATCCCAACAAAGAAAAGAAAAGCTTTTAAAAATATCAAAAGTTATAAAATGAGTGACATTTTCAGCAATAAATGTACCAATATGAAACAATATAATCAAAACGACCAGATACTGATCAGATACATCAAACGTCAGGGAGAGGGCGACAAAAAAAATGGAACATTAAAAATGAACATAGGTTTATATATATACAGTCCAACCTGTCTTAAAGGCCACCTCTATATAAGGGTCACCTGGCTATAAAGACCAGTTGAATTGTATCCAAATTGTTCTTTATTCATATTATTTGAACATGTATATAAAGGCTACCTGTCCATAAAGGCTACTTTTACTGATTCTCTTGGGTGACCTTTATAGACAGGTTTGACTGTTTATGACACATAAACTGAAATGAGATAAAATATGAAACTTGCAAAGAATTAAATATATACCATAGATATAACATGTAAGCTAAATCAGACTGAATGTGCGAAACTGAGAAAAAAATTGATTCTAAAAATATATGAACATAAATTTATATATATACAGTCAAACCTGTCTATAAAGACTGCCCGAGGAAACCAGTAAAAGTGGCCTTTTATGGGCAAGTGACCTTTATATACAGGTTCAAATAATATGAATAAAGAACAATTAGGATACAACTCTACTGGCCTTTATATAGAGGTGGCCTTTAAGGCAGGTTGGACTGTAGTCAATCCTGCCTCTAAGACCACCCTTATATATAAGGGACACATGCTTTTAAAGGACAGCAATTAAATTTTATCCTTATCTTTATTCATGTTATTTGAATCTGTATATAAGGGCCGCCTGCCAATAAAGACTACTTTTACTGGTTCCACTGGGCGGCCTTTAAGGATGGATTTGACTGTATAAAACATGTGTAATGAATTAGAATGAATAATCAAATAAAACATAACCATTTCTTTTTTGAAAAACCATACAAGTAGACAAAATATGGAACAAACATTGAACTTTTGTTTGTAAATGTCCAAGCATACCACATCATACCCAATACTGTTTATGTGGATCTATTATTTGCATGGGATAAAGAACTGTCATAAGTCAACATTTTCCTGGTGTTCTAAAAATCCATCATGTACATAATTTCCACAACATTCCAGACAAATCTTACTGGGTATTGATCACACTGTATGCTCACAAATCCTGTTAAATCTGAATTATATCTAATTGATGATTAAAAGGCAGCTAGCTAGGAAACTTAAAAAGTTTGGATACAAATGTAACTTACAATACACAAAAATACAAGTTTTCAGTATACTGACTTAAATACAATATAAAACGGGCTTCAGTTTCACAACCATTCCTTAACTAAGATTTTCCTTAACTTAAATCTGGCAAATTTTGATAATATTTTATTATATTACAAATAACAAATTTCAACAAAATTAACAGTTTTAATTTACAGTTAAAATGTAATAAGCTGAGTGTAATCTTCAAAATGGCACTTTATATTTATAAATTCATGAATGTCTTGAAAACTAAGAAAATTATTCAGATTTCAAATTTGCCAGGTTTAATGCGATGGGAATCTTAGTTAAGAAATCATTGTGAAACTGGGACCTTATACGAAAGAAAAATAATTTGATCATCTCTAAATATGTGAATTTGCATATACTACACCATAGCAAAACAAAATTCATGGCAGCATTTTAATATTTTTAGGCATATACTGGTTGTTAACAACTTTACAAAAGTCCACGAATATACCGGGCATTATAATAAACTCTATAGAATTAATAAACATGTTTTTAAGCATAAAAAATAAAATTGGCAGTTTTAAAAAAAATGACATTGTTAATGAATTAATGAATGACTTCCACTGTATATATACTATATAAAATGCTAATATCATATTATATGTTACCATGCAAAGGGAGATAATCTATACTGTAAACCATACTTGAGGTGTTGAAGGTGGAGGGAAGACAACAAAATCTGATTGGCCAGTATGATACTGATGGGAACAAGTTACCCCATCAACTCAATATTTGATTGGTCAGCATGATATTGATGGGAACAAATTACCCCATTAAATCATCATCTGATTGGTCAGCATGATGTTGGAGGGAACAAATCAATACATGTCAGGGCTTCGATTATTCACTCGTCCACTCGTCCTGACTAGTGAAATGTGTTCTGGGACGAGTGATGTTTTTATTGCACTCGTCACAGTGCCGAGTTTAATTTATCAGACAATTTAGTGTAGGTCGAGAAAATCGTGTATAAGGAGCCTCCACTGTTCATGCTGTCGTTTGTTTTTTTTCGCACGAAAGTGATGGCAAAAAAATGTTTACATTAACAGGTTCACTGCGCATCGCGGACATGAGCAGGGAGTCGTTAAGGCAACTGGTTTCCGTCTCCGCCTATGTGTATATCAAACGATCGATCTAGTGAGTTCTGAATGGGTGTTTATTTGGATCATCGAAGCCAAATTAACAAAAGTCCACGTGTGAAAGTGTTAATTACAGGTGTATTAATCCTTTAACGAGATTAATAAACGTTGTCAGCGAGTGTAAACCAAGCCTCGACCAGCTTCTGTGTAATTTCCCAAGCGCATTTACGGATAAAAACAGGTAATTTAGAACGATTAATTATTGGCGATAGATCTTTGGACGCGTAAAACATGAGCACTTTTCGATAATTACGACGCTTGTGCCTCATCTTCGATCAACCGATCGATAGACTTATAAATGGACATGCAAAGTCAAAGAAATCAGATTATTGGCAATATCGCCATTGTGCCATTATGGTAAAACGTAAACCAACTGACGACTTGGAGAATTTGGCTAAAGCTCCAAAGTTGCCATCGAATAAGAAAACTTGTTGTTTTTCATGTCATCTGACATGCATTGTATTCTCTTAAATTTTCGATAGAAATTACAATTAGATCAAAAAATATCTTTGGCCCTAAAAATTATATTTGGCGAAAAAATAGTTCTGGCGAAAGTTTTAGAGAAAAAAGATTGAAGTTAGTGTGACCACTCCGAGCTCAATTGTATCGATCTTGGCCCCTTTGTAAAAATCTTGCCATTCTGTTACAAGCGTGAATCAACGTTTGCATCATATGTGCAAACGGTTTCGCATTTGGAAGTCACTTAGTGTAACATAAAATCCAACCAATGTTCAGAGTGTTTATATATTTGTCAGTCGTCTGTTAAGTACAGTATGTCAAAGATATATCACAATATTATCTTTTACACTTGTGGTGACTGTGCCGAGTGGTTTTCTTATTCAACTAGGCACTGTGCCAAGTGGAATTACAAATTCTATCGTAAGGCCTGCATGTATCTGATTGTTGGCCAATCAGTGAATTTAAGGCTTATATGAAAATTATGTCAACAGCAGTTAAAATAGCTAGTACCGGTATTCATGTTAAATCACAGAGATAATGGCAATAAATTGGGTGGCAGAGTAATCAGGGGACAATACAAGGGTGGGGGTGGGGGTTATTGTATACCATTTTAACTCTACATGATTTACACACACATACAAAAAACTGTACACAAACAAACAAATTATCACAGAATTTCTATACCCAGTTTAACATGAGCGTATTGCTTCCATCCATTTTGGAAAAAAAACTTTATACATTTGTACATCTGTATACAATGAATTTTGTTAATGTTCCATGTGTTGCCTCATGATGTTCCACTGTGTCACCCCATGGCATTCCATATGTTGCCCCCATGGACGTTCCAAAGTGTCACCCCATGGCATTCCATGTGTTGACCCATGACATCCCATGTGTCATCCTGTGATGTTTATTTGTCATCGTGTGATTTTTGCGCTTTAAACAAGCGTCATAAGATTATCACAAGGGACACTAACAAAATACACATTATCAAATCTGTGAAAACGTGCAAGGCAAGATGAACACATATATATATATTTACAAATTTTAAATGGCCCTATATAGTATGAATCACCCTATATATATATATACCATATATATATGTATTACTAAGGAAGACAAAACAAGATAATGTATAATTACCATGGTAACAATTTTGAAATTTAAATTCTATTTAGTAACAATATGGACATGACTTAAAACCATAATCAAGACAAACTTACATTCAGTTTTTTATATACTTTTAATTTTAACATAAAACTGGTGAAATATATTTAACTAGTGATGGCATAATGTGCCAGTAATTTTTCATATTTTCAAATTATTCCTAAATTGAGGTGCCTTCAATTCCCCCCCCCCCCCAATTTTTTAAAAATAATGAACAAGAAATCATTTCCCATCTTTTCCCTCTAATAAATAAAACAGAGCCCGATTAGCTTAACCAAATGGTCAGTGAAATTTTTTAAATGTTATTAAAATTAAAAATATTTGATATTACAAAAGTTTTTATTTTAAATATTTATACTGGATAACACATTTATGTGCATAAACTTTTGAATAGAAATTACAGAAACATTGCCTAAAAATCAAACTACAAATTTTGGTTTACCAACTGGATAGGCTTAACAGAGTTTTAAAACTGGGCCTTGGTGTCAATTTTTTTAATATTATTTGGCACAATATAAAAAATAACCATTTTATATGTGAATCATATATACATCCATTAGGGAAAGAGTACAGCTATGTGTTAAAAGCACTTTTCTTGTTTTTTTGAAGAAAATAACCAAAATATCAGGACCAAGTCATTAGAAGTTTGATTAGTTTAATCAATGATTAGCAGTACTTTAGAACATGAATAAAAATCAAGGTATTATTATCAAATTGATATTTTTAGTACAATTTTCTTTATGGAATTGTTTTTATTCATTTTCAACATTTCAACATTAAGTTAATAATATGTCTAAATTAATGCAAAATTTTAATTTTGACTACTGTAATCAATTGATTAAACTAATCAGGGTTTGAGTGAGTGAGTGAGTAATGGTGTTTAACGTCCCAGTCAAGAATATTTCACTTATATCGAGACGTCGCCAGCTATAGGCGAAAGTGCAGAAATTTTGCCTGTGCGTTGCGCTTATGGCATTATACAGCAGGGTTCTTTAGCGTGAAAAGCCTACCGTGACACGGGACCTCGTTTATTTTAAGTTCCCATCCGAAAGAACCATGACTTTTATTTCGTAATGCTGAGTGCTTGGCGAAAGAACAGTCACTACCCACTTTCAAGTCTTGGGTCAGACCCGGCCGGGGTTCGAACCCACGATCTCCCACTTATGGAGTAATCAGGGTTTGAACAACTGACACCTGGAGAGAAAGATTATAGATACAGATTAAGCCATCACTATGAGCAGTAAACTTATTTCATCAGCTTTTATGTTAAAATTTATCCTAGTTCACAAGTTTTCAAGGAAAACCTGATAGTAAGTTATTATTCATTATGGTCTAATGATAATACAGTAAAAAAATTTAAATTAAAATAGCTACAACTATCACGACAAAAAATAAATATATGATGGAAAAGATCCGGCTATATTTCACATTAAACTTACCATACTTAAATATGGTATGCACATATAAAATACAGAAAAAAACATGGTTGTTAAATGTTTGATTTCACAAAATATAAGGAACTGAATATCACTATGTACTTGGTAATCATGATTGAATACATTTCATAAATGACCATACTGGTAATCCAAAAATGTTTAAAAAAGTTGAACCTAACATTTTTATCGCACGAAAAAAGTTTTGAAATTCAAGTTTGTAAAACATGAATTGAAAAAATATAAATTTGAATGCAAGCAAAAAAAAAAAGGTACTGAAAATATGATATAAACATAACTTTGTTTCCCTACACTAAGGCTTCAGGTGTAAACTGACTTTTTTTGTGATAATCCAACATAAATATTATTTCTGTCTCTCTCTCTAAGCATTATAAATATACATGTACATACAAATCAATCATAACAAAATGGGCTAATTAATGAAATTTAAATAAATAAAAAAAGAAGAAGAAAGGATGAAATAAAAGAAAAATAGCCTAAGCACAAAACTCAACAAAAACTCCCAAACTGATGGATCGCCAGCCACACCTAAAATGTTCCCACAAAGGGCCAGTATGCTTGAATTACACGCAAGAAAAATGAAAACTCGGCCTAAATTGTGTCATTTCATGACATCAGTGACACTAAGTACAGTCAAACCTGCCTTAAAGGCCACCTCTATATGAGGGCCACCTGCTTATAAAGGCCAGTAGAATTGTATCCGAATTGCTCTTTATTCATATTATTTGAACCTGCATGTAAAAGCCACCTGCCCATTAAGGCCACTTTTACTGGTTCCCTTGGGTGGCCTTTATAGACAGGTTTGACTGTTCATCATTAGTTGCCGTGATGGCGGACAGAGTTGGAATATAAAAGGCATGGCCAGTGATATGTCAATTACCGCAAAATGATGATGTAGTACTAAATACTGGTACAGATACATACATATATATGTGAAATTACAAAGTTTAAACACATGTTGTCATGTTGTAAATTTGCCTGGTCAATCAATGTTCAATATCACTGCATATATCCTAACAATTATACACAGAAAAATTTGAATTAATTAACGATTCAACTCAACACCAAATCTTGTATTTCCTTATCCCTGAGATGTCACATGATTAAATTCAAGGGGAATAACTATGAAATGCTGAACCTTCTCGGAATCTGTAACAATGGCGGTGGGTTATGTCATCTGTGATAGGTATAAAATGCTGCAAAATAAAATAGATATATATAAAGATCTATACTACATGCAGTCAAATTATGAAGTGATGAAAATAAACATTGTGAAATATTAACTGATAAAAGCATGGATGGACATGCATTAACAAAATGCTACACAATGTGAAGCAAACATGGTTGCATGAGTGCCTTCTGACCCATGCTGTGGAATTCCCATCGCCAAAATCAGACCATGACACTCCAGAGTAATCTTTCTGCTCCCTCATTTCTACATTTGAAAGAATACCTCTCCTATCAGAATCACCTTTCAATTTAAATCCCTCCTTGTCAGAATAACTCCCTTGCTGTAAGAGTTCCCCCATCTCCGATTATTATCTTATACCCCCTCCCCTATCTGAATCCTTCACTGATTGCCAGTCACTCCCATAATTGTCCAGTGGTCATTCTAGGAATTTTCAAGAGGGCCATTTTCATTATTTTTCCCTCTAAAACCCAATAACATCAATATTTTTGCATTCATGTAATGTTTAATATGTCCTACTATGGCCCTAACAATGGGGTCATTTGAAAAAAGAGATTAATGGCTCAAAGTCTCCCTTCTAGAATGAACATTGATCTCCCGACTACCAGGGGTCTTCCCCTGCATATAACTTAAACCTAATACATTGCAGTGCCAAGTTTTTGATTTGTGACACTTAAGGCTGAGATATAAATATATTGTTAAAGATGATTTACTAGGAAGTAGACAGCCAACCACATGTTCTTCATTACAGCGTTGGATCACTGGAAAAATGAAGTGCCAAAAAACCTCATGGGAAAACAAAAAGCCACAAGTGGATGACACCATGCAGTATAAAATAATACATTTGTAAAATCAAAGTTGCACATTTCTATGTGGGTCATTATGTGCCAAAAAACCTCAAGAGAAAAAAGCCCACCAGTGGATGACACCATGCGATATAAAATAATACATTTGTAAAATCAAAATCGCAGGTTTCTATGCGGGGGTCTACTTCTTTGGAATGCAAGTATAACAGCAGTTGTCTGGTGAAAGGGACATTCTGTTGACATTAATATGCCATAGTTACATCAAACGATGACAATACTCTGAAAAAGTCCTCGACTTTCCAAAGTAAAAATAAATGTCTTTTTTTGTAATAGAAGGCATTGATGGCCCAGTGGTCTAAAGCTTTTACTTATGGATCACAGCACCTCTCATCACCTAGGTTCAAATACCAAGCGAGACATATTCTAGTGTGAGAAAGCTTGACAGTTAATCACTTGACCACACTGGTTTCCTCCACTATCCATGAACTGACTGTTTGAATATAAGTGCAACATCTTGACCTAGGTGTAAAATCCCATTATTTCACTCCACTTAAAGGACACTTTTTCGTACTAATATTCTGTAAATTATTTTGACAGAGTAAGATTTCAGTATTTCTAATTTTTTAAATTATTTTTAACTCACTGCTGAATTAAAAAAATGGCAGCAGATCTGAGTGAGATTGGTAAAGGCTAGGTTATGAGACAAGCTCCGGTTTCACAATTATTTCTTAACTAAGATTTTCATTAACTTAAATTTTGTAAATTTAAGCAATCTCTATGGATATGCATTTTTGACGAAGCTAAATGAAAATGTTATAAGCTTAAATGACAACTTAAATTTCTTCCTAAATATTTGAACAATTTCACAAAATTATTAAATTTGCAAATTTGCCAGATTTAAGTTTTTAATGAGAAATGATTGTGAAACTGAAGTAAGGTCATTTCATGTAACACTAGCTAAATTTTTCTATAATATTATACAGATTTTCAAAGAAATTTGAAATTGAACTCGGAAAAATTTGACTTACTTTAATTTTGATACGAGGAAGAAAATTATGAACTGTTTTTAGTTTTTTGTTAAATGTACAAGCATAGATAAAGGGTCACGAAAATTCTGAAATATTTTTAATCAAGTAGAAAAAATAAAAATTATACAATAGAGTTTTTCTTTACAATTAACAAGTAAAACCATAGTTACAGGTCATTTAAATTCTGAAATATTTTTCTTTCATGTGGAATATTTTATTAGTCATATGGAAATTCCTGAGCCAGTCTCGTGTTGTAAAAAAGATACAAGATAGTCATATGGGAATTTCATGTGGTAAAAAAAGATACAAAAATCTAACTAACCGTAAAATGAAGTATTACCAACAAATGAAAAATGTATAAAAATTAAGATTGACAGAAACACAAATTTCCTATCATATGCCAAAAAATGTTCAGAGTACATGTAAATATTTGTCTGGGTCAAGTCAGGTCAGGTATGCATGCCTGCGATGAAAATCATCCTCCACTTGACAGTAATTAAAAATATGTGTTATTGCACCTTTAATGAACATATGTCACACACACGTTAACAGGTACATGTAGTACATCTTATTAAAATTAATTAGCATTTAAGTTCAAATGAACTGTGTACAGAGTTCACAGACATGCCATGCCATGCCAAGAAATTTTAATCTTTGAAAAAAAAATTTCAAGAATTATGTCCCTAAGTTCATCTTTTATTAAACAAAATTTATTTATTACTGTTTATAGATTAATTATTTTTTTATTTTATTTTTTTGGTTGTTTGTTTTATGGTTCTTAAGTACATCACCAAAATACATGTACATGTACATATAAGTACATGAAGTCAGTAAGTGCAGGCTTAGCTCTGCCATTAGCAAATTTAGTCAATTGCTACTTTTCATGATTTCTGGCTCCAAATAAAAGGTATTAGCTAATAATTTTGCTTCAAATTTTTTATCAATTTCATTATGATGTGGATGAATATCCATGATTTTTTTTTTAATTATGAAAAAGTAAAAACAAATTTGTTGTTAATCAAGAAAAGCACTACAGCAGATTAGATAAACTACATTTTAGACATTTTTGTTGCTTTTCTTAGTTTTACTGGCTCTACAACATATAAATTGGCTTCTAAATTTTAAAACTGGCGAATGTTTTGACTCAAACTTTTTGAGAGCCAGAGCTAAACCTGAAGTCAGTCAACAATCTGCAAAAAATGGCTCCAATAACTTAAGAGTGAGTGAGTGAGTGAATTATTGTTTAAAGCCACATCAGCAATATTGCAGCTATTCGCGACTAGAAAAAGTAAAAGATACAATAGTATCAATAACACAAACTATTAAAATGTAAAACTAAAAATAACAAAAAACAATTATATTTTATTATACAAGTTAATTTCCTGAAGGGAAGTTTAAAATTTGATGTCCACTGACCGTCTGACATTACTAAAAAGATCTTGCATTGATATTGCTGAATAAAAAGTATCCCTTGTAGGTTCAAAGTCAACACAATCAAGCAAAATGTGCTGGACAGATTGTTGACCTTGACAAGGGACACACTGGGGAGGTTGTTCTCCTTTTAATATAAATGAATGTGTAAAATAACTATTGCCGATTCTACAGCACCAAAGAACAATACTTTCATGCCTATTGTACTGGGATAAAGGTGTAAATCCCAGACAAGGCTGAATTGAAAATAATTTATTATGTTCTTGGCTATTCCAATGATTTGACCAAGACACAATAGTGGGAGTCTACTCCTTGTCATGTTGTATGATGTATATATAAGGTGCCTGGCGATCAGCCCTTGGCACATCAAGATGCTTACAGTTAAGTATTTTAGTACTTCAGTGGTTAAGTAATGGTATTATCACTAGTATAGATACTTATCACAAAGTCACATTGATGTCAATTAACACAGGATAATTATTGATAACAGTACAAGATGCCAGAATGACAACTTGAGCTGGGACTCAGTCAGTGACTCAGTGGTTAAGTAGTTTAAAGCAATGGCTTATGGTTCAGAGGCTCTTGTTGCCTAGGTTTACATCCTGCTCGTTTAGAGGTGAGTAATGGTGTTTAATGTCCCAGTCAAGAATATTTCACTTATATTGAGATGTGCAGAAACTTTGCCTGTGTGTTGGGCTGATGGCATTATACAGCAGGGTTTTTTGCTGCACTATGTCTACGATGACATAGAACTCGTTTATAATAAAGTTCCCATTATAACTACTGATAGCAATAACAAGTAAAATGCAAAATAAATAAAACACTCCAGGTAAAAGGAAAAGGTCTTAAGTTGGAAACTTCAGGCTCCAGGAACCAGTTTCACAATCATTCCTTACCGTAACTTAAATTTCACAAATTTTGGCAATCCTGTGTTGGAAGTATTAATGTACTTTTTTAACCATACTAAATGCATATGCTATAAGCTTGGGATGATCTTCAAAATGACACCTTATTTTTCTAAATATCTTAACAATTCAAGGAATTATAAAGATTAAAAATTTGCCAGACTTAAGTTAAGGTAAATGTTAGTTAAGGAATGATTGCAAATATGCCTCTATTTTCAAAATCATTCCTTACCTACATTTTTTCTTAACTTAAATCTGACGTTTGACAATATTTTATATGGTACTACAACTGATGGTATATTCTTGAAGAAATCTTCAAAACAAAACCTTAAATCAATAAATATCTTGAAAACTAACAAAATTATTCAGATTTCTAATTTACCATATTTAAGGTAAGGAAAATCTTCACTAAGGAATGATTTTGAAACTGGAGCCAGGCCCCATGTTTCACAATTATCCCTTAGCTAAGATTTTCCTTAACTTAAATCTTGCAAAATTCGAAATCTGAATAATTTTTTTAGTTTTCAAGATATTCAGGAATTAAGGTGTCAATTTCAAGATATTTTCTAGATTAAAACATTTGCATTTAGTTTGGAAAAATATTCCTCAGTAGTTCCTGAAAGAGATTACAAAAATTTGCTTAATTTAAGGAAAATCTTAGCTGAGGAATGATTGTGAAACTGGGGCCAGGTATATAGAAGTAAGAAGTAAGACATAATGTAGAATGTAACATGCAAATTCATTAATTATTTATATAAATTGAACCTACCATTTCATCGCCCTCTGACAACATCCGTGCGACAGGATTAATCAGATCCCGAGGGGCTGGAAGCCTGGTAAAGGATTGTAAACGATATGCATACAGAGCACATTCGTCGTCTAGCAACGCTTCCTGGTAACGCTCGCTCGTAACTAGTAACACAATTTTACGAAGCGGAGCTGGTTTTTCCTTTTGTCTCCTAGGTGATAGATCTAGTGGTGTTATGTTAGCTCGTAATGATAAAGATCCTGATTGGGTCATCACAGTTGATCCGCTGATGGTTCTGAATGCTGATTGGTTGCTTGTTTGAGCAGGTGACTGGAATCTTGTCCAATCACCTTCCACAGAAATATTTGTCCCTGAGCTTATAACGTTTGTCACAGTAACTGACCCAGACAAATCAAGAACAACATTTTCATTGGATGGAATTGACGAAACTATTGATGAATGTTCCTCTACTTTGTCTGATGAAATTGCTGTCGGCCTAGAATGGCTGACTGACTCCGACTCTTCTACCACATCGGCAGCAACTTTTAAAGCTAACGGAGTCCATATTGGTGGCACTGGAGATCTTGAGACAAGAATATTGGCACTTAATTTTGATTGAGAATTGGGCTCTAGTTTGATCACTTTTGGCGACACAAGTGGACCCATATTTGATTGAACAGTTGTAACAGGTGTCATTTGCAATGAACTTGCTTGTTGTTTACTGGTTACAGAGGACATGTCAATCAGCGGTGTCCTGTGTAACTTTGCCGGAGTACCATTCCGACTTTGTGTTAGTGTCGGAGAAAACATGGTAATTACGGAAGATGATAAACCCGAAATATTCTGTGACCTAGAGGGCACTACAGGTGTCAAATCTAACGGTTCATGAACTAAAGTCACATGACTGATTTTTGAAGGGGGTGTTGAAATACTTCTTCCTACTGAACCCGTAGATTTTTCCTTTGTTTGGACTATCGAGGATAAATCCAACGCTTGAATAACACTTATTGAACTGTCACTAGTAATATCCTTTTTAACACTGTTTAAATTTACAGCAGTACTACCATTGTTATTACATTCTTCCTCTTCCAAATTTTCGCGAATTTCACTTTTCTCTCTCTCGTCATCTCTCCTGTTTCCCCCTACCACTGATGAACCAATCCTTTGTTGACTAGAGGTAGTAACAGTATTCTCTACAAATTGTTTCTGAGTGTTTGCATTTTCCTGACACAAACTTTTTCCCAGTGTGCCTTGCTGTTGCGTATCCTCGCTCTTTACACTGGGGTTGTGCTTAAGTTCACTCTGGAGTTGTTCTTGAAGCTGCCGTTGAAGAATCTGAAGTTGTTGCTGTTGTTTTTGTATCAAACTTAATTGTAACATGATATTGGCATTCTTCAAACTTGTTGAAGCAGACATGTGGCCTTGTGAAGCAGACGTACTCTGGTTTCCATTGTTATCAACATTTTCGGATACACATTCAGAATTCTGACTTTCCAGCAAGGTAGAAAATTCTGATTGTAGGTTTTGAAAATGAATCTGGGATTCATTCAATGTCTCATTTAGCTCGGTGATACTCTGACGTTTTTTATTCCTTTTCACTCGACCAACAAATTTGTCAACAGTCTCAACATTTCTGGTACTTGTCTCAGTCTTAGATTTACTGCTATCTGGCTGTTCATCTTCAACTTCCTCCGTGTGCATTGCCATGGTTTTTGTTAGAGTTATCTCCCTTGGATATAGTTCTGAATCTGGACCTTCCTGCAAGTAAACAAACAAAAAAAAAATGACAAGAGGAGAATTTGTGATTTTATATTTTGCTAGATTTTAAACAGTAAGTACACTGCTATCAAAAATAACTATATAGATGAATTTATATTTGCCATAGATTTTTATTATACTCATGTCAAATTTCATTCATAGAAATGAAATATCGAAAGTTTTTCCAGCACATGAAAGTGAAATCTGACATTAATAGTGTTAATGTATGCAACAAAGTTGTTTTTTTTTTAAATTCATTGTTATTATTGGATGGCAGAGTAATTTTATAAGTTTCATAAAAAAATGCAAAATTATTGAACCAACTTGTAAAGAATCTACCGTTGATATTTAACTATGATTAAAAAAAGATTTTAAACTCGTGATCAGTCCCATCCCACATAAATATGTATACACCTACACAATTTTATACTTCGTTTATACTAATAAAACGTTATAAGAAATAGGCAAGATTGTGTAATTTTAGGTATGGCACTTGAGGTTACAAATTTCCCCGAATAAGGATTTTTATAAAAACTGCACACATTGTCCTTGATAATGTGCTCTAATATATATAAACAAGTGTTAAGTGCCCTCCCCCATCTTGCTTCAAATATGATAGATTTTTCTGTAATTTGATTAGCACTTAAAAAACACTGTCTGATAATCACCAAGATTATCTTGAGAAACAAGAAATATCATAAAATCAAATACTCTTTTCATACAAAAGTTTAGGAGCAGAAACAGATGAAAAAGTGCAAAAGTTTTCATTATTCTGCGACCTTCACCTTGATGGCTTCAGTTTGGTACCTGGCACATCCTCTTACCATACTGTATAGATCTTGTTAATAACATTTTAAAATCTTGTTTTATACAAAAGTTGCAGAGCGATAATGTATTCTTGAATGGACGGACAGACATGGGTTGCAGTGGCATAAAAATAAAAGGAACTTATGTTTGGGTTTATACTTTTAGTCCAGAACAATAAAAAAACATCTTCTTTTCAACATTTTAATAACCATTTCAAAATATCCCTGAAAATTAATTAATTTGATATTTTTGTTATTAAGTGACATAGGTTTTTAACGGCATTTTTACAAGCTTAAGGCTTAGTTTGGTATTTTGAAACAACAAATCACCGTAACTTTGTCATTATTACGATGTTTTAATCCAAATCCAGAAATCCACAAGTACTTGCAGATAATCCGCATTTCTCCCCCTTCTAATGTTCACAATCCTATTAAAATTTTGGACAAACCACAGGTGTAAATGGTGCAGGGATGTAAAAGTGCACAAAACAACACACATATATATAGTCAAACCTGTGTTAAAGGCCACCACTATATAAGGACCACCTGTTTATAAAGGCCAGTAAAATTTTCCCAATCGCTTTTTATTCATATATAAGGGCCACCTGTCTATAAAGGCCACTCTTACTGGTTTCCTTGGGTGGCCTTTGTAGATGGGTTTGACTATATTGCTAAATTGTCAGTTTTACTTTTATTTCCAAGAACAGTTTTTGTCCTACGTGCAGTAAAAAAAAAAATAAATAAAAAAGTTAAATATAATTTGATGATTCAGATTCATGTCATAGCTTACATAAATGTGATTTACCTGAATGGTTACTCGTATGTACCGGTACATGTAGAAATTTGTGTAGTAATATAGGTATCTCCAGCAGGACAATTTTTTCATCACAATATATTAATTCATTAAATTTGGTTTTAAAACTACTTCACTTATATTAAGATGTCACCAGCTATAGGTGAAGTGGCAGAAAGTTTACGTTTGCAGTGAGTATGCTGAGGACAATGTGCAAGGAAGGTTTTTTAATGTGCCACACCTGAGGTGACATGGGCATAGTTTTTTATGTCTCTTCTGAAGGACACTGTGACTTATATCGAGCTGTCACCAGCTATATGTGAAGTGGAGGAAATTTTACCTTAGCAATGAATACGCTGAGGACACATGGAAGGTTTTTTCTTTGTGTTACACCTGCGGTGACATGGGGCATAGTTTTTTAGGTTTCTTCTATAGGACCTGCTTGTGACTTTCATTTGCAGAGTTCTTGGTAAAATTCAAAAAGTCACTAGCAGTTTTTTAAGTCTTGGTCAGATCCAATCTGGGATTGAACCCTGACCTCCCACATATGGTCAAGCACTCTAACATCTGAGCTATCAGAGTGGTCTTCATAATAAATTATACATGTATAAATCTGTCAAAAATTTTAAGCACATTTTCTATACATTTTAGAGCCAAACTGGAACCCATTCACAATGTTCTAAGATTTTCTGCTTATTAGCCAATTACCTTTTTCAGTATGATTTCCCTTTGACTGCCATTTTAAAAACTTTTAAATCTTTATCCCTAACTTCAGATAAATTGAAATAATTTAATTTCCCTGCAGTTGTAATTAAGATAATGAGATTCAACCTGCTATGAAGTAGCACATCCAGCATTTTAAAAAAAATTTACATCTTCAAAATTTTTTCAATGTAAAATTATTCTTGACTTGTCAAGATATTTAAATCATTAATTATTAAAACCAAGATATGCATACAGAAGAATAACCATAACAATAGAGGGTTTAAACTGGTGTCACACAAAAGGTCGGAATCTTAACTTGGAAAGATTTTTATTAACTTTGTGTGCTGTATGAAATATTCTCTGCCCATTCATTGAAGTCTTTTGTTTTAAGAAATTTAACATTCATTTCTTATCTTAATTTTAATTATAATTTCATTCTGTATTTGTAAGATGAGTGATGACTTTAAAATACAATGTCCAGTGTGTGTGCATGTGTGTTCAGTGTGTGTGTATAAATTATTTTTTAATCTTTTACTCGATAATTGGTGTGTGTGTGTGTGTGTGTGTGTGTGTGTGCACAAAATTCAAATTTATTTTTATCCAAGTGTAATGTTTTTTATTTAGAAAATGTTGTGTCAATATAATAAAATCTTTAATTCTTTCATTTTATTTTTCCATCCTCATTCCATAGACTTCCATGACTTCCATTAGTTGCACACTGATTAAGGGTGAGGAATTGTGTTTTAAGAAGCTGGCAAAACACTTATTTCATATTGCTCCAGTGCACCCACCAGCCATGCTATGGGTTATCCTTGTAGAAGAGGAGTCTTGTACACAGATATCATAAAATAATTAAAATCAAAACCTTAAACTTCTGAACATTTTGAAAAGTACATAAGATCACACACACACACACACACACACACACACACACACACACACACACAGAGAATAGTCTACTCTTAAATGAATGCATTTTTTTGCTTTTAAAATTGTAAAAAAAAAGATCATCATGCAATAATTTTAAGTACAAAAATGAACTTGATTTTTTTCCCTTAAGTCAAATAAAGTTATGTTTTTTCTTAATTCAAATAAAGTTAAGGTTATACTTTACCTATTATAATATATAATTCCAATGTGTTGGCAGAATGTCAATTTTAAAGATATCATTTAAACAAAGCAATTATTTAAAAGTGTGACTGGCTTATAATGCAACAGTAAGCAGTAAATGTGATGGTGGCTATATTTAGACAGAGGGGAAATCCACGTGGAGTTCTATATATAGATGCTGGTGCAACCTTAACTTATGATTACATGTTCAAACTTGTTCTTGTCCTCCAGGTAACCTGTAACTTAAATTTAGCAAACTTTGGTTTTGACAAAAATATGTACAAATGTTTTATGCAAGAAGTGAAACTTTAAATTTCTGAATATCTTAAAAATTAACAAAATTATAAAGATTTGAAATTTTGCCATGTTTAAGTTAAGGAAAAATCTTTATTAAGAAATGATTGTGAATCTTGGACCTGGCCTGTTATTAATCTCACGGTTTACTCAAAATTTTTAATTATACAATTCTTTTGAAAATCTCTCTTAAAAGTAAATTGATCGAGTTACATAGTGTGATTAAATACATAAAATTATTTTTCCATATAAAATTTAAATTAGAATTAAAATTTAGTAATTGTTAATTAAATGTTAGATGTAGAGAGATAAGGTGTAAGTTTATAAACAGAAGTGGGATATAAGCCACTAAAAATTTAGTGTTATAATGTCTGTCTCCAGTTTTATAATCATCCCTTAACTGAAGATTTTCCTTAACTTAAATCTTGCAAAATTTAAAATCTTTTTAATTTCATTAATTTTTTAATATATTCAGGAATTTGAGGTGCAATTTTGAAGATCACTTTAAGCTTAAAATACTTGTGTTTAGTTTTATCAAAATATTTATTAGAAGTTCCAAAAAAATTAAGTTAAGGAAAATCTTAGTTAAGAAATGACTGTAAAACCTGCACAATCATTCCTTAACTATAATTAAGCGAAATTTGGTTATCACTTTTTGGAAATACTGATGAATATTTTTGTAAAAACTAAATGCAAATATTTTAATCTAGAAGTGATCTTAAAAATGGCACCTTAATTTTCTGAATATCTTGAAAATTAACAACATTATAAAGTTTTGAAATTTTGCAAGATTTAAATTAAGGAAAATCTTAGCTAAGGAATGATTGTGAACCCTGGTCCCGGTTTCTGATCATTTCTTAACTAAGATTTTCCTTAATTTAAATGTAGCAAATTTAAAACCTTTATAATTTTGTTAATTGTTAAAATATTGGGAAATTTAAGGTGCCATTAATCTTATGAAATCTGCATTTAGTTTTGACAAAAAATATTTACTTGTAATTCCAAAAAAGATAAATAGCCAAAATAAGCTAAATTTAAGTAAAGGAGAGTTAAGGAATGATTGTGAAACCGGGGCTTTGGGTGAAAAACTCCATCAATCTGTTCCACTTATTCAAGAATTATGTAGAACACTGATTTAGACCAATGAACAATGCTGTAACATAATATGCAAATAAAAATTCAAAATTTCAAAAATTTAATTTTTATGATTTGATGTCATTATGACTAGTTATAACAGCGGTTGATAGACAGGTTTTAGGTATATAAGTGGGCAATAAATATGACGGCTCCGACATCCCGTTACACATTATATATATGTATACCTATCAAGAATCTATCAAAGCGTTTACGCCCATCACAAATATTTTTGGCAAAAAAAATTATTATTCACCGATTTTGTAAACGGCACAAAATAACTAACTCAGCTAATGGGTTGAGAAAAAAGGTTGTAATTAATTTTATGACAAGCAAATAATGTGGATTTGGCAAATAAATATATGTTTACAGATTTTATAAACAGGGCAACGATAACCACAACTAAGGATAGCGAAATATGTTTACAATAAACTTTACGACAAAACAAAAATTTGATTAATAATACCAATTATATGTCTCGCAACAATGAAACATACTCATTAAGTCCGCCAAAACGGTTTACCGATGCATTAAGAAAATATTTACATTGGCAAAATTTTGCTGTCGGAAAAATATCCTATATCCGCCACATACCAGACAAAATTGTAGCCAAGTCGAGTTTAATGATGAATTCTAATAATTATGACAAAGGTTACGCCATCTAAAACCATCACAAATTTCTGCTAAAATCATTTGAATAGTGTCCAAATTCTATTCCCAGCACTTTTCTAAATACTTTTCACCTAATCTTCCGAACATTGTGCCAAGTTGCTTAATTACGACAGAAACAAACACCTTCGAGATCTATGATCTGAGAAAAATAATTTTTTTACGAGACAGGCGATACCCTGATAATATTTTTCAAGTGGCAATGGAAATATCTAAAGAATTATTTAATTGTTTGTACTTAATTGCTAGTGGTAATATGCCAATCACGAATTTCATGATAAATCATTTCTTTTTAAAAAAATAAAAAACCGAAAAACAACCACCAGCCCCATACAACAAAGAGAAAAAAATTACGAACATCAAAAGCGATGATACATGTTCATTAATTTAAACCATCATACCCAAGGCAATAAATTTCTAATTCACTAAAACAACGATTGCCAAAAAGTATTTCTATAAAATTGTTTTTACATCAAGTTTCCAGACGATTCAGTATTAAATGAATTGATGTTTCACCGGTCATGCCTATTAGGTTCAAACACTGGCCGCTATCACAGTACCAAAGCAGCGTCACTGCAACTAATGATGTTCTAGTGTCAGTGACGTCATTAAATGGCAAAATTAAGGTCGAGTTTTCATTCTTTTTGTATGTTTATCAAGCATGCCGGGCCTTTGTCGGCATGGCTGGCGTTCTGTCAATTATGGTAAACATAGCTATCTATGATGGTCCAGTGCTTGGTAAAGTCAGTAGAACGGTGTAGGTCAAATCCCTGGTCAAATCACTGTGACTTTGATTATTGGCAGTGTCTGTTCTTGGCCAAAAACTCAGTGTTTATCACCGTAGATGAAGCATTATAGAAATAATTATAATGGGCAACTGGGCCAGGCTGTTCAAAGTTCTCTTAGCCTGTTTGCTTACCGGTAACCAGTTGTTAGCAAAAAAATTTTAACTTGTGAACTGGGTAGTGGTGTTCCCTTTAATCAAAACAATCAAAGATTGCTTGGTTACTTCAACATACTAAGCAATTATCATAAAATTGAAGAATCTAATACAATAGATTATGAGAAACAATTCAGCAACCCAACACCGTTATTTAAGTTTTCGTCCCTAATTTATAGGAAATAGCCTATATCAAAAAGCATAATCAGGGGAAATTATCATTTCTAGTATCCGATACACACTTGAAAGCCTCCTTCTCGTTATTGCTGTCCATTATCAAATCTAACCAAATATCAGGGCACTGGAAATGAAACAGTTCATGTTATAATGGTTGGTAGAGTGCTCGCTCCGTAAGTGGGAGGCTGTGTGTTCGGTCCCTGACTGGGTCTGACCCAAGACTTGAAAGTGGGTAGTGACTGTTCTTTCGCCAAGCACTCGGCATTACGAAATGAAAGTCACGGTTCTTAAAATAAATGAGGTCCCATGTCACAGTAGGCTTGGCACGCTAGAGAACCCTGCTGTATAATGCCATCAGCGCAACGCACAGGCAAAATTTCTGCACCTTCGCCTGTAGCTGGCGACATCTCGATATAAGTGAAATATTCTTGATTGGGACGTTAAACACCATTACTCAACTCAACTCATGTTATAATGGCTGATGTTGAACAAAAAAATTTGGATAAAATGCCACTAATCGATTATAACAAATGACTGATTGGTTGCACTGAACCAATCAATGATTTTGAGTCAAGTAATGGTGTTTAACGTCCCAGTCAAGAATATTTCACTTATATCGAGATGTCGCCAGCTGTAGGCAAAGGTGCAGTAATTTTGCCTGTGTTGCGCTGATGGCATTATACAGCAGGGTACTTTATAGTGCCAAGCCTACCGTGACACGGGACCTTGTTTATTTTATGTTCCCATCCAAAAGTGACTTTCGTTTCTTTATGCAGAGTGCTTGGCAAAAGAACAGTCACTACCCACTTTCAAGTCTTGGGTCAGACCTGGTCTGGGTTTGAACCCACAACCTCCCACTTACAAAGCGAGCACTCTACCAACTGAGCTACCGCAGTGACATAATCAATTATGAAATGGTAACAGATTCCAAACACTAGTACTGGGCAATATACTGGTGTAATTCGGTATCAAATGGAAAAATTAGGGGTTACCACGTGGTGTGCGATCTGGTATCAAATGGAAAAATTAGGGGTTACCACGTGGTGCGCGATCTGGTATCAAACGGAAACATTAGGGGTTACCACGTGGTGCGCGACCTGGTATCAAACGGAAACATTAAGGGTTACCACGTGGTGTGCTATTCGGTTACATAATCATATGAAACTTACAAAGCCTTTTCTAGCTATTAATTACGACTGAAATTGGTCCCCCTCACTCCCTATGGCTATGACTAAAATGTCCCTGTAAAAGTTCCCCGTAATTTTCCTGTTTTTCCTCAGTTACATCTACTGTAATTTTTAAATTCAAAACTCACATAAGTATTTACCTATAAACATATACAGTAAAACCTTGTTATAATGCCTGTCAATAACTCTGCCACCTCGGTTATTGCGCCAAGCACTCGACATTTAGAAATGAATGTCACAGGGTCCTTTGAAAGAGACCTTAAAAACCAATGCCCTGTGTCACAGCAAGTGTGGCATGTTAAAGAACCCTCCCTGCACATTGCCCTGAACACACCGCAAAGGTAAAAAATTCTGCCACTTTACCTATAGCTGGTGATATTTCGATATGAGTGAAATATTCTTGAATAGGATGTAAAACCCTATTCAATGAATGAATGAATGAATGAATGAATGAATGACTGAATGAATGAATGAATGAATGAATTGGTTATTACCATACTGGTACTATTTTGAAGTCCCAAAATCAATTTTTTCTATGGTTTTTCTTTAAAAGTCTCCCTATTCAATGAATGAATGAATGAATGAATGAATGAATGAATGAATGGATGGATGGATGGATGGATGGATGAATGGATGGATGGATGGATGAATGGATGGATGGATGAATGAATGAATGAATGAATGAATGAATGGATGAATGAATGAATAAATCAATGAATCGGTTATTACCATACTGGTACTATTTTGAAGTCCCAAAATCAATTTTTTCTATGGTTTTTCTTTAAAAGTCTCCCTATTCAATGAATGAATGAATGAATGAATGAATGAATGAATGGATGAATAAATGAATGGATGGATGAATGAATGAATGAATGAATGAATGAATGAATGAATTAAAAGTCTCCCGAGATTTATTACCAAACCCCTATATAATGCCAAATTCTGATTGAACAAATAGTGGCAATGAAACGAGGCTTTAACTGTACAAGGCATATGTTTAATGCATTAAATACCACTTCAATTTTTACAAAAAAACTTAAGAAATGTTTTAATTCTCAGCTATTTATGCAATAGTAAAGTTTTTTGTAATTTTATTCCCCATCTTCTTTTGTTTGCCGTGGTTGTTTTGTTGTTGTTGTTATTTTAATTGAAACAACAATATGCGCATTTATTGTGTAATTTTGATTTTTTAAAAAATATATATATATTCCCCCCATCACTAATGTGACCAAGGTCCTATTCCCAATATCCTATGTCAGGGGTATGTGGCTTGAACATTACAGGTTCTCCAATCGGGTTTAGTGCATTTCCACAATTTTTTTAACAAATTTATGTTTTCATTTCCTCACCAATTTTATTTCTATTATGCAATCAACTTATTTTTTACTTGAAGTATTAAGATTGGGTATGATAATTGCAAAAGAATGTGAAATTGTCTTTTGTGGTTAGTCAAGTCGGAATGGGAAATATCAATTTGGACAACTTAATAGAATTAAACTGTAAATAATATGAAAGAACTCAACAATCAACAGACTGCAAGTGGAAGTATTATTTTGATCAACTAGTTTCGCTGGTGAAGTCCCGGCATCATCAGGATCACCGGCGAAACTATTCGATCAAAATAAAACCTCCACTTGCAGTCTGTTGATTGTTGAGTTCTTTCATACTATTTATAATTTATTATTTACATAGAAAGACTCCATTGAATCCAATTAGGGTCCAACAATGGACTCTAACAACACAATTAAATAACAGGGTGTTGGTTTACTTTATTATCAGTTTACACTAGAATTAAACTGGTAAAAAGTATTGCACTATAAATAAGTAAACTGGCATTAAGTGGGGTTTTTTTTTTTTGTTTAAAAAGAAAAAAAAAAATTTTTTTTTTAACTTTAGTGAATTCCTAGTGCTGGAAGCATTAGTACATTTGTATTTTATTAGCTTTAATAAATCAGGCATCATGTTCCTTTTTTTACACCAAAATTAAATACTTTATCTTCCTATATATAGAAGAGACAACTAGGGTAGCTCAGTTGACAGAGTGCTCGCTTCGTATCCTGAAGGCCATGGGTTTGAACAGACTGGCCGGTGTTTAGTCAAGATCTTGTAAATAGTTAGTGACAGTTCTTTTGCCAAGCTTTCAGGATTTATTAACAAAAATTGTGGGGTCCTTCAGAAGAGACCTTAAAAACCAATGTCCTGTGTCATGGCAGGCCTATCACATTAAAGAACCCTACCTGCTCATTGCCCTGAGTGCACTGCAAAGGTAAAAAATTCTGTTACTTCAACTTTAGCTGGTGACTTCTTGATATCAATAAATTATTCTTAACTGGAACATAAAACCAATTCTATCAATCAATCTAAAAGAAGGGGTTATCAACAATACATTGTGGCAGTGAAAACAAGAGGCCCATGGGCCTTATACGCTCACCTGATAACTAATGGCTAGCTGATAGATTTAAAGTAAACGTAAATACTAAACCCAATGACTTTTTTCTTTACATCAAAATGATCATTGTATCAATACCTACAACATTCTAATATACATGCCTATACAAAACGTTTATAGTTTTCAAGATAATTAATCATTTCAGTATTGATTCGCATCTGTGACCTTGACCTTTAAACTCATGACCTTTTTCTATACATCAAAATGATCGTTGTATCAATATCTACAAAATTCTAATATAAATGCCTATACAAAAAGTTTATAGTTTTTGAGATAATTAACCATTTCGGTATTGTTTCACATCTGTGACCTTGACCTTTGAACCCATGACCTTTTTCTATACATCAACATGATCGTTGTATCAATACCTACATGATTCTAATATACATGCCTATACAAAAAGTTTAGTTTTCGAGATAATTAACCATTTCGGTATTGTTTCACATCTGTGACCTTGACCTTTGAACCCATGACCTTTTTCCATACATCAAAATGATTGTTGTATCAATACCTACAACATTCTAATATACATGCCTATAGAAAAAGTTTATAGTTTTCGAGATAATTAACCATTTTGGTATTGTTTCACATCTGTGACCTTGACCTTTGAACCCATGACCTTTTTCTATACATCAAAATGATCGTTGTATCAATACCTACAACATTCTAATATACATGCCTATACAAAATGTTTATAGTTTTCGAGATAATAAACCATTTCGGTATTGTTTCGCATCTGTGACCTTGACCTTTGAACCCATGACCTTTTTCTATACATCAAAATGATCGTTGTATCAATACCTACAACATTCTAATATACATGCCTATACAAAAAGTTTATAGTTTTCGAGATAATAATTATAATCAGAGGTAAAAAAAATTAGGTCACGACCTTCACAATTGACCTTGACCTCATTTTGAAGATACTAACAAGAAGATGTCAAAACTGAAAACCCCATGTCATTATCTGGTCAAATAGTCAAGTTATAACAATTTGAAGCTATTTTACGATTTTTTCAAAATTAAACGCAAAAACGCGTAACCTATTTTTTATCCGAATTTTACAAAATGAACAAACTATAGGCTTAAGACCCTAGAGAAGCCAAATATCACATCAGATTTTTTCTCCAATCAGTACTTTCAGAGAAGAAGATTTTTTAAGATTTTTGCACCCCTAGGTCACCTTGACCTAGTTATGGTAGCCATGGCAACGCCACGAACAAATCTGAATTGCACCGGTCCATATATACTTCTGACAAAGTTTCATTAAAAACTGTTCAGTAGTTTCAGAGGAGAAGTCGAAAATAGGTGTTAACGACGCACACACGCACACACGCACATACACACGCTGCGCTATGCCATAAGCTCACATGACCTTCGGTCAGGTGAGCTAAAAATACAGAAACATCAGTTTTTATTCAACCGTGAATGAAATCTTTATTCAACGGAAAAGTTGTATCATACCATGGAAATCAAAGGCACTGAACCAGTTTCCCTCCTACAAATTGATATCGAAGCCTTGACATAGTGTATTAGGGCTGTTGTTTCTAAATTATCTAAATCATTAAAACACAAATATTCAGTTTATCCTTGGCTATGTATAGAAAACTTTTCTTACAATGTCAAAACGATTATGGTACAGGGTCCAGTTGCACAAAGAACAGTTTAAGTGAATCATTAATTAAACCATAATTAGCACAATGATTTGCTCATTGTATTTTAATCAATGATTTACATTAATTCAGGGTTCGTACAGATATTTGGACTCCAAATTTAAGGACGTTTTAGGGTCTTTTTAGGGTCTTTTCAGGGTTTTATTTGCAAATTTAAGGCCTTATCAGAAGGACAATTTTAGCAAAAAATATTTGTGCAAAGGCAACTCAATCAATCAAATGTGTCCATAGTAACGACATGTGAAGTGGAGGTTGAAGTTGGGCATTCAGTTGGGCCAGGTACCTTTAAATTGCACATTTCAATGTAACATCAATTAATCATTTATTTATATCAGTCTATTTGCAACCACTAACTATTGAAATACAGGCACCCATCTGGCTAAATCCAAGGGCTTTTTAGGGTCAGACTCGTTTTTAGGGTCTTTTTAGGGCAAACCTTAAAATTTAAGGACTTTTTCGGGCCTGTACGAACCCTGTTAATTAAGCTTTATGCAACTGGCGCCAGAATATTTATTATGATTCAAAGATAGATTTAAAGTTTAAGATATATACTTGCAGCAAGATTTTAACTTACCCATCAAAAAATCTATATGCATTGTTGCATCTAATTTTCTAATCTTCAAAATCTTACTTTAAAATTCAAAATTAAATTAACTTCTTCATCTCATGTATTAGTAATAATCTTACAAACCAAGCTATCGAGAAAAAAACCTTTTTCCCAAAAAAAATTGCTAAAAAGTTAACTTTTAAAAGAATTTTCTTATAATAAATCTATATGCATTGTTGCATTTTATTTTCTAATCTTCAAAATCTTACTTTAAAATTCAAAATTAAATTATCTTCTTCATCTCATGTATTAGTAATAATCTTACAAACCAAGCTATCGAGAAAAAACTTTCCCCCATAAAATTGCTAAAAAGTTAACTTTTAAAAGAATTTTCTTATAATAAGTAGCCAACAGAGAACATTCAGCTACCCTGTTTCACAAAAACGCTTTAACTAAAATTTTCATTTTCTTTATGTACATCTCATATTTTTGAATATTTCATGATTTTCTTAGTTTTTTTAAAAAATAATTATTATAAAATTTGTGATTTTTTTAAAAATGAAGTAAAGAAAAAACTTAGTCAAAGAATGAAGGGTGTCCTAACTGGCACCTTTATAGCCTTAAAATGAAGTGAATTATTTAAATTCAGTTTTCCCTGAACATGTAAAGAAATTGATATTTTGTGACAAATTATTTTTCTCTAGTGGTACATGGTAACTAGTTCTTGTGGTACAGTTAGACTTGTATATAGACCATCCATAGGATCCAATAAATATAGACATAACAGGAACCTTACAAAATTGGTCTTACTATACAGGTGGTATGTATATACAGTTTTTTTATTTGAAATATGATGCAAAAGGAACCTTAAAATATTGTCTTAATGGACAGGTGGTCTTTATATAGAGGTTCTTTTTGTATAAATATGAAGTAAAAGGACCTTAAATCACAAGTCTTAATGGAAAGGTGGTCTTTGTATACAGGTTGCTTTTGGTTGAAACACAATGCAAAAGAACCTTAAAATATTGTCTAAATGGGCAGGTGGTTTTTACATAGAGGTTCTTTTTATTTGAAATATGATGCAAAAGGACCTTAAAACACCAGGCACTGGTTTGACAATCATTCCTTAACTAAGATTTTCCTTAACTTAAATTTAGCAAATTTTGGCAAGCTCTTTTTGGAACTACGAATAAATATTTTTGTCAAAACTAAATGCAGATGTCATAAGCTTGAAATAATCTTTAAAAAGACACATTAAATTTTCTAATATCTTAACAATTAATAAAATTATAAAGGTTTTCAATTTGCCAGATTTAAGTTAAGGAAATTCTTAAGTTAAGAAATGATTGTGAAACCGGGGCCTGTCTTAATGGATAGGTGGTCTTTATATAGAGGTTGTATTTGGTTGCAATATGAAGCAAAAAACCTTAAAACAATGGTATAAATGGGCAGGTGGTCTTAATAAATAGGTTCTTCCTATTTGAAATATGATGCAAAAGGATATTAATGGATAGGTAGTCTATATGATTTATAAAGGTTGTTTTTGGTTGCAATATGAAACAAAAAAAAAAAAAACACCCCTTAAAACAGTGGTATAAATTGGCAGGTGGTTTTTATATAGAGGTTCTTGTTAGTAGAAATATGATGCAAAAGGACCATTAAAAAATCAGTCTTAAGGGAAAGGCGGTCTTTATAGAGGTTCTTTTTATTTGAAATATGAAGCAAAGGGACCTTAAATCACCAGTCTTAATGGATAGGTGGCCTTTATATTGTATTTGGTTGCAATATGATACAAAGGGACCTTAATACAGTGGTATAAATGGGCAGGTGGTTTTTAAATACAGGTTGCTTTTGGTTGCAATATGAAGCAAAAACCTTAAAACACTGGTACAAATGGGCAGGTGGTCTTAATAAATAGGTTCTTCCTATTTTAAATATGATGCAAAAGGATCTTAATAGATAGGTGGTCTATATATGTATACAGGTTGTTTTTGGTTGCAATATGAAGCAAAAAAAACCCCTTAAAACAGTGGTATAAATTGAAATTGGCAAGTGGTTTTTATA
Source organism: Anadara kagoshimensis (assembly GCA_021292105.1). NCBI lineage: Eukaryota > Metazoa > Mollusca > Bivalvia > Arcoida > Arcidae > Anadara > Anadara kagoshimensis. The sequence continues at coordinate 21,716,581 of CM037872.1, read as the reverse complement.
TAGAGGTTCTTTTTTGGTTGAAATATAAAGTCATTTCAGAGACCTTAATACACTGGTCTAAAGACAGGTGGTCATTACATACAGACAATAATTATTTTACAGTATTTTGAAATATTCTACATAACAAAGTGATTTTGCACTATCATATTACCTGTATTTTTCATCCAAAATGTTCCTATGGCACCAATATAATTTATTCGTTATTTTATTATACTGTAAACATATTTATTTTCATGGTATACTAATTTTTACTTATTTCTGGGTAGTTTGTTTTGCGTGAAATTTAAAACAGTGCGAAAATTAAATTATTCTTATAGTGTTATAGTGCATATTCAAAAACTGCGAAAATTTAATTACGCAGAAATGTGTAAGTTTCATATACCACAAAATTAAATACACACAGAATTAAATGTTTACAGTATGTTGTTGAATCACAGAAGTTTTTTTTATTAATTATATATTTTTTTGCAGATTGAAAAACTTCAAACAACTTAAACTTTGAACTGAAATACAATCATCTCAGGGTTTGTTGTAAACCAAACAACAATCCATTCTTAACAAAGCTGCATTTAAAATTTTCAAGAAAAAATTGTAAATAAAATGTGTTTTAGGATATATTCCAATGCGTTTAAATACAAAATATTGACAATTTTTATGAGAGGCAAGATAAAATATACATAAATGGGAAAATGACAATGGAAAAAGTTACATAGAAAAAGAATAATGGCAATGGAAACAGTTACATAGAAAATGAATATAATGGCAGTGGAAAAATTTACATAGAAAAAGAAAATATAATGGCAATGGAAAAAGCAACATAGAAAAAGAAAATATAATGGCAATGGAAAAGGTTACATAGAAAAAGAAAATATAATGGCAATGGAAACAGTTACATAGAAAAAGAAAATATAATGGCAATGGAAAAAGCAACATAGAAAAAGAAAATATAATGGCAATGGAAAAAGTAACATAGAAAAAAATATAATGGCAATGGAAAAAGCAACATAGAAAAAGAAAATTTAATGGCAATGGAAAAAGCAACATAGAAAAAGAAAATATAATGGCAATGGAAAAAGCAACATAGAAAAAGAATATATAATAGCGATGGAAAAAGTTATATAGAAAAAGAAAATATAATGACAATGGAAAAGGCAACATAGAAAAAGAAAATATAATGGCAATGGAAAAAGCAACATAGAAAAAGAAAATATAATGGCAATGGAAAAAGCAACATAGAAAAAGAAAATATAATGGCAAAGGAAAAAGTTACATAAAAAAGAAGATATGATGGCAATAGAAAACAGTAATAGCAAAAAGAAGAAATAACAGATGTAAGAGATAAATGAAACATTGAAAAACATAGTTAGCAAAAGAAATCAATTAAAAACAAAAAACAAAAAATTGAGAAAAACTAAGTAAGAGAAAGCATAATTTAAACAAAAAAAGAAAGCACAAAGAAAAAAGACAGCAATAAAAAGAATTAATGTAAGAACAATAAAAAAAAAAGAAAAAAAAAAAAGAAAAAGAAAGGTTAAAAAACTAGACAGTAAAAATTAAGCAAAAAGTATTGAAGAGAACAAGTAAACTTGTAAAATCAATAAGTTACAATGCACAAAAACAATCAACAACAAAAAACACCTGAAGAGTTTGCGGCTTTAGAGCTGAAAAATTACAATAAGAGCAAAGAAAAAGAAACATTCAGCATACAGAAGGAAAAGAAAAAAGCAAAATTTGCAAACTCCAGTCGAAGGTTTGAAGATAGTGCACAGTAACATGAAAAACAAAAAAAGTAAAAATTTACAAATAAAAAGGAGTCAAAGGAATAAAAGAATTAAAATTAAAATAAAAACAGAACATGCTAGTTTTTTAAAGAGCTAACCATCTACAAAATACAAGAAAGAATTTTTAAAGACAGAAAATGAAAAGTAAAAACAATTTTTTTTTTTTTTTGATTTTTGAGAATACAAACCAAGACATCTTTAGGAAAAAAACTAAGAAAATATGAAACAGAAAGAAAGAAGGAAAATTAAGGAAAGGCGAAATAAAACAAGTTTGTGGTTTTGGGGATGCACACCTACCTTGAAGGTTTCTACATCTTTATCTTTATAATAATTTCTCCCAATAGTGTGAGTCACATCTCGGGATGACGACACCCCTGCCTTTGCACCTGCGTGGTTTTCTTCGGAATGCGCTCGCTCTTTGTTGTGGTTTGACTCCAAGTTATCTTTCGGACTAATATTTGGCCTGTTCCAATGTGATGAAGAAGACGTAGCTGACATTCTTGTCCCATGATGCCCAGGTTGTTTTTCTTCGCTATTTTTTGCCACAGTTGCGTTTTGAAAGCTTGTATAAAATTTGCCATTGCCCATGTAAAGTTGGTCTGATCCAGTGAAAGGAAAAAGGTTTTTATTTTGCAAGTCTAAATGAGTTACATGAAATGCACTTTCATCAGTCAAATTATTATTATTATTTAAGCTTTGGTCGTGGTTGTTTACACATGTTTGCCCCAATGCTTCCTTAGCTTGCTTAACGCCGTTACTTAGCGTAGCAGATTCAATCAGCTGTGTGTGACGATCGTTTATTGTAGAACCAACTGCTGAATCTAAAGATCGTACAACTGCATTAGTTGTAGAAGTAATAGTAGTATTAGAATGAGAAGCATGACTCATAGACAGCAGCCGGTGAAGAGTTGTATTATTAGATATTGGTGTAAAACTTGGGGAATATGAAGATGTACCATTGACGTCGTCGTCCTTGTCAATGTTGGCATTGGTAGATTCTGCACACGGCTCCTGATACTGCTGCTTCTCCTCCTCCGACAATGATGATGATTCATTTCCATCGGTGGTATCATTATAACAGATAGTTACATCATTATTATAAGAGATCTCACAATTATTCCTACTACTCAATGTAGATTCTCTATTGTCAGCAGATTTAATATTCACATTTTTTCTCACTACTTTTCCCGCCAATTTTTGCTGTTGTTGCAGACGTCGTCTGTCATCATCATCTGGCTGCTGATTTTCTTTATTGTCCTCAACGTCTGCTGCACTGTCTTCCTCTATAGAGAAGAACAAAACTTTTGACAGTTTTTCCTGTGAAAATAAATAAATAAATAAATAAATAAGATTTAAAATTGTTGGACACATTTTCTGAGTAAATAGCCATAACATATTTTTACTTTTTTCTACTGTAAAAAAGAAAATACATGCAAGTTCAAATTAATAAATAATATACAAAAAAATATAAAATTGTTGGACACGTTTTCTGAATAACTGGCCAAAGTTTCTTCTATAAAAAAGAAAATTAATTAAAAAAAAACAATACATGCAAGTTAAAATCTTCTTGATTTATAGCTGGAAAGGCATTTTAAAAACATGAGTTTTTTCCTAAAACAAAACTACCGGTACAATGAATAATTATACTTGTCTTTTAACAATTGATTTTTTTTTGTACTTTTAAGATATATTATTGATTTCTGCTCTAATCCTATAGTACAACAAGTTTGATCTGGACATTTGACCTTTCATTTGAATATTTAAACAGACATATCCATTGTGTAATTTAGGGGCTATAAAAAGTTGATATGTAAGGACAGATGATAGTTATACTGGGTGTCAGGCATTTACAGCGATAAAACATGTTGTCTTACCTAAATCACAGTCTATTAAGTTGAATCCAATATTTAAATTAAAGGTCAAACGGCCAGGTCAAACTTGATGCACTATGTATATAGTGTCAGACATGGTATTTATACTAATGTGTATATAAATCAAATTCTCAGCAATTTTCTGCAATTACATGCAACATACATGATATTGTAAGACTTCCTTTTTTAAGCCCCATACCCATTAAATTCTACAGGTATCTAAAATTTTGGAAAATGTTTTCTTTACACAGAAATGTTCAAAATGGCTTGATTTCATTATTTTAGGCTACAGTCAAACATGTATTAAAAGCCACTTCTATATAAGAATCACCTGCTTATAAAGGCCAGTAAAATTTTATCCCAATTGCTCTATATTCATATTTTTTGTACATGTATATAAGGACCACTTGCTTATAAAGGCCACTTTTATTGGTTCCCTTCAGTGGCCTTTATCATGTTTATATACAGGTTTGACTGTATTTCAGTGAAATTAAACTTAAATGGAGGGTACAAATGATAATTTTTTCAGTTAACCATTGTTAATAAATTCAACAAAAAACTAAAATATTCCAGCAAAGCTACAATTGCTAAGCCTTTTTTCTCCTTTCTACTTCTACTTTTTCAGAAAATTTTAGATGGAATTTAATTAATTTCATTTTTAAGTTTCTAGAATTTAGAAGAAATTTAATATTTCTAAAAATTGGAAGGAGAGGGTGTATTAGGTTTTTTTTTAATTCACAACAAGCTTAAAATTCAAATTACATATCAATTAAAATTAGTCTGTCATTCCAATTTTCTTTCACATACTTTTTAACGCACTTGCTAAATTGTTTTTTCCCCCCCACATACTGGTAACTTTTACACACTTGCTCACTACAAAAATTTCACACACCTGTTCAATCATTTTTTTTTCACATACCCGTAACTTTCACACAATTGTTTAATTCATTTTTCACATACCAGTAACTTTCACACACTTGTTTCATTCGTTTTTCACATACCTGTGACTTTCACACACTTGCTCACTACATAACTTCCACACACTTGTTAAATTCGTTTTCCACATACCGGCAACTTTCACACACTTGCTCACTATATTACTTTCACACACTTGCTTACTAAATTACTTTCACACACTTGCTCACTTCAGTTTTGTTCATTTTCTCCTGCTATGTAATCAGCCACTGATCATTAAAACATAAATACATCAACATCTTTATAATAAAACATTAAAGAAAACATTAAACAACTTTTTTCTAGATAACATACACATCATGGTATATAAGAAAACCTAGACTGGAGTCCTGGGCTGGACTGTGTAGTACTGTCATCACTTGTCCTATCTGAATCCATGTTCAGACAAGCTTTCATATTTAATATATGTACAAAACTAGAAAGACTGTGAGCCACAAGCTCACAAAAAATACCCCCCCCCCCCCAAAAAAAATAAAAAAATCCATCGGATCAAATTTTTAAATAGGAGGTGCACATCTATATTATATCACAAAGATTGTGTGAAAGTTTCATGAAAATTCATTGAAGGGTTTAGGAGGAGTTGCGGATAAGAGATAGGTACCCTAAGGTGTAATGGAAGGACGGACGGACACCCCTATCACTATATACCCCCTACTTTTTAAGCGGGGGGTATAAAAATACTGTAAAGAGAAAATTATTGTTTGGGTAAAATTTTTGCTTATTTCGTGCTAAAGAAATTACAGTGACAATTTGCTCACATGAAAATGTCTACCATACTGGTTAATATAACATAATATATAAGACATAAATCCACTTTATTGATTGCACCAAAAATAACATCAACTCAAAATGCCAGATTTCAGGAATTGCAAATTTTTCATCCTGCAAAAATAATCCCCTTTACAGTACCTAGAGCTGTCTCTTGACAGCTAAATCAGGGTTCGTACAAGGCAATTAAATCAATAAAACAATTGCTTACGTGTCCATAGTAACGACACTTGAAGTGGAGGTTGAAGTTTGGCATTTGGTTGGGCCAGGTACGTTTAAATTGCCCATTTCAACGTTACTCTATTTGCAACCACTTAATATCAAAATACAGACACCCAACTTTTCAAGGGCTTTTTAGGGCCTTCAGCATAAATTTAAGAGCTTTTTAGGGTCAGACTTGTTTTCAGGACAAACCTCAAAATTTAAGGACTTTTCCAGGGCTGTACGAACCCTGTAAATACCCCACCTGCCCGAACATATTCAAGGTGGTTAATTTCACTCAAGCAGTAATATTGTGCATTTTATTTTTAATGGTTTTTGACGTACACACCTAAATTTAATTTATGTTAACATTTGGAAACAAAAAATAAGATTTGACCTTGTGACATTGACCTTTGGCTTATACATATCTAAATGTGGTGTGGTATGCCACACATCATCTCACATTGGTATGCAATTATGCCAAGTTAGATCATGTGAAAATTATGAAACTGATACATTTGAAGACCAAAACTGAGATGCTGGTAGGGCCAATATAAATATTCTGTATGTCAGACAGTCGCCAGGTAAATATTTTGGTTTTATTTTTAAAAGAATCAATATTTTGTCATATGCCAGACAGAAGACAAGTGAATATTTTAGCATTACTTGTACAAGATTTGCTATTTCTTCAGTTTTGACTTGGCATTGCACTAGTTGTATGTCTACACTAATAGTTTTAGAGTACACAGTCTAAATCCCGATTCCACACCCAGTCCTGGGTCCAGTCCAGTCTAAATTTTACAGATAATAGAAGATACTGTGATAATGTTAATGTTGTCTTTGATTCCAGGCCAAATAATATACAAGCAGGACATTATGCCTATAATGACTGATATATATTGGATAAAACCATACAGATTGGTGAAATCATTGCGGTATTACAGTGACAGTTGGTAGACCAAAATTCATACCAATATGGCCATTTCAGAACCCCACAAATCCCTGAAAATCACCAAATTGGCAAATAAAACCCCAAATTGAAATTTTTGGGGATGATTATGGGTGTGTGTGTTTGGTTGTTGGCATTTGTGGGGCCCTGGTCCATGTTTGTGAGATAGAGAGAGAAAGAATGAGAGAGAGCCAAGCTAGAAATCAAACCTCTGACCTATTACAGAGCAAACCCTCCATTATATTTTCTCATACATTTAAACATTTCTGACCTGACAAGACAAGAATTGAACTCTTGACCTTCTATTACAAAGCAAACTTTCTATCACATTTCCAAATACATAGAAAAAATTCCCAAGACTGTTACACCGAAAATGCTGAAAACAAAAACCTTATTGTATCTGCCTGTTACAAATCAACCACTGTGGTAGTTCGGTTGGTAGAGCGCTCGCTGCATAAGTGGGATGTTGTGGGTTCGAACCCCAGCAGGGTCTGACCCAAGACTTCAATGTGGGTAGTGACTGTTCTTTCGCCAAGCACTCAGCATTAGGAAATGAAAGCCATGGTTCATTCGGACGGGAACTTAAAAGAAACGAGGTCCCGTGTCACGGTGGGCTTGGCACGCTAAAAAACCCTGGTGTATAATGCCATCAGTGCAACACACAGGCAAAATTTCTGCACCTTCGCAAATAGCTGGCGACGTCTCGATATAAGTGAAATAATTTTGACCGGGACGTTCAACACCATTACTCACTCAACTGTTACAAATCCTTTTTAAATCCATGATCCAATTATGACACATTAATTTGTGGTATTTTTTCATCACTTACTCCATATTAATAATGAACTCGTTTTTATGCCCGTTTAAAAAAATCAATAACATGCCATAACTCTTACATCATAAAGAGAGTCGCGTTTTCAATTAAGCGTCGTAATTGATGTGCCAGCTTGGATTATGGGTGTCAAATGATTATGCTGATTGCCCTATAATTGAGGGTTTTACGATTCTATCTTGCCAATTTTTACATGTTAAATGTTATATATCCAGACTAGCATTTTTTCTTTATTTACAATTACTTTCATTTAAAGATTAATGATGTCTTGAATGATGAAAACCCTGACTGACGTAAAGCTATGCTAGCTATACTGCTCAAAGCAATAATATTATGTTAAGGACCAAATTAATTTTTTTTTTCAAAAAAAAAAAAAAAAAAAAAAAAAAAAAAAAAAAATAAATAAATAAATAAATACAAAATTGTTCAACACAGTACCTTCACTGACGAGATATGATGATAGCCTAAACGCAAATCATTACCACCAGACAAGGGTAGGCTTAAAAAATTACGTTCTTCAGGAAAAAATTGAGAGCCTAATACCCCATGCCCAAAATAAAAATTTATGACCTTGAACTTTGACCTACATGCCCAAAATTGATGATCAGCTTGATCAAACCATCCATAAATGTGAAAGTTATGGAACAAGCACAATTTTGCAGACAGACAGTCAGATACACCAATTATTTCAATCACCATAATTCTAACCACAAACATCAAGGGAGATAACTCTGATATGACGATTCATATTTCTACCAAGGGAGCTAACTCTGAAATGATGATTCATATTTCTACCAAGGGAGCTAACTATGAACTGATGATTCATATTTCTATCAAGGGAGCTAACTCTGAACTGATGAATCATATTTCTATCAAGGGAGCTAACTCTGAAATGATGATTCATATTTCTATCAAGGGAGCTAACTCTGAAATGATGATTCATATTTCTATCAAGGGAGCTAACTATGAACTGATGATTCATATTTCTACCAAGGGAGCTAACTCTGAAATGATGATTCATATTTCTAACAAGGGCGCTTACTCTGAAATGATGATTCATATTTCTACCAAGGGAGATAACTCTGAAATGATGATTCATATTTCTATCAAGGGAGCTAACTATGAACTGATGATTCATATTTCTACCAAGGGAGCTAACTCTGAAATGATTCATGTTTCTATCAAGGGAGCTAACTCTGAAATGATGATTCATATTTCTGTTTCAATATACAGTCAAACCTGATGTAGTGATCACCTCTTCAAATACCATCTGTCTAAACCAAAACACCTAGTGTAAAGACCAACTAAATATATATAAAGGTAACATGTCTAGACAATTCATTATAAAAAAAACCTAGTGTAATAACGAACTCTTAGAGCTGTCATTGATGAGAATGTGAATATTGATATATCAACTGAAAAACATTGATAAATCGATATATCGGAAAAGTGATTTAAATACAGTCAAACCTGTCTATAAAGGCCACCTGAGGGAAGCTGTAAAAGTGGCCTTTATGGACAGGTGGCTGTTATATACAGGTTCAAATAATATAAATAAAGAACGATTGGGATACAATTCTACTGGCCTTTATAAGCAGGTGGCCTTTATATAGAGGTGACCTTTAAGGCAGGTTGGACTGTAGTTATTTTTTGGATGAATCTATTATTTTTCACCAATATTTGGCATGTCTGGTGTCGTCTTAAATGTTTCTTCTATTACATGCATTCTGTTTGTATGTCAGTTAATGGTTTTGAGATGCATTAAATGATGGGTTGTCATTACAATACATTTACAATCAGTTTAATCCATGTGTCATCGATTACTCCAACCTTAGCCATGAATTGGCGGCCATTTTTACTGATATCGATACTCAAAATGTTGTATCGATATATCGCATCAATGGCTTTTATGGATGATATAGCGATCTATCAACGGCAGCCCTACCAACTCTATACAAAGACCAACTGTCTATGCAGTAAAACCTGTTGTAGTGACCATCTCTATATAAAGACCACTTGCCTATAAGTAAACCTCTTAAAGGGACCACTCTATACAACCTGTTCATACATTGTATATTAAAAATCTATGTTAGTGACCAGCAATATATAACGACCATGTGTACATGAGCGAGAGAGAGAGAGAGAGAGAGAGAGAGAGAGAGAGAGCAAAAGTTGACCAAAAAAATCTAACATTTACAACTTCAAAGCATACAAAACAAAACTCTGTTGTTTGGAACATCAAAGGTATATCTTCTGAGACTAATACGTCTTAATATTCTGTGATTCGTCAGTGGACATAATCCATGTAACGTAAAAGTGTGAAGCTGTCAACTGTCTATGAGATCAAACAAAAAATCATTACAGAAAAAAAAAATGAGAAAAAACTTTATAACATCTGTTTATACAGAAGACCACATTTATCCAGAGTCTTCTAGACATCATAAGTGTATCCAGTTTCCACACCGATCTTTATCTTAGAGAAGTTATTAGGTTTTTAATCATGCTCTTCAAAACTCTTACAGAGATATCAAAAGATAAAATATTCACACAAACCTTAGTTAGAAGGATTGAATTTCAATGTGTGACTTTTCTCTTATGCTGATTCAAAACAAATATGATAATATCATAAAATGTTTTTGTTCAAAATGTCCATCTTGTTTTAGTTTTTTGTTTTGTATCTTTTGTCCAGACATGTTGTTGCTCTGGTTATTACCAAGTGTACGTTATCAACTACAAATTTCTATACAGTAAGACCTGGTTATAATGTCACTGGATAAGCAGGGATCCTACCAGTTGTGGGGTCCAAAAATATAGGAAAAATAGGAATATTGGGGCAAGATTATAGGAGTTTTATAGGAAATTATAAGTTTTCATTAAAATTGTATGAATATTTTAAATAGTTTAAATACATAAAATATACATCCATGGCCAAATTTACTCCCTTTCAGTCATTCCCTTTGCTTCTTTTACTAATAAACGTAAAATATTGGCAACAGCAATATACCCTTCCTGCTTTAAAAATACAAAAATGTTAATCTTGCTTCAGATATGTACTATATGTGGGAAAAATATCCCCATTCTAAATTCCTGAAGCTACCAGTAACAAAAATATAGGAAATATAGGAGGTTTTTCAAATTGTATAGGAAAATATAGGGATGGTAGGTCCCTTGGATAAGTTTGCTACCTTGCTTATCCCCATAGAATTTTTAAGTTCACAAAATCATTTCATCTATATTTTTTCTTCCACAATTTATTGTAAAAAATTGACAAAGAATAATGGCAATGAATCAAGGTTTTTGCTGTATTTTTATTAAACACTTTTCACAAGCCTTAAAATTACACAGGTTCAGTGTTTGATTTAAAAAAATTGACACATTTCCTTGAATTTGCAGTTGCAGAGGGAAAACGGAAAATTGCTGCTAAAATTTTAGTAAAAATAAATTTTTGTTAAAGACTTTTTTCTTATGATATTTAGTTTAAAAAACAAATTCACATATTAAATGTATCCATAATTATTTATTAATAAGACATGCTAAGAATCAACAAATTTAGACATATTTATTGAAATACATAAACAAAAACTTATATGTATACATGTATTATACATGTACAGTTCAGTAGTAAGGCGCAAGTTTTTTCACTTTATGGAATTTCCCAGTAATTTTCTCTATTTATTTAATGTGATTGTTTTTAAAAAAAACATTTTTACCATTAGATGCAGACTTATTCAGATTTTCTTTTAATAATTTCAAGTTTCTGTCCATTTGGTTTTTTTTTTTTTGTTTTTTTAAAAAAACAAAAAAAAAAACAAAACAAAAAACAAAAAAACAAAATACAAAACCAATAAATGTTGATGATGATGGGTAATTTGTTCCATCATTTTTTTCAACTGTTTCAATTTTGATTTCAATGGGAAAAAACTATAAGAAAAATCTTCAAACAATTTTGCTTTAAAAACTGATTTTTTTTTAAAAACCAAAATGTAATAATAAATTTGGGACAATTTAAAAATTGATTTGACATAGAAAAGTAATGGGGAAAAAAATCAGTAAATTTTGGCACTGTACCATGCACGCATTCCCTAAAAAGAGTATACTACAGTAAAACTTGCACACATAATAAATGTAAATAAATAAATAAATAAATAAATAAATAAATAAATAAATAAATAAATTACTACATTACTATGAACATAAATTTGGTCTTCTTTTCATATGCAAAAAAAACATATAATTATTTTTTAATGGTCATTTTCACTCATTTTCATTGATTTTACATTATAACATTACAGTCAAAATTATTTATTACAAAATCATATTAATAATTATTTCATTATGGTCAATATGACGACATACCTGCTCATCTTCATCACTGTTATCAGGAGTAAGCTGTACCATGCCAAATTATTATGTAAGATATTCTGTTTGTTAAGTGGCCAGAATTACAAAAAATATATATCAAAATTGCCACAACAATTCTAACACATTAACACATCTTTTGAAAAATCACAAAATATCCACAAAAATATTGGACAGCAATCGATGTACTGTTCCAATTTTTTTCCACTAAATCTCAAAACATTAAATTAAAAAAAGTTCCGGTAAATCGGGAAAAAATAAATGACATCAACCGTATCCCAAGTATTATTAATTGGCATAAAAACAGTAAACTGTCCATCAAATTACTGTTCTTCCTCAAAGACACGGAGGAGCGAGCCAGCGAGAGTCAGTCAGTACACTGGGTCGTTTGTCAGTCAGTCGCATGTTTTCTCAATTTAATCTGTGTAGCTTATTTGATTTTCACTGATCTTTAAAACTACTTTATGAGAGGGGTTACTTGGTATTAAAGAGAGAGAAAGGGAGAAAAAAATAATAATCTAATTTTTTGCCATTAGCACCAGATAGGACGGTGGGTAAATTGATAAACTGTATTTCCTGTGACATGGCGATGCATACTGATCATCTCGGAATGGTGCACTTAAAATTCATAATCAAATTTTTAAAAAATTGAATTAAAAAAATTGTAATATATTTATTTATTATAATGAAGAACATTGAATTAATTAATAGGCTAGATACCAGTAAATTTATTTATGATCAGGCTAAAAAAAAATAAATTATGTGAAAAAGTAGTGTCTCTATACATGTATTATGATTAATGAATTTATTTAATAGAGCCATTTTAGCTATATGCTATCATATTTAAACTGAAATTAATTCTACTTTGAATACCAAGATTATTTTTCCATTCTCCAAAATTAGATTTTGTGAAGTACCCACGTTAACAATGGAGTTCTCGTTGTACCATGTAAAACCTCCTAGCATTTTTGCAGAACACTGGTTTCAAATGGACAAGGAATCTCATAAGATGATGTTTTCGTGTAAAAAATGACGTTATTCAAGGAGTTTGCTGCATTTACATATTCCAAAACGTTCTGCACAAACATTAAGACGCATTAAGCATGTGCTACAGTGGTGAACCCAATTTGAAAAAAAAAAAACCAGGGTCAGAAAATCCTGTAAAACTAAAAAGATGTGCATATTGGATGTTTGGTCCATATCAGTGTGTGCCAAAATTCGTCGGACAAGTCCAATAAAATTACCGCTGGTCCGATAAAAAGTCAGATTTTTCCGGACCTAATGTCTGGTAACAAGTTCGAAAAATAGAGAGCGCCAAAAATCCGGATTTATAGTTCCGATCCGATTCGAATTTTATTATTGCCACCCGACTTCCGTTATTACAAAAATGTTCACCTAAAATACGTCCCAGGAGCTATTCCTGGGAAACCAATAAAACAGAAAGCTACGGGAGGTGCAAAATATGAAGAAAAACGTGAAAGAAAATTTAGGCAGCATTGGATGGAGGGGCGACCATGGTTGCAATTTGACAAGGAGAAATGCGTAATGAAATGCACACTGCTTTGAATTTACGGGTTGGGAAGCGCAGCACACAATAATAATTTAAAAGGCCAGAATACATTTATTTGTACTTCCATAAATAAATGTATTCTGACCTTTTAAATTATTATTGTGTGCTACGTCTCCTGACTTGACCCGACCCGACGCATTTCTCCTTGTCAAATTGCAACCATGGTCGCCCCTCCATCCAATGCTTTTTAAATTTTCTTTCAAGTTTTCTTTATAATTTGTGCCTCCCGTAGCTATCCGTTGTAAAGGAGAAAATAAGTAAATATTTACAAAACCTAAACATTGTTTTCTTTTTATTGAGGAATTTTTGGTCCAGTAAAAAAACTTTACGGTCTGGTAAAGTTTCTAGGTTTACCACACCGAATGTCCATTAATCATTTTGAAAGTTTGGCACACACTGCCATATTTGAACCAAGAACCTAAATAAGCATTTTATAGGATATAAAACTCATGCTACAAGCCTACAACTTCTATGAAAAGATTTTTTCCTGTAAAGAAAGTTCTTATTTAATGAAACATGTTTATGTTTGATATTTGGATGGCATTTGAACATATTTATTTTGGTGGTGTACTAATTTTCACTTATTTCCTGATCACTTCTTTTGCATGAAAATTAGTATCGAGCCAAAATTATATTATGCATATTGGGTTATAGTGCATTTCAGAAAATTTAACTATGCGGATATGTCTAAATTTCCTATTCTACGGAAATAAATACATGGGAAATTAACAGGGTTCGTACACCACACATTTGGACTTCAAATTTAAGGACTATTTAGGGTCTTATTTGCAAATTTAAGGCTTAATCAAAGGGACAATTGTAGCAAAAAAAATATTGGTGCAAAGGCAATTAAATCAATAAAACAATTACGTGTCCATAGTAACAACAATTGACGTGGAGGTTGAAGTTAGGCCTTTGGGAGGGCCAGGTACCTTTAAATTGCTCATTTCAATGCTTTATTTATTCAGCCTAATTTATTTATATATATATATCAGTCTATTTGCAACCACTTAATATGGAAATACAGACACCCAACTGGGTAAATTCAAGGGCTTTTTAGTGCCTTTAGGATAAATTCAAGGGCTTTTTAGGGTCAGACTAGTTTTTTAGGGTCTGTTTAGGACAAACCTCAAAATTTAAGGTTTTTTCCAGGCCTGTACGAACCCTGGTTTAACTGTTCAGTTTTCAATGATTTTACATTGATTTTTGGATGGTGATTTGAACATGAATTCATATGTTTGTTTTTGATTTGGCTTTAAGAACATTTTAACTTTTTGCTATTGCTGTCAGGGAAGATACAAGATTTTTTTAATCAGATTTCATTAATAAACATAGATGATCTACTGTTTAATTTTAATTTTGATTAATAATGATGGTGCCAGTCCCAGTAACTTTTCTATAAATTATCCACCTCTGGTAACAGGTGATATTCCCTGCAGTCCACAAATCAATAAACTTGTCAATTATGTCACACCTCTGATTTAATTTATCAACAATGTACATGTCTTCACATTTCCTGTCTTAATCTAATTCTTTTTTTGAAAAAAAAAAAACATCTGACATTAGGTTTCAGTGGCATATCTGGATAGAACAGCTCAGTTAATTGCTATGCTATCTCCCCTGTCGTTTCAGTAGACTAGAGCGACATGAAATTAATGTTTGCTTAAGTAGGGTACAAAGGGATTCAAATCATGAAAACCCTCGAAAACCCCAACACTGTTATGTCATGGCGACTTAGCAGTTGAGTCTAGCTATAAAAATACAAGTGGGGTACAAAATTGGATTTAAATAATGAAAACCCTTCGAAAACCCTTCATTTCGCAAGGTCATAACAATCAAATGGTTGTATCTTTTTTAAGGATAATACAAGAGGATACAAATGGGCTTCATATGCATTTACACACAAATTAAGAATATTTTACTTATACAGAGGCAGTCAGTTCCATGAAGGTTGAAGGCATTGAAATGCCTGAGGAAAATGTCTACCTTTTTGCTGAGTACATGTATATATCATGGCAATTCTACCTTGAACATGTTGAATACATTTTTTTATCTAACATTAGACTAGTTTTTCTACGAAATACAAGTTTTATCAAACACCTAGATACAGAATCTTGTATCACCACACTGGTGATACAACATTGGCGGTAAAGTGAACGTGCACGTTCTCATTGTGACGTCATTCGGGAGAATGTAGAACAAATGTCATAACATAGTTCAGTGGTTTTCTGTGGTAAAATGTATTTTTTTCACATAAAGTATTGTTTTTTTTATTATTTTAAATAACCTAATTGGAAATGTTAGATAAAAATATTATATACATTATTATATATATCATATATTATATGCAAGCGCGACTCGTAGTGATACGGCTACGAAAAAAGGACTCGACCTGATACTGAGGGTTGTACCTACACACTGTGTATATAATATGTATGTACCAAGATCATTTCACTCTCCAAGATATGTCAATAATTTGAGGAAAAACTAACAAAAGCTTTTACATGGGTTAAATCATGGACATTGAAGACATTGAAATGCCTGGGGAAAATTTCGACCTTCAGCAAGTGAAACGCTAAATTTTTTTCACACTAGAATTTGCTAGAGTGGGATTCAAAACTAGAAAAAACTGTGAGCAACAAGCTCACAAAAATACCCCCCGCTACCAAAAATCCATCGGATCAAATTTTTAAATAGGACGTGGAAATCTACATTATATCACAAAGATTGTGTGAAAGTTTCATGAAAATCCATTGAAGGGTTTAGGAGGAGTTGTGGATAAGAGATTGGTACCCTAAGGTGTAAACGGAAGGACGGACGGACACCCCTATCACTATACACCACCACTTTTTAAGCGGGGGGTATAATAAGTGGAATCGTCCTGAATGACATCATTTGAACATGCCATTACGGTAATGTTGTTTGTAAAATTAATAAACTATTAGGTAACAATTTCTGTCTTCTGTGTGTAACCAAATTGACTCTAATCTTAGCACTGCAGGAGTGCTCATTTTGTATGTTGGTGGTAGTGGGTTGAAAACAAAACCAGAATATGTCTTTAAAAAAGTAGTGACTTTTCTTTCACAAGGCACCCGGCATTTACAAATGAAAGTCTCATGGTTGTTCTGAAGAAACCTTAAAAACTGATTAGTGCCCAGTGTCACAGCAGGCATGCATTGTTAAAGATATCTATCTCTGCCTCCCCGAGTGCCACTTCACCTACAACTGGTGGTGTCTTGATATAAGTGAAAAATTCTTGACTGGGATGTAAAACTCCCTTCAATCAATCAAATTCGAACAAAATCTTAAGTCCGAAGTGTGTTCAGTTTTGACAGGCTCGATGGGATTCGAACCTAGGTAGACAGATCCTTACTGAACATACTGTTAAATTGTTTATTAAATTTACATGAAATTCAGTAACAATTTCTGTTGTCCGTTTGTAAACAAAATGTTCTCTTATCCTAACATAATCTGAAGTCCAGAATGTGTTCAGTTTTGACAGGCTCGAGTGGGATTCTAACCTATGTAGACAGATTCTTACTGTACATACTGTTAAATTGTTTATTAAATTAACATGACGCTGCTGTCCATTTGCAATCCAAATAGTCTCTAATCCATACCAAACCACACGTCCAGAATGCATTCAGTTTTGACAGGCTGTACATGAATTAATTTATCTGTCATTGGTGCCGATAGCTATGATGTCATAATAAACATGTAAGATGAAACTAGACAAATGTAAAACCATCCCGACTATCACGCTCATCTAGAAATGAAAGAATTACAGGCTAATTATCAACGACAACACAAAAATGCTCTTATAATTGAAAATCTATTATATGAATCATCAAAACTGTTCTGTGAGGGGGTATCATGTCTTCCAACGTAAAACCGTTCTGCAGAATAAGATATTGATATATCACCAATTCAGTGTGTGTAATAGTTTGATTACAGCTAAATTTCCCAAATTTTTTGGCCGTTTATTAATTTATCAAAAATATCGTTAGGTATCTTAAAATGAAACTGTTCAGAAAATTTAAACATGATGTAATGTGAGGAATAATTTCTCACTTCTCCACAAATTTTATTAATCTTTTCAAATTGGAAAATAATCCTCTGAAAACTACATTGCATCAAGTGCATAATTTCTGAACAAAACTTTGAAAAAAATTATGAATTTTAAAACATCATAAGAAAAATATCAGATGCCGAATGTTGTTGTTGTTAATAATACCGGTAATTACTTCATATTAATATTTATATGAATTAATATCATGGTTGTTGAATTTCCTTTTTTAAAAAAAAATTAAAATCCTTCTTCAGAATAATAGAGCCTTACACCTGAAACAGTGCAAGAAAGAGATATCTCAAATAAGGATGAATATTTTCTTGTCCAGAACAAGCTTTAACAAGTTCTAGATATTGAAAATATTCATCCCAGTTTGAGATATCTCTGTCTTACACTGTTACTGGTGTAGGGTTCTTTTTCTCACATTTTTACAGCATAAAAAATTATTTGTAAACAAAAAATTGCATCAAACGATGAAAAGGTCAGTTTTCAGGCCAACATTGGCATTTTCTGAGGATGGCGTCATCAAATTTTGTTGACGTCCTCACGTAAAATGATTATGACATCATCAATTAAGCATGTGCAAGTGATTGTGACGTTGAGAAATTGTTGGTTGAGACAAGTGATCTCATTCCTAGGGCGAGACAGAAAAATCTCACATTGGTAAAATCATGAGATTTCCATGTCTCGTGTGTGAGAAATTATTATTAACTACACCCTTCAAATGCAATATTTTTGATGATTGAATTTTAGATTTTTCTGCAGTACCTGCCATATTTTTTTTCTATCTTAACAATTAAATGCTCTCTATATTATCATGCCAGATAGACTATTTGTTCATCAGTGTCATATTAACTAATAATTCATTTCAAAATTCACAATCTGACATGAAATAATATGTGTCATTGATGATAATTTGATAGAACAATTTTCTGCCACAAATACCTTCTGTTCTGTACTGAATAATGAATGACATGGCCCTAAAGAACTGGTCCAAATCAATAACCCAGTAAACCTGGACCAACAGTGTAATGGTCCAAAATCAACAACCCAGTAAACCTGGACCAACAGTGTAATGGTCCAAAATCAACAACCCAGTAAACCTGAACCAACAGAGCTCTTTGTCAGCATTCCATACAAATTAAATTTCTGACCCAGACAATAAATTAAATGTGGCGTTATTGCAATTGAGGTGGGTGGGAAAAAAAAAACAACAACCAACAAAAGATCACATTGGCAATGCAAAAGCCAAAATATAACATTTTTAATATTAGATAAGCTAGTAATAGGTATAAGGACCAACGCTCCACTATTGTTAGGTGGTGTTGTAGTTGTCTTCAAATAGATCCTGTGGGATGCTGGTGTTAAGTGTTGAGAGACAGTATGTAATAAGGTAATAAACACCAACATTTAAAAGACAACTGCTTTATTCAATGTTTTTGGTGATCTGGTCAAGCTTTCGGCCTGGGGTGGCCTTTAATATTAAAATTCTTACATTAGCATTATCCCAGGTGGCCTTTAATATTAAAATTCTTACATTAGCATTATATCTTTTTTTAAATATAATTATGTTACTATTGAGTCAATGACGCTAAATTCTGTATGCAGGATTTTCAGCATAATAATTTTTTTTATTAATCATCATGTCAAATATTTAGGAATTAAACCAAAGTACCAAATCTAACACAGAAATATAATTATATGTTCCCAATTCAGAATATTTTGTTTCAGTATGTACAATCTCCTGTGTCTTGTATGACCAAAACTAAATGACTAGATACATACTAATGACTCACACTAATGATACTTATAATGAGATGTTTTTACTGGTACGGTACCTACAAAATGTTTACCTGGGCCAGGCTGTACACAATTCCGTTAGCTTAACCAGTTGGTTAGCCAAAAAAAATTTAGTTTGTGTTTCAGGCAAATATTGCTGAAATTTCTGTTCAAAAGTTAATGCAAACAATTTTATTGTTAAATAGAAGTTAATAAACTGTTTTTATATCAAACATTTTGAATTTTCACTAACCATTTGGTTAACTTAACAGAGCTTTGAAAAACTGCGACCGGGCAGATAAAATCACATGGGTTAATTTTTCAGAATAAAACCCCCCACCCAACCTTTTTTTTCTTATAAATAAACTAAAACATTTATCAGTGCCACATTATGAAAACATTTCCTAAGATAAAACATTATCATCATCCCCAGCATGTGGTGTCACCTGCCTGCCAGAATGATTGTCATGGATACTGCCAAAATGTTGATGTCAATAAAAATAATTTCAACACTGACACCATTTTTACATATTTTCTCAATATGATAAATAGATAGATGTTATCGACTCAACTCTGGTATAAAAAACAAGAGGCCCAGGGGCCACATCGCTCACCTGAGCAACTTGCTAGGTAGAAGCCGAAATGAGTTCAGTATTGAAGTGAGTGCAGGGGAGGGAGGTTTTGTACAAACTGAAATCTATACTTCCTACCGATGCTTTTCACTAAACAATTTGTAAGTATTTCTATGTACCGTAAAAGGTTGATGTTTCGACAAGCCTCAGGTTATTCCGTTACCTTTTTCTTACAGCATTTCAACCAATGAAATAATTTTAAAAAAAATTTTCATCATGCAATCTACCAATCTCAAAAGAGAGAAAATGCATAGGCCGAATACTGTAATCGGGAAATGGCAAATAGAAATTATAGAATACAGCAGGATTTACATTAAAAATTAGCTTTTAAATACAAGTACAATTAATATATTTCTCATGAACAATATATTTAACTTTATATCAAAATACTTATATAAAAGAATACAGCATGGAAAATACATTATTATTTAACCATGATTTGAACAAACTTGAATCTACACTACCTGAGGATGCTTCCATTTTAATTTGAGCTTTCCTGGCCTAATAGTTTTTGAGGAGAAGATTTTTAAAGATTCTCTCTATATATTCCTGTGTAAAACTTGACCCCCCTCTTGTGGCCCCACCCTACCCCCAGGGACTATGATTTGAACAAACTTGAATCTACACTACCTGAGGATGCTTCCATTTTAATTTGAGCTTTTCTGGCCTAATAGTTTTTGAGAAAAAGATTTTTAAAAATTTTCTTTATATATTCCTATGTAAAACTTGATCCCCCTCTTGTGACCCCTCCCTACCCCCGGGGACCATGATTTGAACAAACTTGAATCTACACTACCTGAGGATGCTTCCATTTTAATTTGAGCTTTTCAGGCCTAATAGTTTTTGAGAAGAAGATTTTTAAAGATTTTCTCTATATACTCCTATGTAAAACTTGATCCCCCTCTTGTGGCCCCTCCCTACCCCCGGGGACCATGATTTGAACAAACTTGAATCTACACTACCTGAGGATGCTTCCATTTTAATTTGAGCTTTCCTGGCCTAATAGTTTTTGAGGAGAAGATTTTTAAAAATTTTCTTTATATATTCCTATGCAAAAACTTGATCCCCCTCTTGTGACCCCTCCCTACCCCCGGGGACCATGATTTGAACAAACTTGAATCTACACTACCTGAGGATGCTTCCATTTTAATTGAGCTTTTCAGGCCTAATAGTTTTTGAGAAGAAGATTTTTAAAGATTTTCTCTATATACTCCTATGTAAAACTTGATCCCCCTCTTGTGGCCCCTCCCTACCCCCGGGGACCATGATTTGAACAAACTTGAATCTACACTTCCTAAGGATGCCTCCACAAAAGTTTAAGCTTTACAGGCCGAATAGTTTTTGAGAAGAAGATTTTTGAAAAATACCAACAAAGTTTCAATAATTCTCAATTATCTCCCCTTTAAAGAGGGTGTGGCCCTTCATTTGAACAAACTTGAATCCCCTTCACCTAGTGGTGCTTTGTGCCAAATTTGGTTGAAATCTGCCCAGTGGTTCGTGAGAAGAAGATGAAAATGTGAAAAGTTTACGACGACGACGACAGACAACGGACAAATTGTGATCAGAAAAGCTCACTTGAGCCTTTGGCTCAGGTGAGCTAAAAAAAAAAAAAAAAAAAAAAAAAACCTATGTAATCTTGATCTTCATTGTAAATAACTGACTTCAATAAACTCTAAATAAATCATCTTTATACAGCTAACATTGACATGAAAAAAATTTCCCCTGTCAGTCAGCATCCAACGGTAATTTTTACCAGTTTAACTGTAATGAGTTAAGACTTTAATCAATATCATTTATCTATCATTTTCAGGTAAAAAGATTTTTTAACATCATACATTTTTGTATGAACACCACTTCACAAGTAATTGACTGATTGAATGGAGTTTTACATCCTAGTCAAGAAGATTTACCTTATATTGAGACATCACCAGCTATAGATGAAGTGGCAGAATTTTTTATCTTTGCAGTGCACTCAGGGCAATGTGCAGGGAGGGTTCTGTTAGATGCCACACCTGCCATGACACAGGACATCAGTTTTTAAGGTCTCTTTTGAAGGACCCAGTGACAATTCTAAATGCAGAGTGCTTGGTCAGACCTGGCCAGGGTTCGAACCCACGCCCTCCCACATATGAAGCGAGTACTCGACCACTGAGCTACTGTAGTGGTTTTTACTAAATTGACTGAAATGAGTGAAAACTTTACTCAAAATCATTAATCTATTAATTTGAGGTAGAATTGTTTTCAGTTGATATATTATTTTTGTATGAACATGTACAACTTCACCAATGAATATGCTGATTAATATTTTTCAGGAAAAAAATTAAGGGCATATTTAATTAAAACGATGGACTTTTAAGTTAAAAAGGAAACAAAAAAGATCTTATCTTTTTATTTTTTTTTTAAATATCAAATTTAAATATCTAATTCATAACTCAAATATTTAAGTGCAACAAATATATTTAATACATAATTCAAAGATTCAGTTGTGTGCAGACAATTAAGGGTGTATTGTGTGTGTGTGTGTGTGAGTGAGAGAGAGAGAGAGAGAGAGAGAGAGAGAGATCACATCACCACAATAATTCCATTCTGCTGAATCAACCAAAACAATTCTGTTGAGAAACGTTATTATATATATTTTTTTTATAAAATAAATTAAAAACAAAAAGGAAAAACCATAAACAGTAAAAAGGGGAAGAAATAAAACCACAAGAAAAATAAAAATAAAATGAGAAGAAAGATGGCTAACTAAGATAAGAAGACATAAGGTGAAAATCTTATGATTAATACACAAGTTATGCAAACAAAAACCCGCTGTTAGACACTAGGTATAGACCAAAGTCGTCTTTTCACCTTTGTAGGAATCTTGAAGCGATTTGAGAATCGTGGGAAAATCGTGGGAAAAGGTGCCCCATGACAAGATAACACACTTGTTAGACTAGAGAACGGTATATATGTATATATGATATTAACATGCTCCCTGAATCTCTGTTTTTATAAACATTTATGTGTTACAGATGAATCGTGAAGGTAACATAGAAGTGTAGTCTAATATCTGGAGGGATTTCCATGGACAAGTATTGGTAGATTACAAATCATCAATATTTTGAAACATTTTTAAAAGTAATCAGTTGGTTCTTTTTATGTTGCACAAGTTCCAAAACATTATCTCCTTGGTAATCAAGACACTCATACCTGTAGTGGTCAAAATCTCATGCCTTTAAGTTCTGGTGCTTGTTTTACCTGTAATTTCTTCACTAACTTTTTCTTGCTTGTAGCTTTAATTTAGCACAAATTTTAACAATTCCTTCTGGGGTCAGTTTCACAATCATTCCTTAACTAAGATTTTCCTAAACCTAAATCTGGTAACTTTCAGAACTACAAATTATCTTTTTGACAAAAGCTGAATACAAATTTTATCCTTGAATTGATTTTCTTCAAAATGACACCATCAAAAACTCAATACCTTCAAAATTAACAAAGTCATTAAGATTTGAAATTTGCTAAATTTAAGTTAAGGAAAATCTTAGTTAAGGAATGATAGTGAAACTGGGGTTTGGAACTATACAAATACTAAATACTTTAGTATTTTAAAACTGAAGTGATCTTCAAATCATAAAATTAACCAAAATTATTAGGACTGCGAATCCTTTGTAGACTTAAGTTAAGCAAAGATTGTGAAACTGGGATCTAAAAACGAAAAACGTTGAACCATTACAGTAGATTACACAGTTTGGGCAATGCACTTTAAAGAGAAGCAGAATACCAAATGTTGTACTTTTAGTTTGACCACAACTATGTAACATAACCATGGAAACAGCAGGGAACTTTAAAGCTTAAAAATGCTTCACTTACTCACAAATTATCTGCAGAAGTGCCAAACCTATCTATATATGCCATCAAAATTCATCAGAAATCTGCAACTGTTAAACTGAAGTCTAAAAAAATCTTCTGGCATATAGATACTTGCAGCTTAATAAAGATTTCGTAAATGTGTTAAAACTATTTATTTTATAGATATGAAAATGACCAAACCCATACTTTAAAAGTGCTTTCCTCAACAGGAAAATGTAAATCTTTGCAGTTAATAAAGTAATGATGTTTTACACCTAGTCAAGTTTTTTCCATTGAAATTAAGAAAGGCCAAGGACACAAGAGTGTGCAGATGGTATCACCGAGCTTCAGCATCCAAACAGATAAACTTTCTATTAGCAGAACTAGTCAACGAGAGTCACTGGGACCTGTAAATTCTGACAATTTAGATCAATCTGTCATTGAGGCAGATTTTTTTTCAGTAATGTCGGCCTGAAGTTTCAAAATCATTCCAAGACTTTCATTTCCCGAGACAGATGCTTTCTTTCAAATAGAGCCGACAAGGTCAGTCTTTTTCAGTAAAGAAAGCCTGTGAGCTTCACAGTCAATCCTTAGCTAAGATTACTTCTGAAAGTTCACTGAACAAATAAGATTTACTAATTCTGAGGACGCTTATTTATATTATGCTTCCAAAAATTCACAGAATGACAATTTAAAATACTGAATTATCTCCCTTTAAAAAATTAAATGCAAGATATGTAGGCTGCAGTATGTCATCTAAGCTATATAACCATACAGTGAGTGAGTGAGTAATGGTGTTTAACGTCCCAGTCAAGAATATTTCACTTATATCGAGACGTCGCCAGCTATAGGCGAAGGTGCAGAAATTTTGCCTGTGCGTTGTGCTTATGGCATTATACAGCAGGGTTCTTTAGCGTGCCAAGCCCACCGTGACACGAGACCTCGTTTATTTTAAGTTCCCATCCGAAAGAACCGTGACTTTCATTCCATAATGCCGAGTGCTTGGCGAAAAAACAGTCGCTACCCACTTTCAAGTCTTGGGTCAGACCCCGCCGGGGATCGAACCCACGACCTCCCACTTACGGAGCGAGCACTCTATCAACTGAGCTACCGCAGTGAAATAGCTGGAGTACTGGTATATGAGTGGTCCCAGAAATGAACATTTAACACCAACTCTTATGGAGATTAACACGCTTTACCAGTGTATACTGACTGTATATACATACAATTAAGACATGATGTGATAAACATTCAAAATAAAATCTATCATTCCAAAATAAGTGGCAAAGTGGTTAAGGCATATGCCTTTAAACTCAAAACATCTCACCATTTAAAGGGTTTGAACCCAGCAAACTTCGTATGAGAAAAATGAAAATTAAACAGAAAACTGCTGCATTTGAAAAGAATTAACCTAGAAGTTTTGTATAATGTTGCTGACAATTCCATGTTTTCCTCCCGGCCTAACATATGCTACTTTCTACAACACAGTATGACTCAAAGTAATAACCAAGATGATCAAGGCCTTTACTGACTCCTTAGGCTGTAAATTTCCAGGTGTTTAAACTGCTGAGTTGGCCACTTATGACAAATCTAATCAATTATATACTCCCCGACTCGACTCGGCTCCACTCTCACCACCGACCGACAGTCTCAATAACAAAATATACAGTGTTTTGACTTATATTCTGAAGCTATCAAAACTGACAAGTTATCGCAAATATATCCAATTTATCATGTTTATTCAATATATATTTTTTTTCTCTCTTCAAATTAAAGAAATTTGAAAAAAGTTTTAAGTAAATAAAAAATAAAATAAAAAAGAAGAAAAGATGAAAAAAAGAAGAAAAATATTTATCACTACTTTGCTACACCACTGTAAGTCTATCAATTTAAGCTGGACAACAATTTACTGTAAAAGGAATTATTTTCACCGGGTGAAATTTCTGTGATTTTTGAAATCTGGCATTTGATTTCGTGTGGGTGTAATTTTCATGTAACCAATAAAAGTGGGGTTTAAGTTCTATATATTATGATATGTTAACCTGTATGGTAGACATTTTCACATGAATAAAATCATCACGATTATTTCTTTAGCGCGACGGCATAAGCGAAAATTTTACCGACGTGAAAATCCCCCCTTACAAGTATTGCTGTAGATCAGAGTTTATTTTCACAGGTAGAAAAATGTATGCCATGGCCACTGAAAGCTTATCAATGAATAGGTGAATTAAGCTTCTTCCACTAGGCATACATGTATACATATTTGCAGCGGTCACATTTTGGCAGTTGTCAAATTTTCTTTAAATTTAAAACCGCCTGAATTTTAGTTCTGTATTGTTTTACATTAGAGATATTCCAGATTACAGCAGAAACTAGTAAATCACCACCCACGCTCAACGATTAATAGAATGTATTAAGTGCAGTGGTGTTTTTTCCTGAAGACACATCCAGAGTCCATGCTGTTTAACCATGCAAACAAATTAGGATGTTTGTACAATTTGTAATTAAAAACAAAAACTTGTTAACTGAATTTACAATGACTGGCTTAGGAATGTGATTTCAAATTTCTCTTCTCCACAAAGAAAACAACAAGGATTTGTATGCCAAGTTTTCTTAGTATACAACCCTCATGAAAAAAATTGTCTGAATAAGTTCTGAAATTTGTCTGAATGTTTTTACATTTTCAGAATGATTTCAGAATTTTCAGACACAAATTTTTTGTGCAAGAAAAATTCAGAATGAATTGAGATATTTTTGAGATATTTATTCAGAATTTTTGTTTCATGAGGGATGTATGTTGTATCTGAAAACTTTTGATAAAACTATATTTAAAAATTCATTATTCTATGTGAAAATGAATTTCCACAGACAAGTGATCTATTTTAGTGGTTATTTTAGTCATACTAATTTTTGCTAATCAACCAGGATGTATAAATTTTATCAGTCAAATATAGTCAAACCTGCCTTAAATGCCACCTCTATATAAGGGCCACCTGCTTTTAAATGCCAGTAAAATGTTATCCTGATTGATCTTCATGTTATGTGAACCTGTATATAAAGACAACTTTTACTGGTTCCCTTGGATGGCTTTATAGTCCAGTTCAACTGTATAATTAATTTTGCCAAGTACTATGTGTATAATGTCATGTCAGTTTTAACGGTATACATTGTATTAACTTTCAGGATCTCATTATTAATTTTAGCAGTATACTAACTTTCAGGATTTCACAAATCTTTGTGAAATATATATGAAAGTTTAATATACATGATTAAAATTTTACTTATAAAATGTGAAGGCCTTACCGGTAATTTAAAGTTCAATTGAAAAGTGGACAAGCTATAGTTATTCTAACATGTAGAACACATAAGGATGACTAGTAGCATTGGGATTTTACAGAAGTCAAAACCACTTATAAAAAAAAACGAAATAAAAAATGTAAAAAAAAAAAGAAAAAATAATGGAGAGAAAAAAGGCTGTGTAAATAAGCTATTAAAGATTTATAATTAAACAAACACACTCTAAATATGATAAAACACAAGATGATCCATCACAATTAATTTCTAAAGATTCCGCGAGCTCGCTTGCTCGGATGTACATCTGTCGGCATATGGCATTCAATAAAGGGACACCCATTAATATCACCTGATTGAGCAACTGACAATTCCTGTCTCCATAAAGCACATCAACTAACTGTGTGGTCCCAATTCCTTAGTTCTTACTTTTTTTATATTGGGTCTTCTACCTACCACACTTCTGACTAATTTCGCTCAAATCAAATCTGCTGAGAAAAGTCTGAAACCCCAACTGCTCATAATTCAAACACAGCCATTAAAAATATGAAAACGAGATAATTTGATAAAGACTGAAAATGAAGATTACAGATTGATAATTTTATGTAAAAGTCCTCAACAACCAAATTCTGGATAACCTGACCTGAATTCTAGTGACAAAATCAAAAGCTGGTAGTTTTATACTTTTTAACAATTTTTTTTTCACCTACATGATACAGTGCCCATTAAAACTGCCTGGATGTGCTAATGTCATTTTATTATACCTTTTGTAAATTTCTTGAAACTTGATTGGTTAATAAGTGTTAAGACAATTTTTATGTCAACCAAAAAAAAAAAAAAAAAAAAAAAAAAAAAAAAAAAAAAAAAAAACCATCTGGGGAGCAAATTAGATCCCAAAATAGAACTCTTACAAAACAATAGCAAATGTCATAACTATAACCCATGAATTTTAAAAAATGACATAAAATTTCTGAGATAAAATCTTAACAAGTAAAATAAATTAAATTAGGATCCCCTGCCAGCATGTTCTTTATTTGTGATTAGCACTTATGTTCAAAGGGCAATAACTCCCAAGAAAATGAGCAAACCAACTCGGGTTAACGATATGTGCATCTCCTATCAATGCTGATGCTTTGTACCAAGTTTCATGAAATAGTGCTTCATAGTTTTGGACAATTTGTGCAAACAAGAATTTTGGACAGATGGACCTCTTTCTTCAAAAGGCAGGGGCATAACCAAAGATTGAAGTTGAAGAATCAGAAGAGATTAATTGGAACTCGACAAAATTAAAGTTCCCCACTTCATTTAGTGCACTCAGGGCAATGTGCAGGGAGGGTCTTTAATGTGCCATGACTGCTGTGACACAGGGTATTGGTTTTTAAAGGTCTCTTTTAAGGACCCATATTTTTATTCAAATGGCAAAGGCAAAATGTGGTTAGGTTAGTCAATTTGTAAAACTGTTTAACAACACATCACCAATTTTTGTCAATTATTCACGATGATGCACATTTATTTGGCTTGATTAAGAAGCTGATAATTTGTACCATCATAAAGCATGTTATCCCACTGTGTGGTCTTTCATACCTTACTGATATTTGTGTTTAATTCTCATCTCATACCTACCACAATTACTATTTAACATTGCTCAGATCAGGTACAAGATCTCTGAAAAAAAAACCCTCCTCCCTTCCCCCATAATTTATCCAAAACCATAAAAAAAAAACATGAAAAATAAGATGATTTACTAAAAGCTCATTCAGAACTTAATGATAGATTGATAGTAATATGTAAAATTCCTCAACATGTGAGTTCTAGATGTTTCAAAACGAAGAAGGAAAAAACTCCTGTCAAACAAGTAAATTAACAGTTATATGTACACATAACCTGATGGTAAAAGGAAAATCTGGATTTAGCTACTAGCACCCTGAAATCCGAGTCTTCCATTTTTTTTTTTAGCCATTGGGCTTTGACCAGCAATTTTCAAATCCACTGCAGTGCAGAAGTAGTGGTTTTTATATGCTCCAATGAAGATTTTTTTTGCTTACATCAAGTTGGTCAGTTCAGGATGGTGGAGGAAACTCGAGTGCCTGGAGAAAAACCACCAACAAACTGACTGAGATTTAAATCTAAGCAATCAGATAAACTGTGATCCATAAAAGTGCATTTTGTCTCACTTGGTCAAAGTAATATTTCACATCTCTAGTAAGTGAAATGCTGGTGCCACTTGCCAGACAAGACAAGTGGGTTTTAAAATTAATGTCAATCCCTTAACCATTACAACAATCTCTTAAGAACGAGGTTCATAAAAGTCAATTAGATTAATCTAAAAAAAAAATAAAATATTTTTTTTAAAAATCTTAACAAATTGATGATTATCTTGGTTGTCAAGATTTACAATGTTTTTTGAAAAACGGCTAATTGAACTTGAAACGGA
The DNA here is from genome assembly GCA_021292105.1 of Anadara kagoshimensis. NCBI lineage: Eukaryota > Metazoa > Mollusca > Bivalvia > Arcoida > Arcidae > Anadara > Anadara kagoshimensis. The sequence goes on along the minus strand of CM037872.1, from coordinate 21,687,239 downwards.
AATTTTTGGCTCCTATTACTGTAGAAAAAAGCCATACTCTTTGTATAAAATCTGACAATATTAGCAATATCAAAAACAGATGTTTGAAATAATGAAATAAAATGAAATAACAGATCATGTGTCAATAACTGTTATCAATATCAGTGTATACAGTACATGTGGAGTGTGTATTAGGGGCATAGGGTAAAATATGGACTTGTTTTGTCTTAATTTGATTGAATGGGATTTTACGCCCCAGTTTAGAATATTTAACTTATATCCGGATGTCACCAGCTATAGGTGAAGTGGCATAAATTTTGACCTTTACAGTATGCACAGGGAGGGTTCTTCAATGTGTCCCACCTGTCGTGAAATGGGGGATTGTATTGTATCTTAAGAGACAAATGACTTTCATTTCAAAACGCTGAGTGCTTGTGAAAGAAGTCACTTTCTTTTTTCAAGTCTTGGTTACACCCCAACCAGGGTTTGAATCCATGACCTCCTACAGTGAAGCCAGCACACTACCAACTGAGCTACCAGTGGTCTAATTGGCTTGAGATTATCGTCTCATCAGGCTGGAGCTTATACTGGTTTCAGTGATGTAAAGTAACTGAGAGTACATTATTCAATACTTGTCCAAAGATAAGATGTCATTCTTTCACAATGGAAGCTTGGCATATTTGCCAGTAATCATTCATTTGGCAGTTAGGTGGACTGAAGCATTTGGACATAAAATGTCTTGCTCAAAAACATACCATGCAGCCCGACTCACAGCCTCTGAACCATGAGTCTTTGCCCTAAACACTTGACATTATCTCTCCACCACATTCAGTGGATTTTAATATTCTTATTAATCAAATTTGAAACAGCTTTGCCAGCATACAATGAAGAGCACCCCTCAGCATACAAAATACCCTAAGGAGTTGTTGGGTATGTGAAATAATATTGCAAATCCTAGTTAAGTTTATTTTAGTTATATTGATGTGTCCCATAGCAATTCCCTGTAAAGATTTTTTAAAAAGTTGTTTAAAACTTTTTTTGAATGAGATCGTATGTACTTTGCTGGGCATTGAATATGACAAAACGCAAAAATGTCACAAAGATATATGACACTTTTGTAAATTTTATTGATTTTAATATATAAAACCTTGATTAACTTGTGCTACACCAAAGCTGAATTAAACAATATATCAAAAACACAATGAAATCATGATACACATATATTAATTTTTTCTTCTTTTTAACCATAAAATTACCAACCACTTTAACTGTAAAACCCCATTCAACCAACCAACCACACTGACCAAATACACATTTTACAGCATGCCAATTTTAACAGAAATTTTGTATGATTGGGTTACCACATTACATCTAATACTGAGTGACAGGTTGGAGTCATAACTCAAGGGGAGGTTACTGGGTACATCAGCTGTTGTATTTTACACGAAGAGTCTTTAAAGCAATAGCTAAGTAAACAAATATTAGGGGAAAGAGATATGTTTTATGTCCCTTAATTTGATAGAAATAAGACATAACAGAGATTGTAACGGCATTTTGTAAAAGTACTGATAGAAGTCACTGGAACAGACACAAATGCAACCAGGCAACCACTTTTTCGGAAATTAATTTTTCTGGTCTTCCCTTTCATGTTACTTAAATGAACTTAAATTAAGTATGCGAGAGAGGGAGAGAACATTTTGGCTAGGTTTCCATTTCTAGCAGCCAAAACAACCATCACAAGTCACTGGAACAGAAATGAATTGTTAAGGTGTAGACACAAAAACAACCACTTTTTAGAAATTAAATTTTTCTGGTCTTCCCTTTTATGTCACTTCAATTAACTTAAGCATGAGGAAACATTTTGGCTGTTTCCAATCCTGGCAGCCATTGGCTTCTAATTTAGAAGTCACTGGAACAGAAATGATGGGTTAAGAGTCAGACTCAAACACAACCACTTTTTAGAAAAAGAATTTCTGTTTTTTTTTTTACCCTTTCAAGTTGCTTAAATTAACCTAACATATATTACAGGGATGAACATTTGGTCTATGTTTCCATTCCTAGCAGCCAAAATCATCATTGGTTACCAATTTTAGAAGTCGCTGATACTGAAACATGTGAAATGATGGGTTAAGATTCAGACTCAAAGTCTTTTCCCGTTCATGTTGCTTAAATTTAAATTAAGTATGCAAGAGAGGGATAGAACATACTGGCTATGATTCCATTCCTTACAGCCAATATCATCATCGGCTTCTAAATTAGAAGTCAATGGAACAGAAATCATGGGTTAAGATTCAGACTCAAAAGCAACCACTTAAAGAAAAATTAATTTTTTTAGTCTTCCCTTTCAAGTTGCTTAAATGAACATAACATGTACGGGGAGGGAGGAACCATTTGGACCATGCACCATACCATCAAGAAGCTATATACATAACTCCCAAACTTGTCATTAAAAATAATTAATTCCTTGACAATTTCTTGACATTTCCCTGACAGAATTAAATATTTCCCCGACATTCTAATGCACTTCAACACAAGAATGCTGCTAGGCGCAGCAAGATAGGCCAGTTTACAGTTTTGACAATTGCTAGTAATAAAGATGGCAAAATACAAAGGGACATAGCATACTGGTATTAAAATAGTATCATGTGAAAGGGATACAAAAAAAATTAAGGCATTATATGTTCTGTTCTGTTCACATAGTTCATGAGTGGTAGAGGAATAGACTGGAAAAGAACAAAATGATTATAATGCGGTTCGCCACTGTACCACATGATACCTTTTAACCTGTGTGAAACGCTTGTTTCCAATGGACATGGAATCGCACAATATGACGCTTTCTCATAACAAGAGGCCCATGGGCCTGATACGCTCACCTGATAACTAATGGCTAGCTGATAGATTTAAAGAAAACATAAATACTAAACCCCAATGACTTTTTTCTTTACATCATGATAACCGTTGTATGAATACCTACAACATTCTAGTATACATGCCTATACAAAAAGTTAATAGTTTTCAAGATAATTAACCATTTCAGTATTGTTTCACATCTGTGACCTTGACCTTTGAACCCATGACCTTTTTCTATACATCAAAATGATCGTTGTATCGATACCTACAACATTCTAATATACATGCCTATACAAAAAGTTTATAGTTTTCGAGATAATTAAACATTTCGGTATTGTTTCGCATATGTGACCTTGACCTTTAAACCCATAACCTTTTTCTATACATCAAAATGATTGTTGAATCAATATCTACAACATTCTAATATACATGCCTAAAAGTTTATAGTTTTGGAGATAATTACCATTTCGGTATTGTTTTGCATCTGTGACCTTGACCTTTGAACCCATGACCTTTTTCTATACATCAGAATGATCGTTGTATCAATACCTACAACATTCTTATATACAAGCCTATACAAAAAGTTTATAGTTTTTGAGATAATTAACCATTTCGGTATTGTTTCACATCTGTGACCTTGACCTTTGAAACTATGACCTTTTTCTATACATCAAAATGATCGTTGTATCAATACCTACAACATTCTAATATACATGCCTATACAAAAAGTTTATAGTTTTCGAGATAATTAACCATTTCGGTATTGTTTCAAATCTGTGACCTTGACCTTTGAACCCATGACCTTTTTCTATACATCAAAATGATCGTTGTATCAATACCTACAACATTCTAATATACATGCCTATACAAGATGTTTATAGTTTTTGAGATTATTAACCATTTTGGTATTGTTTCGCATCTGTGACCTTGACCTTTGAACCCATGACCTTTTTCTATACATCAAAATGACCGTTGTATCAATACCTACAACATTCTAATATACATGCCTATACAAAAAGTTTATAGTTTTCGAGATAATTAACCATTTCAGTATTGTTTCACATCCGTGACCTTGACCTTTGAACCCATGACCTTTTTCTATACATCAAAATGATCGTTGTATCAATACCTACAACATTCTAATATACATGCCTACACAAAATGTTTATAGTTTTCGAGATAATTAACCATTTCGGTATTGTTTCACATCTGTGACCTTGACCTTTGAACCCATGACCTTTTTCTATACATCAAAATGATCGTTGTATCAATACCTACAACATTCTAATATACATGCCTATACAAAAAGTTTATGATTTTCGAGATAATAATTATAATCAGAGGTAAAAAAAAATTAGGTCACGACCTTCACAATTGACCTTGACCTCATTTTGAAGATACTAACAAGAAGATGTCAAAACTGAAAACCCCATGTCATTATCTGGTCAAATAGTCAAGTTATAACAATTTGAAGCTATTTTACGATTTTTTCAAAATTAAACGCAAAAACGCGTAACCTATTTTTTATCCGAATTTCACAAAATGAACAAACTATAGGCTTAAGACCCTAGAGAAGCCAAATATCACATCAGATTTTTTCTCCAATCAGTACTTTCGGAGAAGAAGATTTTTTAAGATTTTTGCACCCCTAGGTCACCTTGACCTAGTTATGGTAGCCATGGCAACGCCAGGAACAAATCTGAATTGCACCGGCCCATATATACTTCTGACAAAGTTTCATTAAAAACTGTCCAGTAGTTTCAGAGGAGAAGTCGAAAATAGGTGTTAACGACGCACGCACGCACGCACACACGCACGCACATACACACGCTGCGCTATGCCATAAGCTCACATGACCTTCGGTCAGGTGAGCTAAAAATAAAAATGACGTTATTCCAGGAATTTGTAACGTTGACTTTTTCCAAAATGTTCCGCACAAACGTTAAGAGGTATTGATCACTTGGTACGGCGGCGAACCCCATTTCAGGGACACATCTATTGAGAAAGAAATATAAAATTCTCTGACAATACCCTGACGTTATCTTGCTTTTTCAAATTTTCTGACATTTAAAAAAAAAAAAAATTCTGACCTTGAAAAAAAAAAAATCCCTGAATTTTCCCTACAACTCAGTTAAAAGTTACAGATCTCAGAATATCTACTTCTTGCTGTGATGAGCACCGCTATGGCATTCAGCGGTGAAGTGTTGCTTTGTATGTGGGAGGTCGTGGGTTCAAACCCCAGCTGTGTCTGACAAAGACTTGAAAATAGGTAGTGACTTTTCCTTTGCCAAACACTGGACTTTTAGAAATGAAAGTCACAAGGTCTTTTGGAATGGCCTTAAAAACCAAAGTCCAGTGTCACGGCTGGCATGGCATGCTAAAGAACCCTCTTTGCATTGCTTTGATCAAACTGCAAAGATCAAAATTTCTGCTACATCACCTATAGCTGGTGAGGTCTTGATGTAAGTGAAATATTCTTGACTGGGACGGAAAACCACATTCAATCAATCAACCAATCAATTGATCTTTCTGTGATGAAAAGACAGACAGATGGAAGGAGTGAAGTGGTTGCTAGACCCACTTTTACCATTGTATTTAAAAAAGAAAAAGGAATCAGATTTCTATATTGGCATATAGTTTATATCTCTCATACTGAAAACAAACATTTGAATCTGAAAACTGATTAATTAAAGGAAAATTCGCAAAAAAAACCAAAAAAACCCCACATTAAACAGGGCTCCAAGTAGGATTTGGTTTTCACTAGCCTGCTGTAAATTTTCAAATGCACTATAAATCAAAACACGAGAAATGTAAACAATTAAAATCTTTCCCTGGTAGACGTTAAATACCAGTCGCATTGTACATGTCTATTTTAGCTTGTGAATTACAACTTTGGAGAATGATTTTTATCCGATTCGGGAAGACCCCAATTTATAAACCATCCTTAACAAATAACTTCTTTAATCATTAAAGATAGGTGACCTTAATAGCATATAAAAAGGATTACAAAAAAAAAAAAAAAAACAATTTCTGGTAAAAATAAAACTGTTTTCATCACAGGTTATCAGTTAAAGCAAAATTACAAATTAGTGTAGTTACTGAAACTTATATTTAGATATGTTTTAAATTTTGATGTGATCTTTAGACTTCCCAATAGTACTAAAACAGCATTTGCATTTTGCTTTAAAATGTATTTTTATCCTTTACATTCATTTGTTGGAAATTCAAAATGATCTGAAGTATACTAACTTTTTAGCATTTTATATAGTTTTAGTATTAAGGTTGAATGAAATAAATCATTAGTTTGACAACAGTTCACAGTTACAATTTTTCTAGACATCGATTTTCATATTTTATATTAGGGAAAAAGTAGCATGTAGGTACTTACTAGCCCTGAATTGTAATGGTAATAATATCTAATATTTAATACAGAGAAGTAATGCTATGTAATGCCATGTAATGCTTAAATTACATGCATTTTTGTCTATGTAATGCATTACATTACAATTACATGTAATGCAAAAATTAGGGCATTACACATTACATGCATTACTTTGAGAAAATGTAATGCATTACAGGGCATTACAATTACAAATTAGCATTACCCCATGTCTGCTGGCTACCATGTTTTATTTTTACTAGCCAAGGCCAAAATTTACTAGCCAGGGTTAAATATTTTGGTTGCCAAAACAAAAGTTCCCCGTGATCATGCAATGATACAAAAAAGCTGAATTTGTAAAACTTTTAATTCAAATTGAAAGCATAATAAAATTTGACAAATAACTGTGTGCCAGCGGAAGTCGCATATCATCACTGTCATCAAGATCCAGATCATAACAAAGTCTTCTGGCCATTCTTTGTAGGCCACCTTCATTTTTGTTGAAAACAATTGCGCATTCTATACATACAACCGAGAAAATTCATTACACCATTTTGCTAAAAACTTTGGCTCGCTTGATGCGGCAGTGGGCATTTGTTGTTCATTATCGGCAACACATTTTGATGTCGGAATGGATGGTGTGCCGAAACCCAATGAGGACAATTTCCCTTATGTCCTGCTGGCTCGTTTGGCCATGTTGTTTTCTATAGCAATGTGCAATCCGTTGTACGTTTGTATACTAGCAAGGATTATCATAAGTTACAAGCGTTTGTGTGACCTGCATAACACAGACGGGGTTCCTGTGTATATGAGCAGGGGCTATAAACAAACTGTATACAACACTAGCAGCCGAGGTGTACCAAATTACATTGTTTACATGATCATCTTTTGGCTAAAAACGATGTTTACATGATCATCTCCTGGTTATAAAACAATCTTTTCAGTACAAAAAATAAATTTTCGGTCGCAGCCTCTGTATTTATTGATCGCCGTTTGGCGAGTGCATCAGAAATTTACTAGCCATATCTGATTTTTAGTCGCATATGCGAGTAATTTACTCGCTACTTGGAGCCCTGTTAAATTTATCCAAAATTAAGTACAACATATTCTTACATAAAAAGGTAAACTTTAGTACTCACATGGTCACACTCCTATGTCTAATATTTTAACTAAACCAAATCCAAGAAGGACAACTCAATGAATACAAACTTTATAAAATAGAGACAACTTGACAAGAGTTATCTTTTCTTTGTGACAAATTCAGTGGTCATGGAAACCCGACAAGAATTATGTTTCTTTTGATACAATACAAACTTTCATTAATTATGCACTTACTGTCGTCTGATGACATAAAAATAAAAGTATTGACGGTTCTCGTGAAAATTAACCAAAATTAAAATTTCCCAATAAACAGTACATGTTCCATGCATTATAGAAAATTAACTAACCTTTTTAATAATTCTTCTTGGACTATTGAGTTCATCAGCCCATGTAACACCCTTCCTGTGTTTCTGAAAAAAAAGTTTAAAGATTTATTTTTTATTTTATTTATTTATTTATTTTTTCACAAATCACTTGTTATTTAAAAGATTTTTTAATTTTATTTATCTATTATTTATTGTTTTAATTTGTGTTCAAAATCACACGTTATTATACATCTCCTCCTCCACACTTAGATGGCAAGATTAGATAAAGTTGAAAATTAAACATAAGTTATAACTTAAATAGTCCTGTCACCATCTTGCCACCTGGTAATGCCCCCAGAAGTGGCAAAAACAGGGCTCTGATGAAACTGAAAGGCCAATCACTCATCAGTTAATGAAAATGGTTATAGAGACATCAGCAGAAATTCCAACTCCCAATCATCCCCCATACGGCCATAGTAAACGGACAATGGAATTTGAAAAAAAAAGAATAGTGCTGATAGGTAGACACAAACACAGAATAAAGTAAATGTTGACATCCATGGTTTGATGAGATAAAAAATAAAAACACTGGCTTGTCACTTGTTGAGAATATCCCCCTTAGAACATGTTTTGCATTTCGATAAAAACTGCAACAAAATTCTATTCTTTCTAAGTTTTAGTAAAAACTGAATTCAAAATCTTGTTAAGTTTCCAAACATGAAATCATTTTGGAAATTTAATGGACCACCAGTTCATATAACATATTTAATTAGAATTGGATTAGTTAATGCTATATGACTTAAGCTCTTTTTGGAATGTTGGAGAGCTTTTGTTTTTAAAGCACAAAGTAAAACATGGAACAGACCTGTGTCAAAGCAGATGGCGTTTCCTGTCTCTGTGGGGCTGGTGATGGTGCAAATGGAGGACAAACCACACGTCTAGCCTGCAAAACAAAATTTAGAATTTGTTAGTTTTAATAAAATACAATGAGGACTTGTTAAGTCTGGTCAAATTTTGTAGCTGACATTTGGCGATTTTCGGTTACAGATAAAAATAGTGTCACATGACTTTTTGGCAATTTCAGAATAAAAGAATAATTGGTGAGATAAAAAAATTGTCACATGACTTTAGTGCATTGTTGATCATTTGTCCATCAATAGGAAAATGATTTCTGTCATGAAATTGTAAGGAAACTTTTCACATCTAGGTGCTAAATTGAAAACTTCAAACCAACAAGACTGACGTACCTCAGCAAGACTTAGACAGTAGATGCAGTTCCGATGTGTATTTCTGAATATGAGTTTCAACATGTATTACATAGAAATGGTCACACAGGCATCAATAATCCAGACATTCACTCTCATGTCTCATCATTAAGACCCTGTAACATTCTTATCTAAGTGCAGAGTGCTTAGCAAAAAACTAGAAAAGCTCACAAAAAATACCCACTCCCCCCCCCCCACCGCGTTTTTTAAATTTTTAAATAGGATTGCACATCTACATTATATCACAAAGATTGTGTGAAAGTTTCATGAAAATCCATTGAAGGGTTTAGGAGGAGTTGCCGATAAGAGATAGGTACCCTAAGGTGTAACGGAAGGATGGACGGACACCCCTAACACTATATACCCCCACTTTTTAAGCGGGGTATAATGAGTAACTAACCATTCACAATTTTTCATCAACCAAATCTTCCTGGCAATGGTTTAAACCTACAACCCCCATGGTCCTTAAAAAGGATTTTATGGTTTGGATAATTTTACCATTATTCCAATAAAGAAGGCTACTTGTTTATTACATTCAGGTATTCAAGTTTTCTCCACTCTCCCAAAAATGCCCACAAGGCCACTTTTACTACTTCTCTCAGTAGGCATTAATAGTCAGGTTTTCCTAAGTGAAACCATTTTGACTGTAGTGTAATACTACCCCATCTCTTCACGCATAACAATACTTACTGGTGTTATATCCTGTTTATTTACAGATGTTTCACATTTTTGTCTGCTGACAGAATTCTGATGAGACATCTAAATAAAAAAATAAATAAATAAATAAATAAATAAAGAATTAGTCATAAAAATACATTTTAATGTCAGTTAGCATGTTAAAAACTTACCATATCACTTAAACATGACAATCATCGTAGAAAGTAGCATATTATAGTGATCAAGCTTACAGTCAATATTGCAAGCAATACATGTCCCTTGCCGTTGAAAGTTGGAAATTAAAAGACCAAACATGTAAAAAATGCTCAATATTGGATACGCTGGCCTGTCAAATAAAAGTGTTAACATAATATAGGGCCAAACATTCATTTACATGTAATAATACATCCCAAGTCAAATTATTATATATATCATCACACAAATAAGTTTCATGCAGGGTGTGTTGTTCTGAACAAACAAACTGAAATTAAGAATTAGCTAAATCTAATATATCGATACTCAAGAGAAAGCCAGCAGAATCTGACCACATGACCAATCAACGGCAACCATTTTTAAATATGCAACACAACACTGTCTACTAATCCTGTCTGCTTAGTTTCAATCAAATCCTTTCAGAAGTTAAGGAGGAGTTGCAGATACGAGTTCTCTGAACAGTCAGACAGATTGTTAGACAGGCAGACAGAAAGATGGACAGACAGACGACAAACACAGAATTATGATGTCTCCTAAAACACTTGTATACCAACTTTCAAACTTTTAGCTTTAAAACTTAAATTTTTAATCAACATTTTTATCTCAACCAATCAGAATTTAAAGTTTATAAAAATCAAACAGTTATGTACTTACTGGTGTAGTGTTGGGATTTCCTCTAGTAGCTGAACCAATACTGGCTAGCCTAGCTGCAGAATTAGGAGCAGTCTGAAGAAAAAAAATTATATATAAAATTCAATTACACCACAGAACAATATACTGTATAATGCTTATATTTCGCTTTAGTTTTATTTCCGCTTTATTCACCGCTGTCCGGATGTATTCCTTCGAAATTAAAACAGCCACGATAACATAGCATTTTGTGGCATTCAGTAAACATTCAAGTTCTCACTCACTTCCATCCCTTTAATCAGATAAGACCACAAAAATTTGAAATCACGAATACACTGGACATCGTCAAATCATGAAAATGTGACACTGCGAACATAAAGCAATATACAGTAAGTGAATGAGTGAATGCAGATTTTACGTCCAAGTCCAAACTATTTCTCTTATTTCACCAAAATGTTACCAGTTTCAAATGATGGCACAGAAACTTATTCACATTATCAAGGGTTTCCATCCATTTTCATGCTTTATTTCAAATTTCAGTAGTAGAATTTTTGATCTCACATCACTTCAGAAAGTAGTGGCTACCAATGCAGAAAGTGATGATTGAAACAGACAAGATTTTTTAACACAAGTTACACAAGTAACAACATATTTGCAAAGAAATGGCATAACCTTATAGATTTTTATTATTCTGTATCATCTGATTTCTCTGATGTAACAAAGAAATGGACCTTCTCACCAAGAAACTGATATTTAATTGAAATTAATCGTGGCATGGCTACATTTTGAGACGAAATAAACATTACCTAGAGTAGTCTCCCTTATCCAGAAAGTATCTTACATTGCTATCAGAGTGAGATGGATTTTACACATCACTTACTACGATGAGATACTAGTGTATATCCTAGTCCCATTTTCACAATCATTTCTTGATTTCTTAAGTCACACCAGTAGTGTATTCACAAGGTTCAGCAGACACGTACTTAAAGAACATAGATGCCCTGTGTTTGGCTTTAGTTTCAGAATCATTTCTTAACTAAGATTTTCCTTAACTGAAATTTGGCCAAATTTGGCAATCTATCTCTGAACTACAAATAAAAATTTTTGACAAAAACTTAAATACAGATGTTTTAAGCTTGAAGTGCTCTTTAAAACGACATCTTAAATTCCTAAATAGTCAAACCTGTCTATAAAGGCCACCTTAGGGAACCAATAAGTGGCCTTTATAGACAGGTGGCCCTTACATACAGGTTCAAATTACATGAATAAAGAACAATTGGGATAAATTTTAACTGGTCTTAAAAAGCAGGTGGTCCTTATACAGAGGTGGCCTTTAAAGCAGGTTTGACTGTCTCTTAAAAATTAACAAAATCATAAAGATTTCAAATTTACCAGATTTAAGTTTAAGGGAAACCTTAGTTAAGGAATGATTGTGAAACTGGAGCCAGACACAGGGAAAAGTTTTTTTCAGGTCCTGTCCTCTGAAACTTAATTGTGATTACATTGCTCATGTGACTTAGGTCTTAAAGTCTGATATCGAACCAGACGCTCCATATTCAAATCTTAGATTTACTGTCCAACTTACTGTCAAATTGAATATAGATTTCTTAAATACAAAGGATTTCTTACCGGTGTACCATTTAGTGTAACCTTTGACCCCACAGCTAGTTTTCTTAAAGCCATTGATTTCTAAAAATAAATTCAATATATACAGTAAAACCTCTCTAAACCGGACAAGCTCCGGACCAAAGATTTTGTCCGGTTTAGGGAGGTGTCCGGTTTAGAGAGGTTTTGAAATTTTAACTTGGCTTATCTCCCCTTAACTAAATCAATCAAGAAAGATGTAATACATGTCAGAGAAGCCACAATCAACAACTGTTACGTACACATCTCATTATAGGATATGATATATGTAAAAGCACTAATTGGTTTTAAATCACCTTTAATTCGCTTTCTTAAGAGGATTCTAATTATGGTACTCAAGGCAAATAGACAACCTTTATTAATCCCTGACAGGACAACAATAGTGTTGACACTTTTCCAGTCCCTTTGACCCGTAAGGTGTCACTGGATAATAATTAGCAAAACAACTGTAGCAACTATAGATAATAAGATAAGATTATACAGAAGTGCTTATCTTAATTTATTGTGTCAAGTAATAAATAAATTAATAAACAAATTTAGCTTATAAAGAAAAATCACAAAAAGAAAGAATTATATATATACAGAGAGAGAGAGAGAGAGAGAGAGAGAGAGAGAGATGAAAAATATTTAATAAATAAATAATTGAATTAAATACCAAATGTTTTAAAGTTTTAAATGAGAATAAAAAAGAATTAAAAAAAAATATGATTTTTAAGTGTTCATAATTGAATATTTTTATAGATCTGTTTAAAACTAATATATTTAAAAAAGGAAAAAAAAACAAGTTATTAAAAAAATCAAAATGTTGTCCGGTTTAGAGAGGTTCAATTTTAAGGATATAAGCAACTTGGGACTAAAAAGTTTGTCCGGTGTCCGGAATAGAGAGTGTCCGGTTTAGAGAGGTTCTTGTTAATTGAAATAAAGAAGGATAAATTCGAGACCAAAAATTTTGTCCGGAATAGAGAGTTGTCCGGTTTAGAGAGTGTCCGGTTTAGGGAGGTTTCACTGTATATTAAACCATATAAGACAAAATTGAAACAAAATCATAGCAAAGTTTCAGACATATGTACCAACCACCCATGTAGGTACACCACCCTCCTGACATGCTTGAGACTCTATTGTTTGTTACACAGTGTGTTGGTGACCAAATATGATTTATACAGGGTCGGTAAATTCCACATTGGGCAAGGGTGAGGGAAATGAAAATTTCCTTTTAAAAACTTTTTTAGAATTATATAAACTTACTGTTGGAGTTGTATTCTGTTTTACTTTGGCATCTGCTAGAGAGTTACGGACTGCAGTATTTTTATTCTGAAATAAAAATCAGAATACAATATATATAAGAAACTAACTAAATATACATACATATTATATATACAATCTGAAAAACTGAGATTCTAAATCTGCAATAGCAACCACCTCTATATGATATAAAGACAACCTGTCAAATAAACCACTGTTTAAAAGTCCTTTTTGCTTCATATTCCAACCAAAATTCTAAAATGACCAACATTTTCATTCATATGAATCATGAAGAGAGCCAGCTGTGGTAAAACAAATGATGACACGAATTATGATTTGGAATAATTTCAATATCTTATATATGTACAAGTACTCACATTTGCTGCATTTTGTGATTTCTTTGAGGGTGAACCAGTAATTGTCTGTCTAACAGCTGAATTTCTGGGAATCTGAAATAATAAAACATTGAATTAACAATTGTTTCCAAGTCAGGATAATTTAATCACAATGAAAGGCAAAATTATGCTTTTGTACTTTTAAAGTTTGTATCCAAAATGAGGCTGAAATTCTGACTGACCCAAGTCATAAATATCATTATTATACCTCACATATATTAAAACACTTTTCATTGGATGTTTTCTAATCACATGACATGTAATAAATGAGATATTTCCCACAGAATCACTGTCAGCGTGTGACAACCTCTCACTGCCATGTGATAACCTCTCACAGCCATGTGATAATACTATTATCACCCGGTTATAACCCGGTACAAGAAAAATAACTCGTACAACTGGACCGTGTTGTCATTTTTGTAAGCAATAACAATGGCTTCCAGTCGTTTTTTGTAGTTCGTTGGAAGCGGACTTGGAGTTAATTATGCATGACAAAGATGCAGAAAACACAAAAAGGACACCCAAGTTTTAGTGAAAATACTAAAAATGCATTTGATGGAAACAAAAAGAGAGGTAAACCTAGATTCTGCGGAATATAAAGTATGTAGACGAGCGCCAGTAAAGGATGGTTGAAAGTGTAAACTGGCTGCATTTAATTTAATTTAAAATTTATATATTGTTTGTGTCATTTTACATGGTAAGCTTTGTTTCGGTATAATAAAATAATAATTGCCCTCTAGGTATGTGGACATCCAGAATTGTCAACCTTCAGAAGGGTTGTCACCCCGAGGGTGAAAACCCTTCTGAAAGGTGACAATTCTGGATGTCCACATACCTAGAGGGCAATTATTGTATATTGTCTTTTTCAAGTTTGACTGTAAAGTTACCAAATTAAACCCGTCTGATGGACTGATCTATTGAGAATGTTGAAATAACTTAAAAGATTACAAAATTGTATAAAAACTTTACCAAGCAACAGAAATGGTTGGTTACTTGGTAGTAATGTTGTCATTAATGTCACATCAACACTTTTTCAGCTTTTTGTGACAAGAGCATGATGATTAATCTCAAGGATTAATTTGGAAAAAAAACAACAAGTCTGTTTATCTAACGTTAGACTAGTTTTTCTATCTGATTTGACGAAATACAAGTTTTATCGAACACGCATGATACAGAATCTTGTATCATCACGGTGCGGTAAAGTGCATGTGCACTTTCTCATTGTAACGTCACGTCATGTCAAATGTCATAACATAGCTCAGTGGTTTTCTGTGGTAAAATGTAATTTTTTCACATAAAGTATTGTTTTTTTATTATTTTAAATAACCTAATTGGAAATGTTAGATAAAAATATCATATACACAGTGTGTATGTACAACCCTTCGTATCAGGTCTCGTCCTTTTTTGTAGCTGTATCACTACTCTGCACGACTCGTAGTGATATGGCTACGAAAAAGGACTCGACCTGATACTGAGGGTTGTACATACACACTGTGTATATAATATGTATGTATCTGTGATATGGTTAAGTGTGTTTTATGGTCTGCCTGGTACTAGTGCACACTTGCGGGACTTTAAATTGCCAGCCCACAGAGTCAGTATGCCACAGACAAGCATATAATTCCCCCAGTCAATAATAATAAATGGATCATTCGGTACATGACTGTCAATAGCAGTATCTAAAATTTATAGTCTTATGTTTGACGGGTTCAAACCCACAACCTCCTGACCCTGAGATGTATTCTCTGTCACTGAGCCACTGAGGAGGTTTGCAACAGAAATGGTTTGTGTATAATATACTATTAAATAAGTGTTGTCACACAAACTTACAGGTATACCAGATTGCTTGAACTCCGAGGCAATCCCAGCGAATGTTTGTCTGGCTCTAGCTTTCTTGTCCGTCACAGGTTGTAATCCAGCTTCACTTAGAATACTCTTCAAAGCAGATGTATCCTTCTCAAATTCTTCTGCTAGAAATACACAATTTTTTTTTGTAAAAATAAGAAATATAAAACCTAAACATGTTGATTCAAAATTTGGTATAAAAAACATATTGGATAAACAAATATAAACTGATAGTAACTCTTTTTCAAAATTAAAGCATCAAGGGGCATAACTTAAGATATACCATAAAATTTGTGCTGAACAGTTATTTCAATTGAATATAGAATTGTATAAGTTGTTGTTTTCCATAAAATAATGTGATCGAGATTATAAGAATCCATTATGAGTATCCATGTAGGATAGGGAAATCTCACCCGAGGGGTTGAACATTTCAGTCAGAGACGAGGCTTGCCGAGTCTCTGACCAGAAATGTTCAACCCCGAGGGTGAGATTTCCCTATCCTACATGGATAAACTCATAATGGATTATTTTTCTTCCATTTTAGTGCCAATATTTGGCTTCAAGTACGACATCGACGCCATGTTTGTAAAATCTAACTTTGTAATTCGACATTCTACTTTAAAATAAATATGACCATTGAATAGATCGTACCGGATTTTGGTTTATACAACAAAACAAAATGGTTCATCAAAAAATTCAATATTTATCATTTGAAACGCACTCAAAGTTTCTAAATTTTGAAGAATTTGATGTCGTTTTCCCGCAAGATGACGTCATGTTCTCCACATGATGACGTCATGTAATTGTCTTTTGATTGTGACGTCACTAAAGGTCACGTGGCCATGTGAGATACGCGTATCTCACATAGGGAAAACCCCTATCTTACATGAGCAGATATGGAAGAAATTGTTGTGATGTAAATAAGCTTTCTATATCTGTATACATGAATGATCAGAAGTGAAGTGCTTCTTCTCTCATTTGATAAATCAATAAGTATGCAACTCATTGACAGACTGTGACGGGTAGCTGATTTTGGGGTTTCTTTGTCTAAATGGAGGTCACCAGTGTACCAACCAATAGTTATACCACTTAATGTTTATGTGGTACGGTTTGGAAAACATTTACATCGAAATGTCCTAGATTGATGTAATTTTTACAGGGGAACATGAACTGAAGTAATTCCATCTCCAATGGAAATAATTGCTCCACAAAAATGCTATGTGGTATGCTGGCAAACTACATTATTGGCAAACTAGTAAATTATGACAATCAAAGTTTCAAGATATGACTGAAATATAAACAGCTGAAATCTGAAAAATCTCAATGGTTTGGTTAAGAGCAAGTAACAGAATATTAAAATTATCCCAAGTCTATCTGATAGGTACAAGCTGCAGGCTTTGGAGGAGGCCTATATATCGAACTCTGAAGACTTACCAGCATCTTTATCTGACTGTGTCTCTGGTACTGTAGACTCAGATGTATCTGTTTTAGATAGATGTCTACTCTTGTAGGCTGTCCATTTATCAAATATAGACATTCTGTCACTCTTTGAAGGCTCATAATACATAGACATTCTACCCTGTAAAAGAAAACAAGATATGTCAGAACACCACATCATACACAAATCATTTGTGTCAGATAGAACTTCACCTCATCAGTAAATCACATCCATCAAAAACCTTTATCCAGTATCTTTTTCCATCAAAAACCTTGCTTGAATCACTTTGACAATGGTACATCGATGTAGTGCCCAAAAACTAATGCAAAGAATGGTCATGGTTGTGAATACCACTGTTGCCACACAGTAATATTTATTCACATTGTGACAAAGCCGTCAAGAAAAAATACTCAAATGACATACGGAAATCTGACACCTGCATTTAAACCAGTCATACTGACTGATGGATTCATTTCCCTTTACATCATGATCTAACAAATGTCTTTCTGGCAATATTTGGACTTTACACCTCTACTATTCCAAATACTTTTTTATAAATTTACTTACTGGTGTAGTGGAAGTCTGTTTACCCTTACACGATGACCCAGCAAATGTCTGTCTGATGGAGGCATTATGACAGACCTGTGGCTGTATGCCACTACCACTCAAAATACTTTTCAATGCAGTCTCATCTTTTTCAAATTCAATTCCTGGAAATATAAAACAAAATACATCAATAGACAATACCATTTGATTTTAATAGTGTTCAGAGAAATCAAAATAATTGAAGATTGGTTTCTTTTTCTAGCTTGACAATCTCTTAGTTATAAAATTCTGAAATCAAAACACTTACAATTCAGAATGCCAATTGTCAGTTGCAAGATCTTCATATATATGTATAAAGGGAAGCAACTCATATCAAGTAGAATGTTCGAGCGTCACAAAACCAGAAAGGGTGTAAAACAAAATATGTAGTTTGATATTACTTAAAACCTACAACATTGATAAAACATTCTAACTTCTGTTCACTTACTTGACAGTTATTAAAGAATTTCGGTTTTCATACATAAATGTAAAATAAAAAAAAACATAACAAAACTTCCAAAATTTGTGAAACTTTGGGATTCTTTCAAGTACTTTTTCCAGAAATTTGCTAAAATAGATTACTTTTTAAAAGGGTTTATCGGAAATAAGTATGACTATTCAATGGCGATTTTGACTACGAGGGATGGAAACATAGTCAGGATGAGGGGAAAAATAACCAATCTGTGAGATGTGAAGCAAAAACAATCACACACAAGTTTTTTTTTTTTCATGATAACAATATAATCCTACAGGGAGTTGTGTTTATGCAATAGCGGTGTTCATTCTAGAAAGGGGCCGTTGATCCCTTATTTTACCAAATGACTCCACATTTTAAGACCTTAGGGGGTTATATTTAACAATCCATGATTCCAAAATATTGATGTTTTATTTTGTTTTAGATTTTTTGGGGGAAAATCATGGTCCCTTCTGAAAACATCCTAGACTGACCACCGCAGTAGGAGCATCAGTTCCCTAGACCTTTAGAGTAATGACCCATTGTAAGCATGGCATATCATATGCTACATAGAGTATTTTCACATGTCCTACATTTTCCTTCATATGAAACATGAGGAAAGCCAACCGTGGTAAAACAAACGATATACCAAGGCTGTTCCGTTTTAATGACATACTCCCTTACTCACCTTGTGATATCATACTTTGAGTCGAAAACAATGGCTGTAACATAATTTTGATTCATCGTTCACATGTGGCAAATATATCACTTTGTGGCTTTGCCACCTCGTTATATATTCTTCTGTATATATACACTTATCCGTGTATTATGCTAAATATACCACCGGTAAATGTTGATTATTTTCTTAAACCTACCACACTGTTCCTCTTTGTTAAATTCTAGTGCCTTTTTAGCACTTTTTGTTCTCCTGTGTGTTCGCTCTGGCTTCTGGTGGGGGTCACATGGTAACTCTCCCAGAACCCTCCTCTTTCCTGTGCTATTTTTAGTAATACTGCTACAGCTCTTACTTCTACTTGTACTATTAATAGAATGAAATTATAAAATAATTTTTTTTGGTACAAAATTCAATCAGTAGAGTGGAATTTTTTTTAAAAATATGTTCCAGTGAAGCTTCTTTCAAAAGTTTATATTGAGATAACAAGTTCTTGCATGGTTGTGAAAGAACACATGGAGAAAGCCACTGACCACAGGGGCCAGTTTCATAATAAAATTTAAAAAATACCGATAAGTATATAAAAAAGAGTAAAGGGGAACAACGAATCGGATCTTTCACTTGTAGGTGCTCCGACAAAACTCTACATTACTTTTTTAATTCGTGTCCGATCATCATGATCTTGGTGTCATTTCGTTCCCAGATAAATATAATGTATAATGCCATCAACGATAAAAATCACAGGCAAAATTTTTGCACCTTCACCTATAGATGACGCATTTCGATATAAGTGAAATATTCTTGACTTGGACTTTAAACACCATTACTCACTCACAGATTAGTAAACTATAAATTACCTCTTCTTTGTGGAGCTAGGGCCACTACAACCACTCTTCTTTGCACTAGTAGGCATGATCATTCTTATTTAATATATCCTTAAATATAAAATGACAACAAGATATTAATTGAACTGAAATATATACCGATATATATATATATACATCTATTAAACTTGGTGAAATGTTGAAGTATTTTTCAGTTGGTACCTACATTACATTGTAAGGGAGACAAATCTAACTTCTCCCCATTTTTGTTAAATTGTTGGCTTTACTAGCTCATGATACAATATGAATATTGTAGAGTAGAAATCTCAGTTTGTAGAGGTAGGTGTTTATGATTTTTTAAATATAAATACAATGTTTCCATTCCTGGTAGCCAAAATCGCCATTGGCTACTAATTTCTGAGGAATTCTTTCAAAAAGTAACCTATTTCAGCAAATTTGTGGAACAATACTTTAAAAAGGACTATATTTTCACAAATTTTGGAAATTTAGCTATTAATTATTTTAAATTTGTGGAAACCTAGGTTTATGTATCTTTAATCAAATTACCTCTAGTTATGAATTATCTTTCTTGATGACCTTTTGACCTTTTCAACCAAGTGATAGAGTTAAAAAAAAAAATTGTCTTAAATCATCTCAAAGCAGCAGCAATCTAGAACAAAAAAAATGAATGAATTAATTAAAATACATTTTAAGAAATTTAATTAACAAGAATTTCTGACAGATGGACGGAAACTCAAATTAAATACCCGTCTTTCTTCGAAACACAGGGGATAAAAAGGAGTGCAGTTTATATCAAATATTGAAATGGTTAGTTCTGTGACAGTGAAGAAAACTACCGTAACTTTGAAAAGTGCACTAACAAACTCTCACACTAGCAATAGGTTCAAAATTCCTCAGGTCCGAAGTTTGGGACCTAGTGATTTTACATTGGGACCCTTGAAATTGAAACTGTAAAAGTCTGATGGACCTGCCATTTTTTACCAGGCTAATCAGGGCTCCAAGTAGGATTTGGTTTTCACTAGCCTTCTGACTACCATGTTTTATTTTTACTAGCCAAGGCCAAAATTTACTAGCCAGGGTTAAATATTTTGGTCGCCAAAACAAAAGTTCCCCGTGATCATGCAATGATACAAAAAAGCTGAATTTGTAAAACTTTTAATTCAAATTGAAAGCATAATAAAATTTGACAAATAACTGTGTGCCAGCGGAAGTCGCATATCATCACTGTCATCAAGATCCAGATCATAACAAAGTCTTCTGGCCATTCCTTGTAGGCCACCTTCATTTTTGTTGAAAACAATTGCGCATTCTATACATACAACCGAGAAAATTCATTACACCATTTTGCTAAAAACTTTGGCTCGCTTGATGCGGCAGTGGGCATTTGTTGTTCATTATCGGCAACACATTTTGATTTCGGAATGGATGGTGTGCCGAAACCGAATGAGGACAATTTCCCTTATGTCCTGCTGGCTCGTTTGGCCATGTTGTTTGCTATAGCAATGTGCAATCCGCTGTACGTTTGTATATTAGCAAGGATTATCATAAGTTACAAGCGTTTGTGTGACCTGCATAACACAGACAGGGTTCCTGTGTATATGAGCAGGGGCTATAAACAAACTGTATACAACACTAGCAGCCGAGGTGTACCAAATTACATTGTTTACATGATCATCTTTTGGCTAAAAACGATGTTTACATGATCATCTCCTGGTTATAAAACAATCTTTTCAGTATAAAAAATAAATTTTCGGTCGCAGTCTCTGTATTTATTGATCGCCGTTTGGCGAGTGCATCAGAAATTTACTAGCCATGTCTGATTTTTAGTCGCATATGCGAGTAATTTACTCGCTACTTGGAGCCCTGCTAATACTTTTTTTCTACAAAATAACATACCGTAATTGCACATCAACCTTTCATTACAAAACATAATTTTGAAACCCTGTGTATTTTTTCAAAATTTCATTTATATATATACTAGACATATATACTTGCATTTTTGTTGCTTTCCCAAACCTTTTGTTTTGTTTTTATTTTTAAAAAGTTTGTTGAAAGTGCATGTTTACATACATGTATGTATACTGTATATAAACTCCTTCTGTATATCTTCTGTAAGGTGGTATAATTACAGGTGTTATAAAAGTCTTACATAATTTATTATCTATTTTATGACCAGGTGTCTTTATCAAAAGTTGTTGTGTTTCCATGGTAATTATGTAATAAACTATCCTTTACTACCAGTTGATGGGTATCATGTGACCTCCAGTATCTAGCCGGTTAAGATCATAATGAGATATAATAAGATTTAATTACAGGTAATTAACAGGACATTAATCTTTAATGGGAGGAGATATTTCCTGTATGCCTGAAAGTTACACAGGCATGGTGCCCCCTTCCTCTCAAAGTACATATGAAAAATGACATTCTAATAAATATGTAACTTTATTGGGTTCTTTAATTTCAAACAAAAAGATACTTAAACTTACCACAAGGCATAACTTATATTTAGTTATTTTAGGCAGTCAATCTGCGTAAATTTAAATTTGTTATGTATGCTAGCTTTTCACAATTTTTAAATTATTAGTAGCCAAATTGCTAAAATAGGTAACTTTTTGAAATAATTTCGTAGAAATTAGTAGCCAATGACAAGTTTGGCTACCAGCTTAAGTACAAATGTACTCACCCACAAAATATTTCATGCATTATGTGATTATAATGTATGGGTTAGATTGAAATCTGAATCTTTAGCAGTGACTTAAGTCTTGGTTCATGTTAGTAAAAAAAAAAACTATTTTAGTCAATCATAGAAATATTTTCATTTTAAGGTTCTCACAGACAAGGTTAAATTATAAACATTATTGTTTCCTTAGTCTGGCTTAAGAGTATTGTGATCACTATCATGGAAGCTCAATGGTAGAGTGCTTTGTATTTGGGAGGTTGTGGGCTTGAACCCTGTCCAGGTCTGTCTAAGACTTAAAAATAGGTAGTGACCGATACAAGCAATCAGCATTTAGAAATGAAAGTCACAGGGTTCTAAACCGAGACCTTAAAAACTGATGTCCAGCGTTACGGCAGGCATGGCATATGAAAGATCACTACCTGAACATTGGCCTAAGCGAACTCACAGCAATACAAAGGACACAATTACTGCCACTTCACATATAGCTGGTTAGATCTCGATATAAGTGAAATATTCTTGACATGGTCATATACAGCTCAGTTTGGTAGAGCACTCACCTATCCTGTGGGAAATCAAGGGTTAGATCCTCAGTCCAACCCTGCATTTCTTCTCCTTCCTGTTAGTTTAGTGGCCAATGTGTCCCTTGGAAGTGGTGGTCTGACAATGGGGTTCGCCGCCTTACCACATGATCAATACCTCATAACGTTTGTGGGGAACATTTTGGAAAACGTCAACGTTACATATTTCCGGAATAACGTCGTTTTTACGGGAAAGTGCCATATTGTGCGATTCCATGTCCATTGGAAACAAGTGTTTCACAGACACGTTAGAAGGTATCATGTGGTACAGCGGCAAACCACATTGCATGCCATATAAGGTCCATCAGAGGGAACTTGAGTGAGATTTCCCACATGCACCTGGCAATCTCAAGAATATCAAGGGACAAATAATGAAAAATAGTATGAGAAACTCAAATGTACAGCACTTGTCAACAGTGACGAGGGATCCTGGGTTTAATCCCTGGTCTAGCCTTGGATTCTTTCTCCTTATACTCTAGTCTATGCACCTTTTTGACTTGTTTCAGAGTCAAACGATTCAAAGACACAGGAACAAGGCTTCTGACAAGCACCTGTCTTTTGCAATATTATGAACAGTGCATGCTCCAGCCCTTCGGTTACATTGAACATTTATAATATGTACTGGTTTAGTTTTCGAAAACAAAATATTCAGATCAGATTTAAAATTTTTGACAACTCTGAACCCCGTTCAAAAATTATAACCCCCCCCCCCCCCCCTTTGATTCTTTTGCAGCACATAAATAATTTATCGACCTTTCAATCAAAGGATTTTTTTCAGATATTTGAATGTCGGTACAATGCTATTTAGTCAACATACCTACTATTGTTCATATTACGGGGATAAATGTGTCTTTTTCCAAATGATTCAAATCTGTTTTACCATTTCCTTCGATGATACACACAACTTGTTTAGTTTACCATCAAATTTCCCGGACGGTTACGTATTTTTTCGTCGACCAATCAAAAATTGCTATTGTTTGTTTATTTCAACTTGAATGTGCCAAATAAGGTCATTATCGTAATATCCGGAAAACAACGAGAACTCGCGTGACTAAACACCGATTCAGTATAGAAACAAACATGGCGATCAAGTGTACCCATTGGGTTGGATCATTTGTGAATATATGTTTATATCTATGTTTATTAGCGGAATTTACTTATTCTTATGGTGGGTATAGCTTAATTTATTACTTAGGATTAATATGCTTATTCTTGATTGAGGCAGGTGCCCGATTACTTCAATTTACACCTTTGATTTACCTTTACATTGCACACCTGAGTATTTTGCAATGTCGTTTCAGTATTGATTTTAGTGTATTCCCCGGTTTTATTAAGATCGGGTAAGTTGGTAGCGATAAATATTGATTGTAAGCATATATTGCAGTTCTTTTATGATTTTTTGAGAGAAATAGTTGTACAATTTGAACCGACAACGAGGAAGTGGTTTGATTATGAAAGCTTTAGATCTAGCAAATTATTTAAATTACACCTGTTAAGTTAGACTGGCTTAGTCACGGTACAGTGCATACCCTTAAGTTACATAAATGCAATGTTTATTAATGCTTGTATATTATCTAGTGATAATATTATTTATTTATTTTTTCATAATATTAGAGTTTAAATTTAACACATTTTATTACAGTCTTAGTCTTAGATCTATCATCAAAGTTTTTTTTTTTGAGAAAAAAACTTTTTAGTTGATTTTTTTTTCAATGTAAGATCAAAGAATAAATAAAAAAATGTCCATTCGAACAAGGAAAATATAAATGTAAACTGGTAAATTTTAAGAGCAAAATTTACAAAAAAAAAAAAAAAAAAAAAAAAAAAAACTTCCGTTACCTCCACTACAATTTTGATAATAATAGAGGTGCAAAAAATAAGGAAGTCTTTAAGAAAATCATGTATGGACTAATTTTATCTCAGTGACAATATCAATATCTTTATTCGTGCTTAATAAGGCATAAAGCCAGGCATACTTATTGGTTTATTACATTTATGACATAAACGTCTATTGAAAATTTAAAAGAAAATCTTTTCAGGTATATTTATAAACACATGACGTAAATTCACATTAAATTAAATAGGATTGATACTTATCCAGTTTTAAGAACCAATATTTAAAATGAAGGTATTAGTGGCCAGCCAAATTCGAACAGCCGGCTAAGCTGGTAAAATTTATCCCTTCCAGGTCTTTTGTTTAAGTGTTTATAGTCATTTTATTATGTAGGACATTATTGAACATTGCACTTTATACACTGGAAAGTTTATGAGACTAAGACCCTGTTTTGATAAAATTATTACAAATGTAGATTAAAAATTACTCTGATAGTGATACCAATTTTTCCCCATAAAATTAAAATTTGTTTTACTCCGGTTTACGGAAGGTACATATATAGAGAAAACCTTATTATAGGAATTTTCTGTTATACTTATAGATCAGACAAATTATTTACTTCTTTGAAATTAAAATTCCAATAATACATGTAGGTCGTTCTTTACAAAGCCTGTGTAGTACCAGCATGAAATAACACTACATTGTAATATTCAAACTTTGAATGTATGCTGTGATAGAAAGATGAAGAAGGGTTTAAATTGATCACAATTTGGTGCATACCATTATGCTAATGTAGTAATAGTAAGGCTTCCAAGTGTACATGTGTGCACATTTGCGTTTCACCTTATGCTAGAAAAATGTTTACAAAATCTGTAAACTTGAAAATGGTCACATTATGTGGTAATTTAGAATGTAGTACATGTATTTTGTAAAAATTCAAAAGATGCACTTTTTAGCAACTGAATGTGCGAGGACAAAATCTTAACATCTTACTCTATTAGCAAAGTAGCAAGTTGATCATTGGTAGCAGTTGTATACGATAAAATCTGATGTTTTCGATATATTGGTTTGTTATAGTATTATTGTTTCGTGTAAACTGTGAACTACAGACATTTACAGATTTTTGTGAACATTTAAGTAATACCCTATAAATTTTAAATTTTTGACCTAACATGGTTTTTTCTTTCTTTTTCCATTGTGGGTACATTCTACTAATTTTTGTGTTTTCATTCCATGACCTTTTAAAATATTTGAGCCATTGTACATGCTATTACATAATGTTTTCTCAGAACATTGATGTAGCCCATGGCTATTTAGTATTTTGTAATCTGGATTGTGTCAACTAGTGACTACAGACTGTCAGGTAATAAAGCACTTGTACAGTTTATTATTGCCTGCCTGGGTAGATTATAATCATCATTGGTGTACATGTCATAAATGTTTTATTTCTCAGGCCATACTTAAAAATTTATTTGTTTCTTTCCTGTCTACAGTCTCGGCATATTTTTAGGGTGGTTTAAGTTGAGTTGAGTAATGGTGTTTAACGTCCCAGTCAAGAATATTTCACTTACATCAGGATATAATAGCATTACATATATATATATCATTTGTTTCTTTCATGTCTACAGACTCGGCATATTTTAAGGATGGTTTTATTTGAGTAATAGTGTTTAACGTCCCAGTCAAGAATATTTCACTTATATCAAGACATCGCCAGCTATAGGCGAAGGTGCAGAAATTTTAGCTGTGCGTCACACTGATTTCATTATACAGCATGGTAACCTACTGCGACATGGGACCTGATTTATTTTAAGTTATTTATGGTGGTTTAAGTTGCACCGGTAGGTTTTACTTCAAGTTGTGGATAAATGTCTTAATTGCAACTTGCCTAGTAGTAAAATATCTGCAGGTGTACATGTAGATTGTATAATTTTAAACAGAAACTGAGAAAGCTAATCCTCCCATGTAGCTCTTTAATGATAAACATGTATTGTATTGTTAACTATCACTGTCATTGATTATACAGATTACAATTCACATCCCTGCCTAGTTTAGAATACCACTATATAGCAGATTCATGTGTGAGAAAATTTTGCTTCTTCATTTATGAATGGATTGTCGAGTTGTCGTAGGTCATTATCTTTTCTCTTTTCTCCAGATACATGTCATGCATGTACTCTGGTGTTTTCCACCGTCACAGAACTGACATTCTCAGACAGTGATGAAATAAGTTAATAAGTTAAAGAATCTTGTTTAAAAGTTTAAAAAAAACTGTTACTAATCTCCATTCTTCAGCTTGGCGAAATAAATACGGAAGTTACTCTAGGTTAATAAATATGAAAACAATGATACTTATAATTTATAACTTAACTAAGTAGTAAAGTACAGTTAAAGCTGCTACAGTAATCACCTCAATATAAACACCACCTGTTCACCAAGACCAGTGCATTAATGTCTCCTTTTCTTCATATTTCAATCAAATAGACCACATGTACCTGTGTATATACTATATATGGTGGACCATATTTTGTGGTTCCATATGCAGTCTTTATAGCGGGTTTTTACTGTATACTGATATTACAAAAAATTGTTCTATTTCAGTCTCTTCATTTTTTTGTGAATTTATGAAAGGACATCTAAGGGACTCTCAGTACAGATATACTACTATATAACACTACATTTTCTCAGGTAGCTATCACAGATGTCTGTGGTGAACCACAGTTGACTAGATTAATTTTCTGTCATGATCCCCAGTTCAATGTTCTTCTCCTACATTAATTTATTAAGGCATGGTAAACGCTCATTTAAATTCCTCTTGTCAACCTGCAGTTAATTTGATGAAGATTTTTTCCTTTCCTTTTGATTTTCATATATATACCGGTTTTATTGCTACTGACGTGTGTACCGTATACATAATGCACCTTTTTCAAAGAAATACTGGCATTTATATACAGGTGTATAATGCACTTTTTTTTCCCCACAAAATTCTCAAAATTCTTTTAAAATCATATCTTGTTGTACCACAATAAGTGACAATTGGTCACTAGTTTTGTTCCACTGATTGAATTACTCTGATTGACTTTATATATAATGGGCAGACATGGCCAAGTGGTACTGTCACTGGCTTTTGAAGTCTAGGGTTTTGGGTTTGAACTTCATTCGGGACTTGGAAAATTTCTTAGATAATTTTCATCTCCTGCTCATAGTAAAGCTGTAAAAAGCTTGTTACCTGGTAGTCTTTCAAATAAGACTCAAACAGACGTCCCATGTCTCAGTGCATCTAAAGACACCTCTGTAGAGTTCGAAAAAGAGTAGGCCACCTGTGGCTGCTACAGAGGATGTGTACAATTAGAAGCGATTGAAACAGAATGAGCAACCTAAATAAAAATTATAAATTAAAAAATGGAAAAGTTTTTAATATTCTCTGGAATCCCTTCAATTTCTTTAAAACCTAGAAAGTCTGGAAATACTCAAGTAATAGCAATAACAATCATCTAAGTAGTTTCTTTGTCTTTTCATTTTTTGTTTTTTTTTTTGTTTTATTATTTTTTATTTAACTTGCACATGCCTATGTAACAACAAAACACTTTGTAACTGAGTCTAATACATTATAACACAATTTCCCTTTGGAATATGGCATGCTAAATCCAATTGGTTTCCATGAATATTGAACAATTATACTGAACACAAAATACACACTAAGTAATCTTAACTGAGAGGATAATTGATCTAAGATCACATTGCAGTATACATTCTTTATTGTTAATACAGTCCATCAGGTCTATAAAGGTCAGTCAAGGGAACCAGTAAAAGTAGCCTTTGTGGGCAACATGCATAAAAGGCCAAGTGGGATTAAAATTTACTGACCTTAAAAAGCAGTGACCCTTATATACAGGTTCAAATAACATGAATAAAGACCATTTAGGATAAACATTAACTGGCCTTCAAAAGCAGGTGGCTCTTACATACAGGTTCAAACCACATGAATAAAGACCATTTAGGATAAACATTAACTGGCCTTCAATATCAGGTGGCCCTTACATACAGGTTCAAACCACATGAACAAAGAGCGATTGGAATAAAATTTTACTGGGCTTCAAAATCAGCTGGCCCTTATATACAGGTTCAAACAACATGAATAAAGAGCAATTGGGATTAAAAATTACTGACCTTCAAAAGTAGGTGGCCCTTACATACAGATTCAAAGAGCAATTGGAATAAAAATTTACTGGCCTTTAAAAGCAGGTGGCCCTTATATAGAGGTGGCATTTAAGGCTGGTTTGACTGTAATAAAGACAGGGTTTTGTCACACAAACTCTTAAGTGTTTTATCTACCATTTGTTTTCCTTTTTTCTGTGATTCAGTTTTAGATACCAGTAATGCCTCTTTAGGGAAATGTCTGAAATGTGGTCATTGTTTATATAATACAATTAGATCCTTCAAGGTTGTAGGTTATTTTGTTTACCATACAAGCAAGGTTTTGCCATAGAAACGCATGTATAGATCTGCCATTTGAGAAGGAATGCAATGATTATGGTCATTGTATGGAATTAATACAGTTATGTTATATCATTTAAAGACTCTTCAAGGTTGAATATTATTTTGCTTACCATACAGGCAAGGTTTTGTCATACAAGTGTAACAGAATCTATCATTTCGGAAGATTGGTTCTGTGGGGAAATGCAAAGACAATGGTCATTTTATGGAATTAATACATTAATGTTATCATTTAAAGACTCTTCAAGGTTGATTGTTATTTTGTTTACCATACTGGCAAGGTTTTGCCATACAAAGTCAAACGGATGTATAGATCTACTGCCATTTGTGAAGATTTTTTACTCATTATAAATGGTATTTTAGGGAAATGCAAAGATAATGGTTATTGTTGAAATAATTATATGGAATTAATACATTTATGCTAACATCTAAAGATTAAAGATCACATTGTAGTTTGTCTTGCTTAAATAAAGTTTTGTCACAGAAATGATTGATTGCTTAACAAATCTTAGGAAAAGCTTGCCTTAGTGTATTTTTTCTTATGTGGCTTCTGATGAAGTGATTTTCTAATTGGGTTTATGGGGAAACAAGAGGAATTACAAAAATATTAACTTTACCTAGATTTTCACAAATTTGAAATTATTAGCAGCCAAATTTCCAAACTTTATGAAAATATATAATGTTATGGTAGTCCTTTTTAAAAGTTTTTTTTCTCACAAATTTTAAGAAATTTCCAGAAATTGGTAACCAATGTTGATTTTGGCTACTATTAGGAATGGAAGCATACATGTAGCAATATGAGGAGGGAGTGATGGTGTTTTTTCTTTAGTCCCTGTCAGAAATTCTTTCACTTGTATTGAAGTTTTAGGTTTTTGGATAGTCATGGAACTTGAGTGTCCAAAGGAAACCGGAAAATGGAAAGACAAACAAAAAAAATTCCCAAATGTAAGAGGCAGAAAGTAGTAAATAAAAACACTACCTTCCTTTTTTTACCACAGCATAATAAGTGTATGACATCAACTATATATTTTTGTAGCTACATGGTGACATCTCGATATAAGTGGAATTTTATGGATTTCTTGACTTGGACATAAAATTCCTTTAAACTTTGATGTACATCTACAGCATGGACTTTTAAAGTCCCTTTATTTTTTATTTATCGGTAAAGATTGACATAAACCTTGTGGATTTTGAAACACAAGATGACATCATTACTAAAATTTGTCAAGATCGGGGAGTAATTACTGGTTAGTTATAAGCCAAGAAAAATTAAGTTATAAGCCTCACAAGGACTGGCCTAATCTGAACCCTGTAAATAAAATAGGTTTATTCTATTATCACGACAGGCAATGTTAAAAATGGCCGCTGTAAGTCCTGACACTTCATGGATGTAAGTCATCATGGTTGACATAAACCAGTTTATAGATGATGATGAATAAGTTCCTGGTTCAGAATAATTTTTATAGTGATAATTAACCTGAATGATGCATTAGGTGTCTGGTCTTTAAGGACTAAAGGTTCACTCAGATTTTCATTCTAATACAACCCATTTTACTTTGGGTCTCAATTATGAGGCAAAGTGTTATGAGGCATCAGGTGTCTGGTCTTTAGGATTAACAGTTTACTCGGGTCTTCATTCTGAGGCAACCCATTTTACTTTGGGTCTAGATTCTGAGACAACCTATTTTACTTTGGGTCTAGATTCTGAGACAACCTATGTTACTTTGGGTCTTGATTCTGAGACAACCCATTTTACTTTGGGTCTCGATTCTGAGACAACCCATTTTACTTTGGGTCTCGATTCTGAGACAACCCATTTTACTTTGGGTCTCGATTCTGAGTCAACTCATTTTACTTTGGGTCTTGATTCTGAGGAAAATTTGTTTAGAGATAATTAACCTGAAATGATGCATCAGGTGTCTGGTCTTTAAGGACTGAAAGTTTACTCAGGTCTCCGTTCTGAGGCAACCTGTTTTACTTTGGGTCTCGATAATCGAGTCGATTCTGAGTCAAATTTTGCTAGAGATAATTAACCTGAAATGATGCATCAGGTGACTTGGCTTAAACCTTAAGGACCTAAAGTTTACTCAAGTCTTAATTATGAGACAACCTATGTTTTTGCACTTAGGGCAGTAAAAAAATGGTATTTGAGTTGATATTAATCATGTGGTAAGATATAATAAATTGGTTATTCAGTCTTTATATAATTTTTTTTTCAAAATAATTAATATTATTAAGGTTAACTTGTTAAGCTGTAAGTAGTTTGTTTCGCATTTCTTTGACGTAACAATTAAATGATGGCTTGCCTGAAGCATCGTGATGTGTGAGTTTCAGTGCTTTCAGTACTTTGATTTAAGATAATTAAATTATGAAGGTTAACACGTTTTAATTGTTCATTCCATATTTAACAGTTAAATGTTAGCCTAAAGCTGCTCTGACATTTCTCAACATGTCACTCCAAATTACCGGTAAGTCATAGTTGAACATCTTTAGCTCCAATTTGTAAAGTATGGTACAATAAAGTTTAGATCACGATTTACACCCCTGGCAATGGCTGGCGGGAACAGTGTCAAAATCGAGCACTATAGTGTTTGGTGAAATATTTATGAAGACATAAGATTGGGGTGTAGTGGAATAACGGTCAATCAACATTCAAGATTCTTTCACTTATTTCGAGGTGATGGTTCTGGTATGGTGGTAGAAACTGGAGTACATGTATCCTGATGTACCAGGGATTCATCAAGGTCCTATTTAGGGTGGAAATTTGGCCCCATTCCCAATGGGAAAAAGGTTAATTTTTTCCCAAAATTGGCTAAGAAAATTCCCAATTAGAAAATTGTGTTGTTCTTAAACGAAAACAAGTAAATTTTGTGAATCCCTCCAATCAGCAAAATCAAGTAAAAGATTCTAGATTATTTTAAAACAACACCTGAAAAGCAAGATGAAAATACTGCTTCTACATCAAAGGCTTCCGAGGTCATGAGTAAACCGACTTCTGACATGATGTCGAAGTTTTCCCGAAATGAGCAGAAAGTTGATAGTTTTTCCCAAGTTTTAATTTAGGGCCTTTTCCCAAAAGACCCTGATAAATCCCTGTGTACATTGACAAGTTGGACCTGTAATATAATAAACTTTCTTGCACCAGGATGATATAAACTTATGTGGCTAGTGGCACTGTGATCTGATACCTAGCTTATGCTTTAGATCAGATGATATTCACATAGTCTCAAACTATTTCAAAATACTACATGTAGTATGTGTTTTATGTGATATGAGTAATGTTGGGAAATTGAGGTCATTGTGTATGTCCCAAAATCTTTTAATTTTCATGTTTTGATAAGCAATTGGGTTTGCCGCTATACCACGTGATACCCTCTAACGTTTGTGCGGAACACTTATTTCCAATGGATATGGAATAACATAAGATGGAAACGACGTCATTCTGGGAATCTGTGACGTTGACGTTTTTTTCAAAACGTTCCGCACAAACGTTAAGAGGTATTGATCATGTGGTACAGCAGCGAACCCCATTGAATTTTAAAATCGGTTTTGTAAATTTAAATTACTTGACAAAATTAATTTCCATATTTTTTGCATAGAAACCTAATTAAATATACATTTTATCACTTTTATGTGACTCTCCAAAACTCTGAAGCTATATGGAAAGGATTAGGGTAGAAAAGGGCTATAGACAGAGTTGACAACAATACAGTCAAACATGTCTATAAAGGTCACCTAAGGGAACCAGCAAAAGTGGCCTTTATAAGCAGGTTACCCTTACATAGAGTTGGCTTTTAAGGTGGGTTCGACTGTACATATTTTTCCCTTTCACCGCCCACCCTTGAAGATGTGTTTTTAACTCCTCTGAATAGGCAGACATCTCAGTCATGATGTGGCAGCCATTGATGTCATCACCATTTTTTTTAAATTGATTAAAATATTTTTATGGAGAAAATGAAAAAACGATTTTTCAGTGAAGACTTGCTGCCCACGTGTGTAACTGTTTGAACTTTGAATTCAATTATACAATTTGATAATAATACTGTTATGTATAAACAAGTACAAATGACTTTTCCGTTTATTTTTCCTAAATTGTGTGGACATTTTACAAGATTCGGTGTGACAAAGTAAGGAATTGAATTTCACTGTTTGTGTTAAACTTGACACCATGTTACATGTTATTTTCTCCAGCTCATGTTATATCTGACAGCCTTCTGATAAAATTATCAATAATCTACCACAAATAAAAATGTTTTTGATGGAAAAAATTTTAAGCCAAATTAAGTTATTTTCAGTGTCAAGATTAAATTTTCTGTATACAATCTAATATTTCAGTGTCACAATCAAGCACATAATCATTGCCTTCTATTTGGTGATTTCATGTTGTGTTGAATTTTAGCCATATGTATTTGTCAGTAATTCTGAATCAAAGGACTCTGTGGTCAAGTTGGTTGGTTGAATGTTGCTTAACATCGCATCAGCAATTTTTCAGCTATTCACGACGAGAACTATTTTATTAATCTCTATGGATGCATTTTAAGTGCGAGTGTGTTGTATGGTATGCCTTGTACTAGCCTGCAATCAAGGCAACTTTAAGGTGCTAGCTGACAGAGTCAGTATGCCGCAGACAAGCGTACCACTCCCCCAGTCACGTTATACTGATACCAGGTGAACCAGTAAATTAGTCAACTGCAAGGAAAATTCACTTTCCCACATGTGGTCTGAGCGGGGTCCAACTCGCAGCAGTGAACTACCCTGGATTTGTAGACTGACGTCTTATCCATTAGGCTACTATGGCCTCTGTTGTCAAGTGGTCTGAAGCACTGAATTAGGAATTTAATAGACAATCGCTGCCTACTTTCAGGTTTGAACCGATCTTTGGCATATAGAAGTGTAAGACAGTTGATCTGTTCACTTGCTAAAGATTGCTAGTTTTCTCCAGGTACCGGTACTCTGGATTTCTCAACAATATCAGAAGTGAAATAAAAATTAAGACAGGTATATATTATTTGTTATCCTACTCTTACAGTAGGATAGCCAAGTCCAAATTGTGCGTTGGTTTTAAAATTTGAGACCTTCCGCGGTAAATAAAAAGGGATTACTTTTTGGCAAGTGTCTGAACCCGAAAAAAATTCGCCATTTTCAGAATCGTTTTTATACCATAAAATTAACATTTCTAGCTACGAATATGATGCAAGCGTGTGAGGAATTAACTAAACTTTCTACATGTATCAAAAAGTCCGAGATAAAACGCCACATTTACTTAAAATTACTGATATCCCGACGATAACCGATTTCTCTTGGAAATCAACAGAAATTTCTTCTCCATTTTTGAAACTGGTACGTTTTTTGTGTAAAGAATACTTTTCCAAGAAATTTTAATACAATGTCAGAAAATTATTGTATTATACGCCAGTAAATTATCGTACCTGGTGCATGAGGGTTAAATATGCGAAAATCGCAAAAATCCAACAGCATGATTTCAGTACGTCTTGTTGTCAATGAAAACAAATATGGCTGCGACCTTGATAAACATTGTTCTAACGTAATGACGTTAACAACGTTCCCCGTGTCAAATATATAGGTCAACTGTCTACTGTATACACAGTACACGCAATGTACAGTACAGACCTGTCGAAAGTTTAACACTAAGCAAACCAAAAGAAGTCAAAGCTCGACTGCCGAGTGCCCAAGGTATGGAAAGGTAGCGGTCGAAAAGCTGCTGAGAGATAGATGGCAACTGCTGTCGATATAAACACCAAACGAGGAACCAATATGGGCTGTCGGCGTTAGCTGGGTGCTAAACTTTGTACAGGTCTGTACTGTATTTATCGATTTTTTTTCAACAGGCATCCTCATCTGGCACACATCATATGACATGTGTTTGTTGATGGAGATACTTTAGGACCCCAACAGGAATAAATAAATAAATAAATAAATAAATAAATAAATAAGAAATTCTACAGAGAAATAAGTTAGAGCTGGGACACAGTATGTTGAGCAGGTTACAAAATGTCTAGCAGGTTAGAGATGATAAATAAATTAATTAATTAATAGATAAATAAATAAATAAATCAGAAATTGTTCAGAGAAATAAGTTAGAACTGGGACACAATATGTCAGCAGTTAATAAATAAATAAATAAATAAATTCTACAGAGAAATAAGTTAGAGCTGGGACACAATATGTCAGCAGTTAATAAATAAATAAATAAATAAAAAATAAATAAATAAATACATAAATAAATAAATAAATAAATAAATAAATAAATAAATAAATAATAAATAAATAAATCAGAAATTGTTCAGAGAAATAAGTTAGAACTGGGACACAATATGTCAGCAGTTAATAAATAAATAAATAAATAAATAAGAAATTCTACAGAGAAATAAGTTAGAGCTGGGACACAATATGTCAGCAGTTAATAAATAAATAAATAAATAAATAACCAGACATTCTACAGAGAAATAAATTAGAGCTGGGACACAGTATGTTGAGCAGGTTAGTGATGATAAATAGGGTAAATACATAAAAAGAGATCAAAATAAGTTTCATTTTGTCTTTCCTCAAGGTACTAACATGAAATGTGGCATGGGTACCATGGAAAGTAACCTCAGATATTTTTTGGAAAAATAAAACAAATATTTTTATATGAACAACATTAACATTTAAAAAATAAAAGATATTGAATTACTAAAAAGTTAAAAAAAATTTATGAACAGGCAGATAGTTTTTGTCATATTGTTGTTTGTTAAATGAATGACAAGTGGGCCATAATAGCATTTAAAAGGACTAAAATAGTCTAAATTATCAAATATAATTTAAAACTACACAAATAGGTGATTTTATGGGGAACAGGTACTTTCTAGTTGTTCTGGCTGTGATAAATAGATAAATCATTTACAAATAAATCAAAAACTATGGGATCATATGGCAGTGTTCATTCTAGAAAGGGGCTGTTGATCCTTTATTTTGCCAAATGGCACCATTGTAAAGGCCATAGTGGGCCACATTTGAAATTAGATTTCAAATGCAAGTT
Organism: Anadara kagoshimensis; assembly: GCA_021292105.1. Taxonomy (NCBI): domain Eukaryota; kingdom Metazoa; phylum Mollusca; class Bivalvia; order Arcoida; family Arcidae; genus Anadara; species Anadara kagoshimensis. The sequence continues at coordinate 21,651,111 of CM037872.1, read as the reverse complement.
CAAAATATTTGATAGCATTGTCATATATAAAAGCTACATTATATGAAACTTTTAAATACTTCATTACAAAAGCTTTTACATCAGCCTAAAAGACTACAAGTCACATCAAACATTAGATGTATGCAAATTTATTGATGTTATTAAACTTGTTATTAGAGGAAATTTATTAGAAATGAACCCATCTGAAAAAATCCTAGAATGAACACTCATGGTTATTACTGTTTACACATAATGGAACATTTTACAAAGAAAAATGTATTATGTGTGACTAAATCAACTTTGTAAATTGTAATAATGTTGATGTCTCATTTCATGTAAAATTAAAACATAACAATATCTTTAATACACTAGGAACTAGATATCATCAGACATTTATGAATGTTTCATTTTATATAGAATTAAAAAATCAACACATAGCAATATCCTTAACATACTTGGAATTATATACCATTACACATTTATGAATTGAATGCTTCTCTTGATACTGAATACCTTTTTTTACCACATGAAATGCTTTTCATGCACCCTTATCTAAAGTGTGGCATAAAGGTAACAGCATAGGTTAAAATCTTACTATGTCAGAAAGTTTGCCAGTTCTCTTGTTGAGGGGTGTTTTACCTCAGGGATGAAGCCTAACTATTTTGAGTTTGGAGCCAACTCACTTCATAAAAGAATTTGTAACAGTAATAAATGGCTTAAATGTGTAAACATTAAGTGACCCACACTGGATTTTAGAAGCCATTGGCTACTGGGCCCCTGCAAATCTTCATCCCTGTACTTAGTTTCCCCCTTAATCTCATTTACCTGATTATAAGTGAAATAATCTTGAATGGAGTGTGTATACCAACCAATCAATAAATCTGGAATAGGCCCGTGTGTTACAATTATTTTGAATTCGTTCAAACTAATAATGCCCATTTGGATACACTGTGTCATGGATTTCACTGCATTTGCATCAACTTATTTCTTAATGTTATTATCAAACCAGTTCCCATGAATTTTCCTGAAAGAAGGTGGTATTTATTTATCAGAATTTTACAATTTTACAGAAATTACTGAAATTCCTAAATATTTTACAGATCTGTATTTAATAATTATAATATGGAGTTAAATTTTTAACCAAGTCATGATTGGTATTAACTTTTCCTATTCCCTACTTCCACATAGTCTATTTTAAATGTTATTTGTGCTATGTCAAGTTGACTTAAAACTTTTAATGAAGCAAGATAATCAATTTTTCATGTCTAAATTGTACCAAAATAATAACGCCGGGGTTATTGGCATCAGAACAGAAACAAAAATTTAAATAATAAAGACCAATGTTGTGTTGACTCTGGCTAAACTAACATGGGAGATGTTTCCTCATTTTGGGAAATATTTCATAAGAAAAATCCAGTCTAACCCTTTTTCGGATGTTAGCTTATTTATCCAATGATATGTACTGATATGACAGACAGGTCCTGTTTATATTTTGCCAGCAAAGCAAAATCAGTTGGTAATTTTCAGTAATTCCGAGTCCCTAACTAGCCCTACATGAGCAGGTTGCACTGTACACTGTATTGGCACAGATCCCGAGTCCATATGGGTAAAATTAGAACACATGCGTATCTAATGTGTTCGACAGCCATGCAGATCGATCATACATGACAAATAAGGCAAAAAATCTTGACTATTTTGTCCAAAATACACGATGACATTTTCTGCATGCTAAAATTGTGATCGAAGCGGGACGAAGGCTAATCAAATATGTCCGACTGGAAGTAGTTCCAAAAAATCGGCAGATTAGACGAGAAATGGAGCGAAAATACAATATTTTTGAGGAAAAACTTACTTTATTTCAACAAAAATATCTCCACAGCGTCTCTCGATTATCAAATTTATACATTACATACAATAAGGAAGCTGTCTTAGCATTTTTTCTGTGTCAAATTAGCCGGAAAGGGGGCGGCCCATGATCGAGAATCCGGCAATGTCATCGATTTTTTCGACATTTGAAACTGGTACGTTTTTTGTGTAAAGAAAATTATTTGACAAATTATACATCAAAATAACCGTGAGAAAAAGTTCTTTCCGTTCATGTAAAAACATTTTGGTGCATGAGGAACTGTACACAGAATTATATTTTTTAAAGTTTCAATTTTCAATTTTTCGCCGGTGCCTCACATTCAATTACGATTTAAATTGTTAAATTCTCACCGACTTTGATAAAAATCGTCTTTAATGACTTACTTTTGTCCTCAAAAGACGATAAAATACTACAAATAGTATTAAAAACTCGCAGTGAAATAAATATTATGTAATTTTACCGCCTCGAGTGAATTCAAATTTTTGACAATTTTTTCACTTTGTCTGCGCGTGAAATTTTGTTTGATGAATCAATGCGCTGGCCGGGTTGGCTATCCTACTGTTATCCTAATTCTGAATTTAGGTTTTGAAACCTCAACTGAAAAATTTAAAGACCTTGAAATTTTTGAATTTTTTACATATAAGGAAATGTCCGTCCTTATCATAGATTTGATTAAGATTTATGTGAAGCAGAAATTAATGTACCATTTATGTAAATTCATGATGTAAGTAGTAAAATTTTATGTTTGTTTAAAAATGCCATACCAAGATAAATGTTTACCAGTTAACATGTATAGGTAAACAACAATGACCTGTCCTCTTGACCTTTTATTAGGAATATTCATATACAATGGCTTTGGCTCACTTTATACAAGGATAGTGTAGGATTCTCAGAATGCATGCATGTTTTTTCCTAAAATGTACATGAAATAACACATGTGTTCCCTATACATGGATGTTTTTTTTCTATAATAATAATTTCAATTAAAGGTCAAGTGGACAGGTCAATGTTGTTTTCCTGTATACACAGATGTCCATATTGCATGTTTACAACTGTGGGGTTTATTCAGAACATGCAATGCATTTGTTTGCATGAAATTACAGGTATTATCGTTAGTAAGGATAAATTCTTCTTATATCCACCAAACATTAGTACCTAAATTTCTTCTGACCATGTAAAAATGTTTAAAATTCAGGAAAATTTCAGACAACTTTTTTCATGAGGGTAAATAATTTGAAACTAAATAAATATCTTGAAATGATTAAAATTATTCAGATTTTAAATTTGCCCAGTATTGCCGGGTAATTACATTAAGAAATTGTTGTAAAACTGGGCCTGACCTTACAGTGACAGTGTAAATAACAGAATATAAAGATGATGTTGATTATATTACATATTTAGAGAATTTATTCGGAACATGTGATAGATACATTTTCCATGCACACACTCATTCATTTATTCATACAGTACAGACCTGTCCAAAGTTTAACACCGAGCTAACGATTTGTGTCGGAAGCTTATCTCAGATATGGATAGAAAGTGGCTGAAAAATCTGTCGGATGATGTATTAGTTAGCTGTCAAAAAGCTATTGATATATAGCTAACGAGGGACTGAGATGAGTTGCCAATTCGACACCGATTTGTAAGCTCAGTGTTAAACTTTGGACAGGTCTGTGCTGTGTATGTATATATACATGTTTAGATAGTGGAAGATATTTCTCGACCCTTCTTACTCCTCCTGTGATAACATCTGCCAGTTTATCGGAATCATTCCTGCATTCTTACCAGTTTATTGAATCCTTCTGCATTCTTCTGTTGATGATATTTACTTTGTCTTTGTGAATTAATGTATCAATAAGTGTTTTATTGTTATACAGGCATAGTACAGTCTATACACTGGCCTACAGGCCATACATAAACATAAAACTCTGTCAGTCTCCACGGAAAGTGACTCTGGAGACCAGAAACCTGTTACTGTTAATTCAGATTTACAATACTTTGTTAATTGTTTTCTTATAGAAACAATTTGGAATTAAAAAAAAAAAATTCTGATTAGACAAATTTCAGATACTAGTTTTTTAATTGTTATGAGTTTTTCTCCCCTCTAGGAGACTAGAACAGAAAATGGCCAGGATTTATTTGTGATTATGGAAATTCTGTTACATTTTGTCCATGCATGGTTGTTTATGTATGTGCTTTAGTAAATTGTTGTACTGTACTTATCAGGGTTGGATAACTGAATGCAATCTTAACCTTTATGGATACTAGTTAACACATCGTAAATACATGTATAGTGAACAGTGACCACACATGATCTTAGAGTTGTCCACTCTTCAGTGGGAAATCTTGAATCTTCTGTTCTAAAATATCTAGCTCAGTATCAATATCATGATCGATGTTAAGTAGTATTAGGGTGTGTCTGTCCAGTCTTCTGTACTATTATAAGAATCGGATAATAATCAGTATATATGTATATATATTAATGATTGATTTAGTCCAGCTGGGTAATACATGTAGTAGTATTAAGCTATTGAATCTTTATCTGCATAGGTACAGGTTTATTCTCATTCCTTACTAGATTTTATGAAAAGCAGCTAGAAGTTGAGGTGTTACAGGGCTCTCTCTTACAGTTTTGTGAATGGGGCTTGGTCCCTTGCAGGTCAAAATTGTGAAAGAAGTGATAGGAAACTCCAAATATACTGATTTTAAGGCTGAATTTTTCAAAATTGTGAAAATTGGCAAAGTGATTCATTGTGAAAAAACCATAAGCTTTTAAATTGTGAATGGGACAGGATATCGGCCCCAAAAATGACTCAGCGAGAACCCTGTATTGTATTTTGTAGTCTTGCTTTAATATAAGGGTTTGTTATTGACAAGGTTGGGGTTTTGGTGGCAAATTGTTCTTAACCATTGGTTTACAGATCACAGCATGTTGAGGAAAGCAGAAAAATCCTTGTGTGAAAGAGTTTGCCCGTTTTGTTGTAAAATATTAGTTGTTTTCTTTGGTTTCTCAGGTTTTCTTGATACAAAACAGACACCTTGGGTCCAGATAACCCAGTCCATTGCCAGAACCATACCCCCGCTGAAAAACACAAACAGATAAAATGAGTCTTGATATATCTGTGATACATTATATACCCTTATTCATAATTCTAGTTTGACACAAAAAAAACACATCTTTATTGAAATTTAGTATTTCATATTGCCAAGGCCCAAGCTTTTCATAGTATTGTCCGCAAGCCTTGGCAGTATTTATAAAGCCAAGAGTTATGCCAACCATATTTAAATATGTGTGTAAATATACTTTTTAAAAATGCTTTAAGAATACATTTTCATGTACTTAAAATCGATAATTCAATGTTATAAAAAACAGGTAAAATTTCCTGACAAACAGGTTATGCAATTAAGCGGACTCGGAATCGACTACCTATAGGATGACTATACAAAATGTACCTATAGGACGCCAAACTTCTTAGTACATTAGGGTCACACTATAGAAATGTTCTATTGTTTGGTCCATTTACCAGTAAGTCATGATTTTTACTGTCATGTCTATATTTTTAAATCATGAGTAAATATGTATATATACTTACACACCTTTACTTATATAAAATATTGGTAATGTACTTATATAAAATATTGGTAATAACAACCCGGATTTTAACCCATGAATAAGGTGTTTTTAAAATTTAAAGATCTTATAAGCCACAGCTATATAAACGTGTCTGTAATACTCTACATGTAGCTATTTATATCCATGTGTTTTGGGGAAAAAAGTAAAAAATAAAATTTAATGACATGCATGAAAGCCTTAAGTTTATATAATAGTCTGTCCGTGGTCATAAATGTGAATTTTACTGAGACTTGTAACCTTTTATAGTTCTTTTTTTACAAAAAAAAAAGAACAAAATGAAGATATTTTAATGGCCTGTAGTAAACTATTAAACTATAATGATATTAATGTCTATTGTTTTGTTTATAAATACGCTGGTTTTAAAAATGTTATGAAACATGATGACGTAAATGTTTATTTATGTACGTGCTTACTGGTATATAGAAATTTAAAAATATTTTGGAATTTCAGAGATAATTTAAAAAAAAAATTAAAAGTTAATTCCAATAAATTCTATTGGAATTCATCTGAAATTGTTTAGCTTAAATTACGAAACATCTGAAGCAAAGTTGCAGGTTAAGTTTTAACACCACAAGCTAAGTTGTTTGTTGGGCTGACATTTACCATACTTAAATAGTCATTACAGGTGATGAATTGGAAGTTGAATCAAGTTGAGTAATGGTGTTTAACGTCCCAGTCAAGAATATTTCACTAATATCGAGACGTAGCCAGCTATAGGTGAAAGTGCAGAAATTTTGCCTGTGAGTTGCACTGATGGCATTTTACAGCAGGGTTTTTTAGCGTGCCAAGCCCAACGTGACATGGGACCTCGTTTATTTTAAGTTCACATCCGAAAGATTCATGACTTTCATGCCCAGTGCTTGGCGAAAGAACAGTTACTACCCACTTTCAAGTCTTGGGTCAGACCCGGCCGGGGTTTGAACCCACCACCTCCCATTTACGGAGCGAGCACTCTACCAACTGAGCTACCTCAGTGGTGGAAGTTGAATTGGCAGAGACCTTAAATAATGGCCTGTCAATGTAAACAACAGGCTCAACAACTGAAGATAAATATTCTAAAAATAGCTGGCTAAAAGATACATATACTTTTGAAATACTGCTGTGGCTGACAAAATTGCATACATGGGAAACTTGCAATTGTCTCTTCTTTAGTTCTGGTAGTTCTTTCTTGTTGTTCCTATATCTTCTTCTATTGTTCTGGCACACCTTTTAGGCCTGTTTAGTAATACTCAATTTGGCCAACTTTGAAAATTATATTAAATCTTTAATTTCATATATGGACAATATTTAGATTGACAGCAATAAATCCTTCTTAACTTATACTTCCATAACCGGTATATTTGTAAGATACTGGGATGCTGGGACACATAATTTTTGGTAGGTAGTTCTTGTTATAAAATAAAACACCAGGTTAATGCTATTTATTGTTTGTCAGTTACTCATTTAAGAGGCAGATAGGCCAAAAAAAATGAAGGGGAAAAAAAACAACAGCGATTTTCTTTTTGTGTCACATTACCTTGAAATATAATATTCCTGTCTCTTCTTGACTTAGATAAATGACTTGGACTCTGTCACATCAAGAAAGAGAGATTCTGCTTTCGTTTCTATTAATCTGCGATGTTGACTATCAGGGATTTTGTTTGCCTAAAATTTCTACCGAATAAAGGTAGTTTCCTCCTGGGAAAAAATTACTAACATTTTCCAATTTGACCAAATAAAATTATATCTAGTTGTCCTTACCCACAAATGTTAAATATTGTCACAATATAACATCCTTGTATTGAGGATCCTAATCAAATATTATACCAATCTTAATTTTACAGCACTAGACCGCCATTTCAAAATACAGCTCCTCATCAGTAATGCTTGGTCTGTCACCAAAACTACAGGGGTTGAAAATTCTTCAAGCCCGACGCCCGGGACTAGAAAATTGGCAATTAGGTCTTGGCAAAAATTTCACTGAAAAACCCATCGGCCCTAAGTACTCAGAAAACCAATGAATTTTATTTCCCTGGTGTCTTGAAAATCACATCTTACAAGCAGGTTGCATCGGGCTCTAGTGGTGAGAAAAGAATGTTGCAAGACATGACAGATGCCAAATACCATAAGGAGCAGCGTGTCTGATTGTTTTAAAAGCTGTGGAATGACAAATTTCTTTCTTCTTTAATTCTGCCGTTAATCGAACTCTGGACTTGATAAAAAAATTGTGGGCTTTAGATTTTCTGCATCAAAAAGTCCTGGGCTTTAGCTCATCGGAAAATTTTTCAACCCCTGAACTATGAAACCAAATCTAAGCTATTGCAAGCATGTCAGGATGTAGTTTGCTGTATGCAGAACTTCAAATTTTTCGCAATTTAAAAAGCAGAAGGTAGTTGTTGGTTTTTTTAAATGTCACAAAATCACTGACTTTTGTTGTATCTTTTTCTCTTGTTACTTGTCAAGCTGATGTCGCTACTGGTAACATATAGATTTCAGAGTTCATTAAAATCAGTCAAACTGAGATTCTTAGAAAGGAAGGGATTGTATTGTATTGAATGCTTTTGATACAGTGAAGTATACTAGATATTGTCACAATATATCATCTTTGCAGTGAGGATCCTAAGCTACTGTAAGCATGTCATTATGCGGTTTCCTGTATTTCAGAACTTCAAATTTTCCCCAATTTGAAAGGCAGAAGGTAGTTGTTAAAAAGTGTAACAAAATCACTGTGTAGTTACATTTCTTACATTACTAGGTTTCTGTACCAATAGCCAAATTTGAGAAATTCGTTAAAATATACCAGGGTACCGTAGTCCATTTTCAGATGTCAGAAATTGGTCAAAATATACCGGGGTAGTCCCTTTTTCAAGTTGTTAATTTTAACAATTTTTTTAATAGATTACTTGTTGAAAGATCTTAGAAATTAGTAGACAGTGATTTTGATACCAGGAATTGAAAAATTAGTTACTAGATGTTTGTTATGAGTTTGCTTAAGCACATTACAGCACCTAGGCTTAAATCCTACTTGTGAGATCTTACTGTGAGAAACACCACTGCAGTAGCTCAATTGGTAGAGTGCTCATTCCGTATAGGGAGGTTGTGGGTTTAAACCCTGACTGGGTCTGACCCAAGACTTGAAAGTCAAGGCTCTTTTGGATTGAAACTTAAAATAAACGAGGTCCTGTGTCAGGGTAGGCTTGGCACCATAAAGAACCCTGTTGTATGATGCCATAAGAGCAACACACAGGCAAAATTTCTGCACCTTCACCTATAGCTGGTGATGTCCTGATATAAGTGAAATATTCTTGACTAGGATGGTAAACACCATTATTTAACTCAACTCAACTCAACATTACAACACCTAGACTTAAGTCCTTCTCGTGAGATCTTACTGTGAGAAACTTGTTCAGTTTGCTTATCAACAGTTGATTTGATACTCTGGTTACCGTACTCCACCATACTAAAACTGACTGCCTCAACATAAGTTACCGGTAAATAATTTTGACTTGAGCCCAAAACACCATTACCGGTAATACCAACCAACCTTTATACTAGCACACTAAGTCTATCTATATTGAGTGATGTACGGTATGCACTTGGTTAACCCAGACTTCAGTTTTTTGGCCATTGTCTACATATTTTAATGAAAAAGTCTAGATTTTGTGATTTTTTTCTACAATTTTATATACACTGTATAAAAATATAATGAATAGCATTATTTAAAGTGTGTACTGAGTTTGTAGGTAAAATATGATGGAAGCAAGGTGAATAATGATTGATGGAGGGATGAAGGACATTTGTTTTTTCTCTCTCTCCCTCTTTTATTTTTTTTTTGTATTTTTGGTATGTTTAAGTATCAACTTGAGGTTAATTTTTCCACCACACTTTAAATGTTTTAGGTCAACAATATAAACCATGCCACATTTTTATCATGTCAAATTCTTGTCATATGAAATATTTTATGGTTGTGGTTTACAAGGACTAATTTGTACTCCCCATAGTGAAGATTACTCTCCAAGGTAGATAATCATGAGTAATGAGGCAATGTTCAAGGTTATTTAACTCGTATTGTACCTGTGATAACTAATATTTGTGAAAAATAAAAATTTTCTTATTTGTAATTATTTATAAGATCTATTGATATTTCACTTATGTCGAGATGTTGCCAGCTATAGGCAAAGGTGCAGAAATTTTGCCTGTGCGTTGTGCTTATGGCATTCTGTCTTCCATGACATTGGACCTTATAGGGCAGATGTTCTTTCATATAGAGGTACATTATTGGCTGAAATTTGAAGTGACCTTAAGCACTGATCCTATAGAGGGACGGTGGTTTCTTCTTTTGTTGAAAATTGAAAGAACCTTTAAACACTGGTCCTAAAGGGCAGATGGTCTTTATATACAGTTTCTTATTTGGTTGATGTATAGAAGGACCTTATAACACTGGTCCCAGATGACTATTGATCTTTAGATAGAGGGTTTTTTTTGGTTGAAGTATGGAAGGACCTTAAAACATTCAGAAGGCAGATAATCTTTTTTAGGGGATTGAAGTATGGAATGACCTTAAAATGCTGGTCCTAGAGGGCAGATGGTCTTCATATATAGGTTCTTATTTTGGTTGAAAAATTAAAGGACCTTAAAACACAACTCCTAACGGCAGGTGGTCTTCATATACATGTACATGTATAGTTGATTTCACTGCCATACATATATATAGATTAGTATTTTGTTTCCAGAAACATAAATCAATACAGTTTTTAGTCAGGTTTATAAAATATTGATAATTTAACATGAGACCTGGTTTTATTTGAAAGGGAAAAAATAATTACGATAAAGTTACAATATATTATATGTATGACACTATTGTATTTATTGACTTTTCATTGAGGTTAGTATTAGAATCTTAGAAAAAATATGGATATGTGAAGTTCAAGGTCAGATGTAAATACAATACAGGTAAACAAAAAGCAATGTATTCTTTGTTGGTTTTCCATTTTTAATAGCAAAATTTGCAATTATGTTCACACCTGTGTTCAATATGATTCCCTGGATTTGTGGGGAAAATGCTTTCCATTGTACTGTTATTGAACATTTATAAGAAAAATAGTCTATTTCTTGCTGGTTTTCCTTTCTTAGAAACAAAAATTGCAAAAATTGCAAAACAAGTACCGGTATGAAACAAAACATTTTAAGTTAAGGATCTTAAGGACCTGCAACAACTAGGTTTCCACAAATTTAAATCATTCAAGTGGCCAGAATTTCCAAAATTTTCACAAAATATAGTCCTATAAAGTTTTTTCACAAATTTGGTAAAAAAAAGGTTACTTTTTGAAAGAATCTCTTTGAAATTAGTTGCTTAAGACTAGCCAATGTGGATTTAGATTACCAAGAATGAAAACATAGCTTGAGAACATGTTTTGAATGTGATGTTTTGATATTGAACAACATGTCTGATAAGGTTGACAAAGACTTGCCTCAGAAACACTAAGATTTGCAGTTAGAAGTATTTCCTTAATGGAATGGAAAAAATGGATTATATTTGGTTCAATGTCTCTGTCAAGAAACCCTTCATTATGAAATACTGAGAGGTATGATTTGATAATGTCCCAGCTCCAGACACTTGTTCTGCGAATTATAGATTAAATGTTATATCTATATTGAATCTAGAAGTAATCGTCATAAGCTGATGGATCTTGAAAGCCCTCAGTGATTTATTAAATGGAGTTGTAACATGTTTCCTTTCTTGTAAACAAATTGGACTAGGCTGGTTCTTCAGACCTGATCAGCATATATTTGTTATGATATTAGTATATTATACAGGCTGTACACACAGTTATGTCTGACAGTGAAACACTTAAGAAAATTGAAGTTGAACAACATGTATAACACACGCTAGACTAACATTGGTTCCATGTTTTAGGTTGTCTGTACAAGATTGTATGATTGATCGATTGATGGATTGACAGCCCTCAACTTTGTCTACAAAAATAGTGGCCGAATTGACCTGGAATTGTGTCTTGCGACTTAAAAATTGTAAATGGTGGCCAGCTAAATGTCCACTTTAAATTTGAACTTTTGTGACCAGAGAACAGAAATTACTTTTGCGTAAATTTTTTTAGATACTGATATAATGGACACTTTACATTATCATTATTGTTATTAATAACACTGATGTATGTAAGTTAATTTTAAAAATGTGCATTTTTGTTCTCTATACCTTAAAGATACCTTAATTTTCCCTCATTTGGAAGAAATGGTTGCCTGGCCACTTGGAATTTCCACTGGCCACTTGAAAATTTAAATTGGTTAAAATTGGTTTTGAACCCCATATTGAGATCTGATTTATTGATTGATTGAATGGGGTTTTTACATTACAATCAAGAATATTACACTTATATCGAGGTGTCACCAGCGGTAGGTGAATTGGCAGAAATTATACCCCTTTGCATAGCCCTTACACTTGCCATGACACAGGAAGGACCTTGTAATTTTCATCTAAATGGTGCTCAGGGCAATGTGTAGGAGGGTTCTTTAATGTGCCATGCCTGCCATGACATGGAAAGGACCTTGTAATTTTCATCTGAATGTAGAGCACTTGGTGAAAGAACAGTCACTGCCTATTTTTAAATCTTGTCAGTCAATATTGCATTAAACATTTATACGTTTTCAGTTTAATAAATTCAGTAATGTATTAACATTGGTGTAAAATTCAGTTTTTTATTTGTATAATCCTGGAAAATTTCATTATATGAAAAATTGATCCTCACTATAAGAAAACAGTCCAAAGAGACTGTAATCTTGAATGTCTTTTAAAGTCTTTTGAAATCTGACATTTACAGCTTCAGTAACAAAATACCTTGTTATTACCTGGCTTCATTACCTGCATGACTGTATAAGACAGGTTTAGACTATACAATAAAATAGGTATTTTTTCATATATTTGATGGATTTTATTTTCTGCTAGACTCGGGCATTCTTCTGGATTTTCTGCTAAGCAAATTGATTCATGGCACTTCAGAAATCGACTTGTATATTAGTTAAGCTTCATGTGTGTGTCTCTGATACACTTGTAAGGTTAGATACATTAGCTGTAATAATGTTATATCAATCTGCATGTTTAACAAACTTGTTGGAATTGTGGTATTAGTAAGTAGACAACAATGGAATAATTTATGTTTCCATTCCTGGTGGTAACCACTGCTGTAGCTCAGTTGGTAGAGTGCTCGCTCTGTAAGTGGGAGGTCGTGGAATTGAACCTCGACTAGTTCTGACCGAAGACTTAAAAAGTAGATAGTGGCTGTTCTTACGCCAAGTAATCAGCATTAAGAAATAAAAGTCACAGTTCTTTCGGATGGGAACTGAAAATAAACGAGGTCCCATGTCATGGTAGGCTTGGCACGATAAAGAACCATGCTGTATAATGCCATCAACACAACACACAGGCTAAATTTCAGCACCCTTGGCTATAGTTGGTGACATCTCAATGTAAGTGAAATATTCTTGACTGGGACATTGAACACTATTACTCAAGTCAACTCAGCTTGTTCCTGGTAGCTAAAATCACCATTGGCTACTCATTTATGAGAATTTTTTTCAAAAATTAACACGTATTAGCAAATTTGAAAAATAATAAATGCAATAGTATATTAAACACAAAAGAAAAGGAAAGCATCAGAAACTGGGAAGCCAGTTAAAGGAGATTGAATTTCAAAAGCTTTAATTGACAGTAAAAAAAATTAAAACGGTTTCAAATGCTTGCAAGAAGAAATCAGAAAAAGCAAATAAACTGGTTCTGGCTTTTTAAATGGCTTTTGAAAGTTCATTGTTTAATCATCATTCAAGAAAGCTACAACCAGTTTGTCGCGACTTTTCTAATTTCTTCTTGCAGACATTTCAATATTTTGATGGAAATTGTTTTGGCAATATCATGAATATTTTTGGTTTTGTGTATGCATATGAATACAAAAGCATTTGAAATAGTGCCCAGTGCAAAATAAATAAATATAAAAAATAATCATACAAATCTATTGTTTAACACACAAACATAGAAATTCAGACAAAAGTCACAAAAGTTATATAGTAATTGTGATATTTCTTAGATTATGTCATTTATTTACCAGTCCTATTTAGATTGGAAGCTACAGCTTGTGATCAGAAAGCCGCGCTGGCTGCATTAAGAAAGATTGAAATAAGTTTTTATTTGCTCGATTATTTCTGATATTTAGATTGGAAGCTACAGCTTGCGATCGGAAAGCCGAGCTGCATTAAGAAAGATTGAAATAAGTTTTTTTTTGCTTGTGTATTTTCTGTCGGGAATTGTAAATTCTCTAAATTGGGGTCTTGATTGTGTACCATTCTGTTATCAATTTACCATTGATATTCCTAATGGCCCATGATGAAGTCTGTTCTTGACGTCGGATGTAATGTACAAAATTGATTGTAAAAGACCCTTCAAATTTTTTATGTGTTTCATATTTTTTTTTGTATTTGAAGTAATACAGATGTGACACTTGATGATATTATCTTTTGTGCAATTTATTTCTAGATTTTGCTTGATTTCAATATTATACTTATGAATATATGCAAATCACTAAAAATAAGGAGATATCAAATTTTGTTGTGTGTGAAGTGTTTATTTATATTGCATTATTTAATTTAGATATCTGTGATAGAGTACAGTACTGATATTAGGTTTGATCAATGTTTGATCAGCTACTTACTCATATTCTGTTACATAATTTAATGTGTATATAAATAAATACATGTATGTAACGTGTCTAACATAATTTATGGGTAACCAGTAAGAATTGAGTTGAGTTGAGTAATGGTGTTTAACCTCCCAGTCAAGAATATTTCACTTATATTGAGTCGTCGCCAGCTATAGGCAAAGGTGCAGAAATTCTAATGGCTTTATACAGCAGGGTTCTTAAGCATGCCAAGCCCATTGTGACACGGACCTTGTTTATTTTATGTTCCCATCTGCGACTTTCATTTCGTAATGCCAAGTGCTTGGCGAAAGAACAGTCACTATCCACTTTTAAGTCTTGGGTCAGACCAAGCTGGGGTTCAAACCCATGACCTCCCACTTATTGAGCGAGCACTGAGCTACTGCAGTGGTCGGTTACCAGTAAGACAATTTTCTCAGAATTTTGTCGATAATGTTTGATTCGTTTTGTAACTTTGTTTATATATAAATTGTTTATTTTGACAGTTGAAATTTAAAAGTTAGATAACTAAGCCAGGTCTAATTCAAAACTTGGAGCCTTGGTCTAAATGTGGTCCATAAATACATGTATGCATGATCAATTTACCTTCATCTTTAATTCTATATATACAGGGTTCATCTATGCATGTATTTGTTGGTGTTGATGTCCTAGTCAAGAATATTTCACTCATCGAGATGACACCAGCTATAAGCGAAGGTTCAGAAATATTTACCTGTGCTATGTGCCGATGTCAGTGTGCAAGGAAGGTTCTTCTTTCCTGCAAAGTTGAATATTAATTAATTTATTAGTGTCATGTTATAGACTTTTGAATTTTCTGAATGAAACATTTGTGATAATACATTACCACAAAGAACTTCAAAATGGGATATATTTTAGCCATAATTGTGTTTTACACCCCAGTCAATGCTTTGAGATTGTCAGTACTTAGATAGTGGAGGAAACCAGAGTGCCTGTAGAAAACCACTGACTTTCGGCAAAACTGACATTCCTGCTCATGGACACTAGGATATGTGTTGTTGTTTTATTAGGTTTTTTTTGTGTGATAATTAATTCTATGACAGACCATTACAGGAATTCATTCATGAAAATGTTCACCTAGCCATGACCTAGATTTTGACTGGTCATTTGTCATTAACTACATGTGTCCTTACATAGACTGGACATTGGTCATTGGTATGTACCTACCAGTAAGTAGTTGTAAACTGACCATCATAAACATATAAATAATGAGTCTAATTAAATTTATACTCTTATTTCTTAGTTAGTATTGCCATGTATGTATGATATGTATGTAATATATACAGGGGGAGGGGTCAGGGTGACAGCTAGCCTGGTAACCAAGGTCATCATAAACAACCATAGTATTTGTAGATATAAGCTGAAAATACATAAAACATATTAAGACTACAGTCAAACTTGTCTATAGAGGCCACCAAAGGGAACAAGTAAAAGTGGCCTTTATGGGCAGGTGACCTTTATATACAGGTTCAAATAATATGAATAAAGAACAATTGGGTTACAATTTTACTGGCCTTCATAAGCAGGTGGACTTTATATAGAGGTGGCCTTTAAGGCAGGTTGGACTGTACTTTAAGATCCTTGAGACAATAGATCCTTGGAAATTGAATCTCCGGAAGAGGCAACTGTGTTTATATCAATATGGTTTAAGTCTTTAATTTTGAAAAACATCATTTTGACCCTTGGAAGTCAAGGGTCAAATGGAAGCACTGCATATTTTGAATAATCAATGTTAGCTCAGACACCTTTATTACATGCATTCTCTGACCTAATTTTAGCAAAAATTTAGCAATCTTGATTGTTGACAAACATAGAATGTAGTTGTCATAGTTTGGTATCCAAGAAATTAGTAAAAATATGTAGGAACACATTTCTTAGAAACCCTTTCTGAAACAGGGGCCTGATCTCTGGTCAAGTTGTCTAAAGCAATACTGTACGGATCACAAATCCCTTCATTTCATGATCAGTCCTTTCAATTCGTGTTAAAAAAATCTCAGATTATTTGCCAAAAGTTGATACTTTTCTCCATGCTTTCCGGTTAACTTCATCATTTCTGGACTAACTGGTACTGCCTCATTATAAGGGAAATACTCCTGAATGTGGTGCATAAAACACAATGACTACCGGTACACTCCACTTGTTTCTTAAAAGCACAAGGTAGATTTTGGAAACAAGAGCATGGTTTTGTATGTATACATGTATATATAATGTGTATATATACACTTGGGATTACAGTATATTTAATAATGTAATGCCACTATTTATTTATATCTGTTCTGGTCCTGCCATGTCAGATATCTGTCATGAATCATGTTAATGTGAAAACAAAACAATGCTAATTTGTACCAGATCCTGTATCAACCATCTAACCCCAACTCCAAGCCTGTGTACCGGTAAATGATAAATATATAATGTGGTCATCACAGAGGTCAAATCAGGTGAAATGCTTCTGCAGTAGTCAGTTACTAAGCCAGTTCCTGTATAACCCCCCCCACCACCACCACCACCACCCACACACACACTGATTAAATTTCATTATTGATTTTGAAAAAAAATGAACTCTTTTATTTTGGGCTTTATTTCGATCAAAAAAAAAAAAAAATGCCAATCGGTCAAAATTAACATTTTTGGGTAAAGAGCTATCTGTTGGTCTTTTTTTATTTAAGTCAAATGTTGGATTAGTACTTTCCGTACATTTCTTCTGGTCTTCCTGTAGTTGAACTTTGTTATTGAAGGTTATGCATTATTCTGTGTTTATACACAAGTTGGACTTTTCTCAAAAATACCCTCAGAATAGGGTCTGCAATTTTTACTTCGTAAGTCTTAAATTCTTTGTAATGGAAACTGCCAATGCTAAATTGAAACCATTCCATGAGAGAATAAAGGCCCATTGTTAACATTTTTAGATCATCTTAATTTTTCAGTTTAGGCAAACAACATTGTCCTGTTGCTTGACCTTTCATTAAGAGTTTTCATATAGAAGGATTCACTTAAAATTGGGTAGTAGTAATGTGTAGAATATGTACATGATTATTGTTCTCATTATGTAGACAAAATAAACCCACATGATCCCTATACATAAAGCTACTGGTCCATAATAAATGCTGGTACTTAAAGGTCAAGCAGACAGATCAAAGTTGTTTGCCTATAATAATTTGATTCTCTAGTTTGTAAACATTTGTAAACTTGCTGCATTAATAAGCCAAGGTTTTATAGATACTGTGATGCATTATTTTGGCAGCAGAACATTTGTGTTTAACCATTTATATAGCAGTTTATGCTACACACAGTATTGATAAACTATTGATAAACTTTCCGTAATACAAAAGAAGAAAACCTTTGACACCCAACTTGATGTTTGTTAACATAAAAATACATAAATGAATAAACCACAATTAACAAGAGTCTGCTGCTTGTCTGGAGATCTATAAGCATAGCTCACACAGGTCAGTATAGGGGGGTCGGTAGGACCATGGTATTATTAGTAATATATGGTCCGACCCCCATCCCCCTTACTGATAGAAACAAGTGCCTGTGATAGCTCACCTGTTTATTTTGGACCTTGTGGGCTACCAGTAATTGAATTATCAGTGTTAGCTTATGGATCACATTGACTACCATTGGCTGAGTACAAAATGTATGAAACCCAATCAAACAGATCCAAATGTGAGCTTTGTCAGATGGCTAAAAATTGCCAAAGATCAGTGTTTTTTTGGGAGCAATCATACTGGTTTTCTGTCCACATTTTGAATATGACCACTTTTATCTAGAAAGAGCTGCCAAGACTTTCAGTTTACTGTTATAAACGTCAAGTTATTGATAGTGACTTGGTATTGTTCTACTGCCTATGTCACAAGGTTTATATGTCAGATTCCGAGTCCCTTGATAATAATTTCTCTTCTTGTTCCTAATTGAGGTCAACTTTGTTATACTCTCTCTATAAATACAGAAATGTTAGGTTGATTAAAGCACCTGTCACAGTGAATTTGACCATTATGGATGTAATATTGGAAATTAACAACAGTATCACAACAGGTGTAATATATTTTTTATCAACTGATTCACCACTTTAATATTAAGTAGGGATAGAGTGGAGTTCATGTACTGTACAGTCAAACCTGTCTATAAAGACAACCCAAGGGAATCAGTGAAAATAGCCTTTATGCACAGATAGCCTTTATATACAGATTCAAATAATATGAAAAATGAACAGTTGGGATACAATTCTACTGGCCTTTATAAGCAGGTGGACCTTATATAGAGGTGGCCTTTAAGACAGGTTGGATTGTATGTGTTTTATGTCCCATTAGGGAGTTTCACTGAAAGAAAGTTGGCCCCATTCCAACAGGTACATGTATCACAACATGTGAGATATCAGCTGATTTACCACTTAAGTTTTACAGAGGAATGAAGTGCCATGTTAATTGGTATGTATTTTATGTTCCAGTCAAGAGTATTTCACTTATATTGAGACAGGCAGCTCTTGGATGGTGAAGGAAACCAGAATGGATTTAGAAAAACCACACACCTTGGTAATTTTACTCTAAATTACCTTTGATGTGCCGCTAACAGACTAAGGTTAAAATCATGCTCTGGAAAAGCTATTGTGTCATAGTTTGTTAGTTGAAGGTTAATGGTTCTCTCCTGGTACTATGCATGGTGTCTTTCATCATTGCAAATGAAACTGTCTCAATATAAGTGAAATAATCTTGATTAGAACATGAAACACCATTCCAAGTAACCATGGAGTTTGGTCATAAGAACGGAAAAAAGAACATAGTACTGGAATATATATACAGTGAAACCTTTATTCACCTTTTGTTTTTTGCCAAGTTTTGACATAAATAAAGGTGTTTTGCAATAAATTGAGGGAGATTTACCCCCTTAAAAAATTAGAGTATAAAATGGATTTTTGAATTTTTAAAATGGCAGGGCATTAAATCAAGTGACATAATTATTAAAGACCATTATAATGAGGTTTTACTGTAACAAACGTTGTTGCAATGTCGTATGATACTGAAAGCGGCAAAAAAAATTTAAAGAGGCGAAAGCCCTGGCCATTATATTTTTGAGACCCTGTGGAAACACTGTGTATCGATTACTCAACCAAGTACAGAAATGTAACTGTGACCACATCTTGTATGTAAATTTAAGAAGTAATGAGAATGCTGCAATAACACTTGACTTGATTATGGTGATGTCCAGTCCTGACTTGATTATTTTGACGTCCACTTCTCCTTGAGATGACCAACACTGGACATTATTGATACATCCTGTAAGTGATTAGGTTAGGTCAATACTTAACGGCTCGATAAACAAATAAATGAAAATTAAATCAACTGGAAACTAGCACTTATATCAGTGTAGGAAGTTCAGCAAGAGAGAGAGAGAGAGAGAGAATCATATTCAAAGAGAGTGAGAGAGAGAATAAATCATATTGAGAGAGAGAGAGAGAATAAATCATATTCACAGAGAAAGAGAGAGAGAGAGACTAGGTTGATATTGTAAGTAAATTTTGTTTCATGTTTAATGGTCAAATAAGCATACGAATGAAAGAGACACAGTTATATTATAGATTTCATGATTTAATAACCAAGAAATGCAGGAGAGATGGAGAGAAAAAAGGAGAGAGAGAGAGAGAGAGAGAGAGAGAGCAGTGTACATGTTGCCAAATACTGTAACATTAGGCATGATTCATTTATGTTTAAAACAAAAATTAATATTTTAGTCAATTGTACAGTGAAAATTACCAATAATATTTTTGAGTTAGTCTTTAAATCTTTTGTCATTCACCTGTTGATTTTCAGCTTCTTTTATTTAAGGTATCATTCACATGTTGACATTATTACCCTTAGAAACTAAAGAGTTTTGTCAAGATTTTATCCCATTCTTTATCTGTATGGAGCCAATAGAAATTTATTTTTCAGTTTCATGACTTAAATCAGTTAAATAAATAAAAAAAAAACAAGCATACAGAGATCCATGTTTTCTCATGCATTACCAAATTTAAAAAAAGACAATAGCATTTCAGTAATCCTGACAAAACCAAATTTAAAGACAAAAGAAAAAAAATATACGTAAAATATTGGAATTTTCCAAATTACATTGTCAGCATTATTGGCTCTATATTACATTTAGCTGAATTGCAAGAATAAGCATTATCTGTAAACAGGTTTAAAATTACTAACCAAATTTAAAGACAAAAGAAAAAAAATATTCGTAAAATATTGGAATTTTCTAAATTATATTGTCAGCATTATTGGGTCTACATGTAGCTGAATCGCAAGAATAAGCATTATCTGTAAACAGGTTTAAAATTACTGTTAAAAATTTATTCATGGAATAAAAATATTAAAAAAACCAACAATCGTATTAAGAGTTAGAGAAAGTTACGAAATAGGAACATGAAAATTGCTAAATGTATTGTTACTGGAATTTGATTGGCTGTGAAAAATGTGATAAGAACGCGAAACTGACAGATGTATAATGTCTTGTCAAATGGAGCTTGTTGCTTGATAGTAACGATTTTCTCTTCTCGCTGATGTAAAAATCAATGTAAGAAACGTTAACCTTATGTAGATACATTTCATATGATGATCACTAGTTGTTAGTTCTTCTTGGAGCTTATTAATAACATTGGTTTATCATGGGGGGGGGGGGGATTAAAGGGTTAAAGATGGTCAGTCAATAATGAGGTCTTTTGACCAATTTCTTTATCAAAATTGTCATGTTTCCTAGCTAGACAAAACTTGCATATACATATCTACTAGATTGTTTTGTTACTTTTTCGTTTTTAGAAACCTTTTTTTCTGATGATACTTAAAAATTATTTGGGCCCCCTTCTGAATGACCTGATTGCTGGTTGTACCTGTTAGTTTAACTCTGGAGCACTGCATTAGTAATTTGTTGGAAGGTCTTGCAGTAAATTATTTTTGTAAACAGCTCAATTTGCCTCCTCCACTAAAAATTTTGAATGAAATAGCCGAAATTTGAAGGCTTTTGTCATTTTGAATGAACATTTCTGTGTTAAAGATTTTTCATAAAATACAATACATTTTATATAATTGTAAAAGGAACACCTGCAAATTTTTTCCCAATGTTTTTTTTTTTTTTGTTGTTGTTGACACTACACTTATTACTAATTTTCTCAGCCAAACCATTAAATCATAAATTGTAAGTTTTCAGAAGCCCTTCATGCAAAATAATGAAATCAACTTTCTCACGGGATTTGCATTCTTGCGAAAAAATCAATCTCGTTCACTGGGAAAAGAAAATATCGTGACATTTTTATAGGTCCTTGAAATAGGTCTTGGAGAGCTGTTTAAGGATGGAGGGAAGGAAATTGTAACTAAGATAAGCTTCATCTTGTCATTAATGATTTGTTTTTGCCATAAAACACATTTTGAGTATTTACAACACCACTTCATTTATATCGGGTCCTGATCAACTTATACATGTAATAATGCTCAGTTATATATATATATCTAAAATGAAATAATGTGATATATTTCGTTTACTGTCTCTTATCGGAGTGTCCTTCACCTCTATCGGAGCCATTGTAAACGTCAATCTATTATTTATGACAACTTTTTATTTCATATATGATAATTGTTTCATATTAAATGTACTGACTTATTGGGTTTAACACACAGTTCGCATCAAGGTCTTTTCTAGGGTCTTGTAAGTTATTAATACAGTTGTTGTTGTTGCTGTTGTAATGTTGTTTAACGTCACATCAGCAATTTTTCAGCTATTTGCGACAAAGCATCTTAATTAATTTTTAAGGATTAATGTAAGGACAAGTCCATGTATGTCGGAGATGTGCAAGTGTGTTTTATGGTCTACTTTGAACTAGTGTTCACTCAGGCCAACTTTAAGGTGCTAGCTTACAGAGTTGGAGACAACCAATACCACTCCCCCAGGTCACATTATCATGACACTGGGTTATAAATACAGGCTCCATTTCCAAATGAAAAAAAAACCTTGTTTCATTTTTCCAAATTTGTTCTTGAAAATTCCAATTAATCATGTCAGACATAAATTTCATACTTTTGTTGACTTTGATAATACCTTTTGGAACCTGGGTGAAATAAAGAGCCTTTTTAAATGAAAATTTTAAAAGAATTTATTTGACTTTTTCTTTTCTCAATTTTGTTACTTTATAGATGTAATTTGTCAATTTGCCAAATTTTCCAAAATAGATAAATCCTTGAGAAGATATGTGTGTATTAAGTCATGACACTCAGCAGCATAATTTTCATTATATGATAAATCAGTCAAACCTGTCTATAAAGACCATACATAGGAATATTCTGGAAGTAAAATTACCTATATTGCCAGGTGGTCTTTATATACATGTTTACACATTGTATTTAATTAAGGCGCCGGGCCTCACTTCCCTGCTGGAGGTTTACATGTTTTGCCCTACCAGAACACTCGGTGTCACTTCCTTGGTTCTTTCGGATGGGAACTTAAAATAAAGGAGGTCCCAGGTAGGCATGGCATGATAAAGAACCCTGCCTTATAATGTCATCTGTGCAATGCCCAGGCAAAATTTCTTTGCCTATAGATGGTGATGTCTCAATATAAATGAAATATTCTTGACTTGGACATTAAACACCATTACTCAACTCCTTGGAGGAAGTTCATGGACAGATATTTTGCTTAATGCTTATTATATGGAGTGGATAAATGTTGTTTTAAACCAAAGTCAAAATTCTTTTACTTATATCTGGGATGGCACGGGAAACTGGAGTACCAATTGAAAATCACTGACCTTAGGCAAGCAAACTGACAAACTTTTTCAAATTCAAATACAGAGGTGTCCTTACTACAATAGTGACCTTTATACAGCTGTGTCCTTGACACAAAGATGACCTTTAAGGCAGGTATAATTTTTTTTTTATTATTCAAGAATAAGCCTGATTTTTATTTTATAACTTATTTTTATTTTTATTTATTTTGCAGATGTCCCATATTCAATATACAATTATGATCCTTTGTCCCAAAACTTAGAAATAGCTATAGAAGAACATAATATTTATAAAAGAGCCGCAAATAATGGCACCTCTGACAATTCCACGTCAGGATCGGCGGATTCCACAGTGGCACCTGCCACCACACCAACTCCATTTCCAACAACGACAACAACAAAAGCCACAACAAGAGCGCCGACAACAACAACTACAATTAAATATACAACACCATTTCCAATAGATGAAGTGAAGGTAACTATTACTATCTTTATATAAATTAATTATTAATTTTTTTTTGTTATACCCCCAAAAGACTAGTTTGAGAAGGAAGGGTATATAGGAAAAACCACGTCTGTCTGTCATGTTTTATAGCTACTTTGGAGGACTGTCAGAAAACTTCACATGAATAACCTTCATGGTCCAAAGGTTTGTAATGACCTTGAACCAAGGCCATATCAGAAAGGTCAAGGTCGTGGAAAAACATTAAATGTTGGGAGGCGGGGGGAGGGGTTTTTTTTAAACTTTTTTAAAGCTTAAACTTGAATATGAGTATTTTGTTTAAAAATTTTGTTATTATATGCATGTTTTGGAAATAGACTATAGTCAGGCGTACAGGTCTGGGGTAAAATTTGGTGATTTTAAAATGTATACAAAGTGAGACTGATTTTTGAAAATGTCTGCTAAGTGAGACTATACCTAGATCAGTAGGATCTGAAATGCAGTAGCTTATAAAATATGTATGTATTTTCCTTGCCATTGGCCTTCACTGGTTCACCTGGTATCAGTATAATGGACTGGGGAGTGGAACGCTTGTCTACGGCATACTGACTGTGAGCTAGCACGTTAAACTCGCCCTGAGTGAGCACTAGTACAAGGCAGACCATACAACACACTGCACTTCACATGCATACAGGAAATTGTTCATAGATAAATCCATAGAGATTAATTTTATTAAATAGTTCTCGTCGCGAATAGCTGAAAATTGCTGATTTGACGTTAAG
This sequence comes from Anadara kagoshimensis, assembly GCA_021292105.1. Taxonomy (NCBI): domain Eukaryota; kingdom Metazoa; phylum Mollusca; class Bivalvia; order Arcoida; family Arcidae; genus Anadara; species Anadara kagoshimensis. Next base: position 21,626,935 of record CM037872.1, on the reverse strand, counting down.
CAACATTCAACCATCCAATTATATGGTTGTAAACAATTTCTGTGACATTTCTAGATTCTCAAATCCTCAAAGCTAAAAAGATACATCATTAAGTCAAAATTTAATCTTATAGTCTTAGTACTTATCCCTCGAGTATTTTTTTTTTTCTTGTTTTTTTTTTAAGATAAATCTTTATATCCACAGGCAGAAAGCACACACAAATTAGCAATTAAGCGATTGTTGTTTTTCAGTCATTGATGTTTTTTTCCGTAATTGATGTTTTTGCAATAATCGCCATTTTTCTTCAGTAATTGTTACTTTTTCAAGCATTAATTATATACTCTAAGCATCAGTCTGCGTCCTTTGTATCGTAATTGCACGCTACGTTAGATTATCTAACATAAGAACTATTGATCTCTGGGATAGCCAATTGTCCGTAATAAGTATGATTTCAGCGATGATCACATACTTGTAAAATGAAATGAATCGTTTGGTTCAGAATCCTAGTCGTAATATTCACTATGTTTTGACATAAGATTCTTTTAAAATCACCATTTTTCTTTCTTTTTTTCCATCTTCTTGTAATAAGTTAAGTAGAGGTCTGAAGCTATACAAATACCTTCATTTATTATGAGTTAATAAGGTTTACATCTTAAAATCCATCAGTGTCTCCAAGTCTGTCTGAACCATCTGCACTTACTTTTAAATGCCAAATTTTTCTTTCTTTCTGTTGAAAAGACAAGAATATGTCGGAAGTCTAAAGAGACTTTCTGAAAATACTGTGATAAGATAAACGGCTTAGCTCTTAAAATCGGAGAGATCATTGTCTCTGAATCTGTGATCTTGTGTTAACCATCTGCACTTACTTTTAAATACCTAATTTTTCTTTCTTTCTGTTGAAAACACAAGAATATGTCGGAAGTCTAAAGAGACATTTTCTGAAAATATTGTGATAATTTGGAAGGCTTAGGTCTTAAAATCTGAGAGATCAATGTCTCTAAATCTGTGATCTTGTGTCAACTATCCGCATTACTTTTAAATGCCAAATTTTTCTTTCTTTCTGTTGAAAAGACAAGAATATGTCGGAAGTTTAAAGAGACATTTTCTGAAATACTGTGATAAGTTAAACGGCTTAAATTTCAAAATCTGAGAGATCATTGTCTCTGAATCTGTGATCTTGTGTTAACCATCTGCACTTACTTTTAAATACCTAATTTTTCTTTCTTTCTGTTGAAAACACAAGAATATGTCGGAAGTCTAAAGAGACATTTTCTGAAAATATTGTGATAATTTGGAAGGCTTAGGTCTTAAAATCTGAGAGATCAATGTCTCTAAATCTGTGATCTTGTGTCAACTATCAGCATTACTTTTAAATGCCAAATTTTTCTTTCTTTCTGTTGAAAAGACAAGAATATGTCGGAAGTTTAAAGAGACATTTTCTGAAATACTGTGATAAGTTAAACGGCTTAAATTTCAAAATCTGAGAGATCTTTGTCTCTGAATCTGTGATCTTGTATTAACTAACCACATTTACTTTTAAACAACTAATTTTTTTCTTTCTTTCTGTTGAAAAGACAAGAATATGTCGGAAGTCTGAAGAGACATTTTCTGAAAATATTGTGATAAGTTAAACGGTTAATTATGGCCCGAGTCTTGAAATCGGAGGGAAATTATGATGATAAAAGAATCAAGTCTAATCTGCCAGATACAACTGGTGTTTTGAAAAGATTTCCTGACACAGCCCCTCTGGGAACATCTAATTACTATAGACATTGAGATAGGATACTTAAATCGGTTATTGTGTTCCATATATAATTCATACCAGTAGTCAGTATGCATCAGAGTCAGTGTCCTTTAGTGTTAAAGTAAGCCATGTAAAATGTTTTGAGAAGCTTAGGTTTATATGTGTCATGCATTCCCAGGATTTTCTATTGGCTTCACCAGTGTTCTCTATACCAGTCGTCAGTAAGCATTAGCCGGGGTCCCTCACTGTTAAAAGTAAGCCATTCAAGATGTTTTGAAAAGCACAGATTTATATTTGTTTCATGTACTCCCAGGTTTATTTATGGGCTTTATCCATGTTTTTCATACCAGTAGGCAGCAAACATTAGCCAGGGGCCCTCACTGGTAAAGTAAGCCATGTTAGATGTTTTGAGAAGCTTAGGTTTATTTGTGTCATGCACTCCTAGGTTTTTCTATGGGCCTCATCATTGTTCCTCATACTAATGGTCAGTAAGCATCAGCCAGGGTCCCTCACTGGTAAAGTACCGGGTAAGCCATTCAAGATGTTTTGAGAAGCTTAGGTTTATTTGTGTCATGCATTCCCAGGATTTTCTATCGGCTTCACCAGTGTTCCTCATACCAGTGGTCAGTCAGCATTAGGCGGATTCCGTCACTGGTAATGGATGTTAACAGTCCCCGAAACTAGAGGCCTAACCAATGTTCTTATACCAGTTGTCAGTCAGCATTAGTTGGATTCCTTTATTGGTAAAGGAAATCAGCAGTCCCCAAAACTAATAAAGCCCTAACAGAAGGAGTATTGCACATGAAAACAGTCAGCACATTGGTACACATGCCACATATAGTGATGTTAAACTTTGACAATCATCATAAATATTAAACAAAGGTTTATTTTAGCATCATGTAGTCTCAAGGTTAGCTATCAGTTAGGATATTATAAAGACAGTCAAGTTAGGCATTTAGCTGTCATTTTGTTGACAGTCGAATTTTCTGTGTAAATCAACATGAGAAACAAAAATGTAAGGATTTCAGCATCACAATATACAAACTGGTAACAAAACTTGGCTTTTGGCAATATTTGCTGGCAACAACAAAATATTTAGAACCAATCAGATTAACCTTTGATCCTTTATTTTGCCACATGACCCCATTGTTAGGGCCTTATTTGGCCATACTTAATATTACATACATGTATTTGCAAAAATATTCATGTTATGGTGTTTTTGAAAACTTGAAAACCTAGATTAAACAATGAATTAGCTAACTCTGCACCAAGGCCACACTAGCCATAGTGTTTATTTCTTGTTTCTAATATTTGTATGTTTGCTGAAGGTATAGATAAAATTGATAATTTTTTGTTAAAGCAAATTTTCAAGTTTATTGTTACATGATTTCCATCTTTGTGTTAAAAGATATGCACATTGTAAAAATTGATTTTCAATACATACTATTTTCAGTTGGCTCACGACACTTGTTTCAAAGACAATGAAATGTTTCAAGTTATTGTAAACTTAAAGGAGCTATAGGATTTCGTTTCTGGTAGCAAAAATCGTGATTGGCTACCCATTTCTGAGAATTATTTTTAAAAGTAACCTTTTTAATCATATTTGTGGGAAAAAAACCTTAAAAAGGACATTTAAAAAAAAATTGCTACTAATAATTTATAATTTGTTGAAACCTAAAGGAGCTATGATTTTATTGCCAGTATTAGAAATCATTATTGACTTCTTATTTCTTAGAAATATAATTATTAAGAAGGAAATAGAAAATTTATAAAATTTATATTGTTCTTTCAGTTTACAAATTCAACTATAGTATAGCAACAGATTCATAATAAGGTTTGAAAACAACTGCTTAAATTGGAATTGCTTTGAGGATAAAAATTTCTTTCATTTTCAAATTCAGCTGTTATACATGTAGTTAAGTAACAGATTGATAATAAGGTTTTAAAAACATCCAGTTAAATTGGAATTGCTTCTAGGAAAAAAATTCTTTCATTTTCAAATTTAACTACTGGTATAGTAAAAATGATAGAGTGTTATTAATAAGGTGATGAAACAACCAATTAAGTCTGAATTGCTTCCAGGAAAATCATGATTGATTCTAATGATGTTTTTATTTTGCACTCGGTTTAAATTTGTCTTTTTATAATAAACATTAAGTAAAGTAATGGATCATGTAATGATTTATTGGGGGGTAATTAGGTTATCAAAAATAATAAAAACATAACAAAAAACTATTTAGAAGATAAATGATGAGAAAAAAATGTTGTAATTACAGTGCAACCTGTTTTAAAGGTCACCTCTATATAAGGGCCACCTGCTTATGAAGGCCAGTAGAATTGTATCTAAACTGTTCTTTATTCATATTATTTGAACCTGTATATCAAGGCCACCTGCCCATAAAGGCCACTTTTACTGTTCCCTTTGGGTGGCCTTTATAGACAGGTTTGACTGTAATTACTTGAGTGTTTCCAGACACTCTTTGTTTTAAAGAAATTTAAAAGAATTCCAGACAGCATAAAAAAGTTCTTGGAAAATTAGGTTGATAACTGATAAGAAAAATGATGTTGTAATTACTTGTCAATGAGTGTTTCCAGACACTCTTGGTTTTAAAGAAATTTAAAACAATTCCAGAGAGTATAAAGAATTTTTCTTGGAATATTAGGTTTTTTTCTGCTTTTACAATGTCTTGGTTTTTGCATCCTTACAAGATATATCTTTATGAGATGTGGTTTACACCTAGCTTGATGTGGTAAGCAACAGCTTACAGATTGCAGTGCCTTTTGGGTCCCAGCTCTGTCAGGGTTGTAACTACTACAGAGGTAGACGAGGCAGTTGCCTCATTCAGGATTTTTCCAAATTCAATTATGACATGTAATAAATTCAGATTTAACTTTCTGCTTTACAAAATTATTCAATATGAACCATAATAAATTCTGAAAGATTACCATTTCCGGTTTCCTTGGGGATTGTTAATCCATTGAGCCACTAAATATACATGTATAAGGGCTTACGACGTAATCTAAATGTTGTTCATTTTTCGAAGCAAATTTTGAATTTAAATTGAAGGAAATGGCAGGATTTTGTGTCAAAAATATCAAAATTTTCAGGGGGGATGCCCCCTGACCCTCCTAGCTCCATGCGTCGGGCTTGCCTCGCCCATAAACCAATCCTAGTTACAGCCCTGTCTGTTAGCTTTATCATATTGTTAGTGAAAATTCAAGATAATAGTGATTTTCTCCAGGCACTCCTGTTTTGTCAACCAATCCTGAATTGACCGCTTCAATATAAGTGAAAGAATCTTGACTGCATCATATTACTCTACTCTACTTAGATCATGAAATAATACCTTTGTCTAGTCAGGCTAATAGTTCGATATCGTTATTTGTCTGATGACGACATCTTTAGAATCTGGACATACAAACATGTGTTTACTTTATTTATGGCATGTTAGATGAATGTAGATCCACACCACATCCCACACCAACCATCCCCTCAACTCTACTTAACCTTAGTCTAGCCTGGTTAATGGTTTGCTACCTTAATTTTCTGATGATGACATCTTTAAAATCTCACTGTGCAAAAATAGTTTTTACCTCAAACATGCCATGGTTCTAACTGTAGATCCAAGGTCCACACCAAACCACACAACACTATACCACACCACACACCACAACACTACCACACCTACCACCATACCATACCACACAACACTATACCACACCACACCTACCACCATACCATACCACACAACACCACACCACACAACACTACCACACCTACCACCATACCATACCACACTACACTATACCAAGCCACACCACACAACACTACCACACCTACCACCATACCATACCACACAACACCATACCACATTGACCACATACCACATCACATCACACTACAGAAACCACTCCACAACACACCATTTTACAAAACACCACACCACTCCACACCACACCACTTCTCCCCTCCCCTCTACTTAGACCATTGAATAAAACCTTGTTCTAGCCTGGTTAATAGTTTGATATCGTAATTTTCTGATGACAACATCTTTAAAATCTCACCGTGCAAAAATAGTTTTTACCTCAAACATAACATGGTTCTCACTGTAGATCCCAGATCCACACCACACAACACTATACCACACCACACAACACAACACTACCACACCTACCATACCATACCATACCTTTCCACACCACACCACATCACACCACACAACACCATACCAAACTACACCACACCATTCCACACCACACCACATCACATCACACCACTCAACACTATACCACACCACTCAACACTATATCACACCACACAACACCATACCAAACTACACCACACCATTCCACACTACACCACACACCACTCAACACTATACCACACCACACTATACCTTACCACCACACCACACAACACTACACCACACCATACCACATCACACCACTCAACACTATACCACACCACTCAACACTATATCACACCACACAACACCATACCAAACTACACCACACCATTCCACACCACACCACATCACACCACTCAACACTATACCACACCACACTATACCTTACCACCACACCACACAACACTACCACACCTACCACCATACCATACCACACAACACTATACCACACCACACCTACCACCATACCATACCACACAACACCACACCACACAACACTACCACACCTACCACCATACCATACCACACTACACTATACCAAGCCACACCACACAACACTACCACACCTACCACCATACCATACCACACAACACCATACCACATTGACCACATACCACATCACATCACACTACAGAAACCACTCCACAACACACCATTTTACAAAACACCACACCACTCCACACCACACCACTTCTCCCCTCCCCTCTACTTAGACCATTGAATAAAACCTTGTTCTAGCCTGGTTAATAGTTTGATATCGTAATTTTCTGATGACAACATCTTTAAAATCTCACCGTGCAAAAAATAGTTTTTACCTCAAACATAACATGGTTCTCACTGTAGATCCCAGATCCACACCACACAACACTATACCACACCACACAACACAACACTACCACACCTACCATACCATACCATACCTTTCCACACCACACCACATCACACCACACAACACCATACCAAACTACACCACACCATTCCACACCACACCACATCACATCACACCACTCAACACTATACCACACCACTCAACACTATATCACACCACACAACACCATACCAAACTACACCACACCATTCCACACTACACCACATCACACCACTCAACACTATACCACACCACACTATACCTTACCACCACACCACACAACACTACACCACACCATACCACATCACACCACTCAACACTATACCACACCACTCAACACTATATCACACCACACAACACCATACCAAACTACACCACACCATTCCACACCACACCACATCACACCACTCAACACTATACCACACCACACTATACCTTACCACCACACCACACAACACTACACCACACCATACCACATCACACCACTCAACACTATACCACACCACTCAACACTATATCACACCACACAACACCATACCAAACTACACCACACCATTCCACACCACATCACATCACACCACTCAACACTATACCACACCACACTATACCTTACCACCACACCACACAACACTACACCACACCACATCACATCACACCACTCAACACTATACCACACCACTCAACACTATACCACACCACACTATACCTTACCACCACACCACACAACACTACACCACACCACACCACTCAACACTATACCACACCACACAACACCACACCAATTTATACCTTACCACCACACCACACAACACTAAACCACACCATACCACACCACTTCACACCACACCATACCACACCACACCACACCACAGCATACCATACCACTACACCACACAACACCAAGACTATATAACATTTAGAATCTCGCGGTACAAGCATAGTTTTTACCTCATACATGACATGGCTCTAACCGTAGACAATTCATCATATGGTCACTGGTGTAGAACCCACAGTTTATTGTTTTTTGTGGATTATGTCCGTAGTTATGATGTGATATTTGACATGTTACATCAAGTTACATGTCATGTAGTTTGTTTTGCCGTGTTTACTAAGATGTCGCCGTAATTGAAGAGAACATTATCTACCGGTACTTTACATCATGTTAAACATCGGAGCCCAGGGCCAAGTTGTTTATAACTTGATTAGTTAAATCAGTGATTAACCCAAATTTAAAACCGGAAATAAATATCATTTATGGGTTAATTATTATTACAGCGACAGTTATAAAGCAATGGTTTTTTAACGTTTTTTTCACGTTGACGATTAAATAAATTTTTTAAAAACCAAAACAAGAGCTGTCAGAACAAGGTGTTGTGTCCAACTACAGTCAAACCTGTATATATAAAGACTACCAACATGGCTTGTATAAATGTGGACTTTATAGATAGGGGGTCTTTATAGAGAGGTTACTTTGGTTAAAATATGAAGCAGAGGACCTCAAAATACTGATTTTTATGGGCAGGTGGTCTTTATATAGAGGTAGTCACTACAATAGGTTTTACTGCAGTAGGTAAGAAACATATGAGCTCAGTTGTTGAAAACTTCAAAGTTAGCTTAACCTGTTAGTTTTAGGCTGTAGTAAGTTAATTCTAAGATTTTCATCCAGATATTTAAAAAAAAACTAACTTAGGCTTCCATTTGACTTGGAAACTTTGTCTTTAAGTCCTCCAAGTTTCATTTGATCAGTTGTTAAGATTACACATTTTTGAACACCTTTGACCTAGTCTACCTGTCTGTATTTTTGTCTGACCCTGTTTACATTGCCCTACCAATGCCTCACAAAGCATTTATTGATTTTCATAATGATACAACAGCTAAGGACCACAACCCTACATTAACAGAGTTATGCCCCTTGATTAAATAGTGAAGGTGTCTCTTTATGATAATTCTAATTGAAATTAACATGTTTTTATTTATCTATTTATTTATTTATTTATTTATTTATTTATTTATTTATTTATATTTTTGGATAAAATGAATCATAAATATTATTTATTTATTGATTTATTTATTGATTTATTTATTGATTGATTGATTGATTTATTTATGTATTTATTTATTTCAGGATAAAGTGAATCATAAATATTACCAGTCACAGATATTTTTTTTTTCAAAGAAAAACATGTTATATCAAGAAGTAGCCAATATGAATACCCACACAACACTGAATAATAACCATAGAGTGGCTATCGTAAGTATTTTATAATGTCTTAACTGTCATGACAAACGAATGGTAAACCCATTGTGAAAATAAAGTGTCTTGTTAAGTTGTGAGTATCACAAAAAAGTAAAGTATTTTGTGAACTCCACAAAAGTGATTGAAGTAAAATGCATTGTGACTACTGCCAAAAGTGCTTTGTGAATTTCGCAAAACATAAACTACCTTGTGAATTCCACAAATTAAAGTAAAATGCCTGGTGAATTTTCCAAAGCAAAGTGCCCTGTGAATGTTGTGAAAGTAAAGTACATTGGGAAAATAAAGCGTCTTGTGAATTTTGGGAAAATAAGTCGCTGATGGACCCCTATTAACTGATTACATGGTAAAGTAATGGACACCTATTAACTGATTACATGGTAAAGTGATGAACCCCATTTTGGGTATTGATGCTGACAGAACCCTTTAATTTGGCTTTCAAGAGACAGTTCTAGTTTTATTTGGTTCAGTTTTTGGGTCAGATGTTTTCTCTCTAAAATATAAAACTGACAACAAATAATAACAGTTACAGAATTGTTTATGAAAATTTGGGTGTAAAATTACGATGTAAAAAAAATTTTTGTTTATTATAAATTCTTATAAAATTAAGGTGTTGGAAAAATACATTTATCAAAAATGTGTTTATTTTTAGCAATTTAAGGGTGTGTCATGATATTTTATATCCTGTTTTACATTGAAATGTAAATTTAGCCAGGTGTTTTAAGGTGTATTGCATAGTATAAATATTTACATTTGCTGCACATTTTCCTCGTTACCTGTGTAAAAAATCCTAAATGCATTATTAGACAATAATTGTCATGCAGCACAAGGAACAAATATGACATAAACAATACATCATGCTGTACTAATTCATAGCAATGGTTATCATGCAATATCGTAGTCCAGCAACTTTGTAAACAACATGGCTGTTACATCTAGTGGTTTCACATCTGTGACTTTGTAAACAATACGGCTGTTACATCTAGTGGTTTCACATCTGTGACTTTGTAAACAACATGGCTGTTACATTAAGTGATTTCACATCTGTGACTTTGTAAACAACATGGCTGTTACATTAATTGGTTTCACATCTGTGACTTTTCAAACATCATGGCTGTTACGTTTAGCGATTTCACATCTGTGACTTTGTAAACAACATGGCTGTTACATCTAGTGGTTTCACATCTGTGACTTTGTAAACAACACAGCTGTTACATTAAGTGGTTTCACATCTTTAACTTTCAAACATCATGGCTGTTATATTTAGTGGTTTAACATCTTTGACTGGCTGTTACATCTAGTGATTTCACATCTGTGACTTTGTAAACAACATGCCTGTTACATCTAGTGGTTTTACATCTGTGACTTTGTAAACAACATGCCTGTTACATTTAGTGGTTTAACATCTTTGACTTTGTAAACAACATGGCTGTTACATCTGGTGGTTTTACATCTGTGACTTTGTTAACAACATGGCTGTTACATTAAGTGATTTCACATCTGTGACTTTGTTAACAACATGGCTGTTACATCAGTGGTTTCACATCTGTGACTTTGTAAACAACATGGCTGTTACATCTAGTGGTTTCACATCTGTGACTTTGTAAACAACATGGCTGTTACATCTAGTGGTTTCACATTTGTGACTTTGTAAACAACACAGATATTACATCTAGTGATTTCAAATCTGACTTTGTAAACAACATGGCTGTTACATTTAGTGGTTTCACATCTGTGACTTTGCAAACAACATGGCTGTTACATCTAGTGGTTTCCAATCTGTGACTTTGTAAATAACATGGCTGTTACATCTAGTAGTTTCACATCTGTGACTTTGTAAACAACATGGCTGTTACATCTAGTGGTTTCACATTTGTGACTTTGCAAACAACATGGCTGTTACATCTAGTAGTTTCACATTTGTGACTTTGTAAACAACATGGCTGTTACATTCAATGTCATAACATAAATTTTCATGTGTTATAAGGCGTGAATTTAAAATTTAAAAGATCCAGATCATCTGGTTTAGTATGAATATAATTTTAAATATAAGCATTGAAGTCTTGAGATAATAAAAGTCCTATAATTTTTGTAGCTATTCTTAACAAACTAATCATAATGTGGAACCACACCCAATTCAGTTTGCCTGGAATGGCTACAACAGTTATAGGTTCATAATCACCCTATCTGAGACTGAATTCAAGACTTAACTATATAGAATGTATACTGTGTACACTTCATAATGTTGTGTAAATGTGATTATGTCTTCAGACGTAAATTGTATGCAATTATATTGACAGTGGACACATATCATACGACTGGTCAGACTGGGTTCTCTCTCTAAAACTATCTTAAAACTACTTACTAAAGCATTCAATTTTGCCCTAATTTATTCTTTTCAGTCATTTTGGCCTTCATATCGCTAACTGTTAACGTTGTTATAATTTTATCTAATGCAATACCGTGTATTTTGCATGATCCATTCTGTGTAGAATCTGTCCTTAATACTGATTTTAATCGAAATGTAACCTTGCAACCTTATGACCTTATAACCTTGTAAATAATTATGAATAATAAATAGCAGGTTAGAAATCAGAACATGAGAATTGATTTTGTTGTTAAATGTGATCAGTACGGTTTCATAAATGAGCAAAATATTGATCTATTGGATGTAATTTTAATGTGACCAGTAATCAGAATAATCAGGTTTGGTGGTGGTTGAGAGGACTTTAGTGCCATCATACTAATCACAGACCCTTTAAGCATCTTGGATTGGATCCCACTTGGTCAGGCCTTTTTGTCCGAAAAGCTTTCCCAAGGTCAAAGTTCAGAAGTTTTTCTCATCAATCCAGAGGTCGAATGTTTTCACAAGGTCAGCAGTTCCTTCTTAAGCACTCAGGTTTTCTTCACTGTTGTTAAGAACTCTCAGCCTTAATACAAGTAAAAAAAACTAAGTGAGATTTAACTCAAATCCACTTGTTAATGGGTGAGAACTTAAAAATAAAATGCAAAGTTGCATGAAGACAGAACTCTCTCTCTCTGCTCATTACCATATAAGTTGAGTTGAGTAATGGTGTTTAACGTTCCAGTCAAGAATATTTCACGTATATCTAGACGTTGCCAGCTATAGGCTAAGGTGCAGAAATATTGCATGTGCATTGCAATGATGGCATGATACAGCAGGGTTCTTTATTGTGCCAAGCCTACCAAGACATGAGAACTTGTTTGTTTCAAGTTCCTATCCAAAAAAAACGTGATTTTCATTTTGTAAAGTGCTTGGCAAAAGAACAGTCACCACCCACTTTTAAGTCATGGGTCAAACCCTGCCGGGTTCAAACCCCGACCTTCTACTGATGGAGCGAACATTCTACCAACTGAGCTACTGCAGTGGTTCATTACCATATAGTTTTGTAGCTTCACTAATAGCTGCTATATTTTAATATGAGTGATATAATTTTGCCTACAACACCAATTCCCATGCACTTACTCAGCAATTGGAAACATAGGATTTTAATGATAACATTGCTATAACAATTTATTGTGTAAATATAAATGTCCTGTTAGAACAAAGCGACTGTTACATGTGTTATGTGATAATCAATAATGATGGAATCTTTATTAATTACATGAAATAAACATTGTTGATTCCTCAGTGTACAAGATTACATAAAATATAACATGTTTACACATCATACGGTACATAAATATTTATATAGTCTTGTCCAGAGTAGATTAAATTGATTGATTGATTGATTGAATGTTGCTTAACCTCCCATCAGCAATTTTTCAGCTATTCGCAAAGAGAACTACTTTATTAATCTCTATGGATTAATCTATGAACAAGTTTGTGTATGCACGTGTATTTTATGGTCTGCCTTGTACCAGTGCACACTCAGGGCGACTTTAAGGTGCTAGCTCACCGAGTCAGAACGCCGCAAACAAGTAAACTACTCCCCAAGTCACATTATACTTACACTGGGTGAACCAGTAAAGGCCAGCGGCAAGGAAAATTCAATTTCCCACGTGGTCTGAGCAGGACTCAAACTCACAGCAGTGAGAGACCCTGAATTTGTGGATTAATGTCTTATCCATTAGACCACCACAGCTTCTAAGAGTAGATTGAAATTGGAGAGTAATGGTGTTATAGATTTGCTATATTGAGACCGTCAGATTTGGAATGGTGGAGGAAACTGTAGTGCCTGGAGAAAACCACACCACAAGCGAACCGACAAACTTTCTCATCTGCCCAGTGATTTTGTGTGTATAAAATAACTACCAAAATAAAGTCAGTTTCAACTTGGAAAAAATGACTAAAATTTCCCAATGTGACTACTAAAATTCCCAAGACAACAGTGATAAACAAGTAAACCATTTACATCAATTCATTCATTTTGTATTAACTGTCCTGATCCACATAATATCTGTGTTGTGAGTATCTATATTTAACAAGCATGTGGTTTTAACGTTTTGCATTTATTCTGGTACTCTCATCAGAAAAGTCCCCTAAAGGATGAAAGCAAAATGCTATCCTTTTCACAGTTTACAATATATATATTGCTTTATTTTCACGTGTCAAATTTTTGTGGTTTGACGATGACTGGTGTATTCGCGGTGTCATATTTTCGCATCTTATCTGATTCAAAGAAAATGACTCTAGCAAGATTAATGGGCTCTAATACCAGTGTCTATTCACGGTGATTTAATTTTCGCTGGAATACACTTGACCGTGAATATAGCGAAAATAAAACCATAGCGAAATATAAGCATTATACAGTATAAATATATGATATATGCAAGACTTGATTCTATTAAGAGAGAACATACTATATTTTCATTTGTCTGCAACTTGACACCAACACTAACAATACTTCAAATTTCACATTGAAAATCTAATAATAAAACGCTCTTTTTTTACAATTTGGAAAATGACAGATATATAAATTGCAGATAATTCCTTCTTATCAATTCAACAAAAACACTATACCCGCAACGTTGAACATCAATTTCAACAAAATTGGTACATATATAAGACTAATGGCCATTTATAGGTTTTTGCTATTTATAGTAACAGTGGCCATCTTGGATATGCTATCAGGCTGTTGAGCAATCCCATAGCACGCACCACCACAATAAATCAACTAACTAAGTTTCAGCTCAATAGGATGTATGGTTTTCTTTCAAATGCACAGAAACGAAATTATCCACGAACACACACACACACACACACACACACACACACACACACACACACACACACACACACACACACAGACACAAACAAACAAACTTACGTACAGAGATATTACTATATCTTACTCACCCCTGAGGGTGAGGTAATAACAGTTTTTATAGTAAATCATGGTACAGTTTTACAGAACAAATTTATATATGGTCGAATCTGCCTACTAAGAACACTTAAAGGAACCAGTAAAAGCCTGCCTTTGTGGCCAAGTGGTCCTTTTATACAGGTTCAGAATTAAATGAACAACTCAGAATCGGGGAAAAAAATTTACTAGCCTTTAAAAACAGTGTTTTTTTATATAGAGATAACCTTTAAAGCAGGTTTAACATTACAGGCAAATTTGACTATAAAGGCCACCCAAGGGAAACAATGAAAGTGGTCTTTATTAGCAGATGGTCTTTATATAAAGGTTCAAATAGTCAAACCTGTCTATAAAGGCCACCCAAGAAAAACAATGAAAATTGCCTTAATAGGCAGGTGGTTTTTATATACAGTCAAACCTGTCTATAAAGGCCACCCAAGGGAACCAGTACAAGTGGTCTTTATGGGCAGGTGTCCTTTATATACTGGTTCAAATAATACAAATAAAGAACAATTGGGATATAATTCTACTGGCTTTATAAACAGGCAACCCTTATTTATTATACCGCAATAGAAAAATACGATACTATCTGTAATTTGATTGGATCATGTTATCAGGGTGGAGAAAACATCGTGTATCCCTCTGAAAACATCATATCCCACTTCTTCGGAACACACCATGATGTCACAATTATATGATGTTATCGATGGATAATCGGTCACGATGTTCTAGCGTTTGCCTCCGATGAGTTCCGATAGGAGAAGAAGGAATGATATTTTCAGGCTGTCTTTTTTAAATAATTTTCTTTCTTTCTGTCTGTCTTTCTTATTACAATGGTTATCTTTTGGTATAATAAACAATTTATTGCCTTTGTTTGAGGGAGATATGAACATTTGTTCACCCTTAACAAGTCATATTTCCCTCGCCCTTGGGAAATATGACTTGTTGCGGGTGAACAAATGCTCATATCTCCCTCACTCAAAGGCAATACATGTATAATAGAGGAGACCTTTAGGCAGGTTGGACTGTAATACGAATAATCAGCAAATGGAATAAATATTCACTACCTTTTAAAAGAAGGTGGCCCTTATATAGAGGTGGCCATTAAGGCAGGTTTGACTGTAATTAATAATACATATTCTTGATTGTATTAGTTTCAGATTCCTGCATCAGTACATGCTTTTCAACAACTTCAATTTATGCTTTCTTCTATGTCAATAAATTTGCTGTCTCAATTTATGAACGCATGAAATTAAATTTGATGTGTCCCTTGGGATTCATAAACAAATGAACCAGTGTGATGGAAATGTTGAAAATATGTGAGTGGGATTCCAAAATAGGCTGTGAAAGATGATGTGACAACATTTATAAATGTACAAACCGGTCTTGGATATTAATTAATAATGCTGGTACATCATCTTTAGCTCGTTTGATAATATTGATTAATATTTAACATCTTGAAAACAATTTTTTGGTTTCATAATTATGGTCCAAGCACACTGATGAGGAATTGTATTCCGAAACAGCCGTCTAGTGCTGTAAAATTAAAACTGGTATAATATGTAATTGATGAAATTGATTGGCTGTCTAAAAAGCATAAACCTGAGATTTTAATCAAAATGCATGTTCAAGCTTAGGTCCTAAATTTGTAGGCTTTACCCAATCTATTTAGGTGGTAGAATGAGTGGTTACAGAATGAACACTCTACCAACTGAGCTACCGCAGTGGTTTAGAACATACTGCCAACTTGATATAAGTGAAAGAACATTGACTGGGGTGTAAAACACCATTAATCCACTCCACTCAAATCTTCACCTATGATTTTGATCATAATGCATATTCAAGCCTGGGACCTATCGGCCTGGACCATAGATGGTATTTATTTCCTCAATGGTGTCATAGTGACCCCTATATTTAAAATGAATTGTGTAAACCATTGTTGATCGATGTCACATAATACTTACACACATTGTAAAACCTAGATTCATTGCCACCTATTGAAGCATCGCTGGCCATGGCTTTTAGGTTCTGACACTGGCTGCCATCATGGTACCAAAGCAGCGTCACGGCAACTAATGACATACTAATGTCAGTGACATCATAAAATGGCACAATTCATGCCGAGTTTTCATTCATTTTTTGTGTGTAATTCAAGCATGCTGGTCCTTTGTCGGAACATTTTTGGGCGTGACCGGTGATATGTCAATTGTCTGGTCAAATGTTGGCCTTATACAGGGGTTTGATGATAAATAAATTGAGACTTATAAAAGAGATGGATTATGGTACTTCAAATATTATGGCGATAAACGTTGTGACAAATAAAGTATTGAGGGACATTATAACAAGGTTTTACTGTAATATCAGATTAAATTAGCTACAACAAATATTTCTGTTTAGCATGTTTTTATGTGATTATTATACTCGCAAACTTCATTAAAGCTTCTCGACATTGCTTATGACATCGGAAGACGATATTCGATTACAAGAAATATTACATATTTATACTTTAAGGTCATATCAGAGGCGGATCCAGAATTTTAAAAAGGGGGGACGTATAATATCAGAGCCGAAGGCTGGAACCTTCTAGGGGGGTGCGGGGGCATGCTCCCCCGGAAAATTTTGAAAAAATGGCACAAAAATCATGCATTCTGGTGCAATCTGAGCTGCATCAAAGAGGAAAAAATCTTTCATTCAAAAAGTGTGTCAAATGGTTAGATTATGTATTATTAGCGACATAAAGGGGGGGGGGGGTCGTACGCCCCTACACCCCCCGCTGAATCCGCCACTGCATATTGTCAGATAAATGGACAAATTTGATACTTTTTAGCATGTTTATCAGATATTCAGCTAAGATTGGATTTCAAAAACACACTTCTGCTTCATATAGTTTATTGATTACATTTACTGGATTTATCCTGTTACAGCTAATATTAAAATATCTAAAAGAGAACAGTTTTCATATTAATATTTGGTATTGACAAACAACATTGACCTGTCTGGTTGACCTTTGATTTAAATATTTATTATAGACCAGTACATTATGTGTAGGAAACACTGATGCTTACTGTAGATCACTCATTTTTTGTGAGTAGAAAATTTCGTGTCAAAACCATCTTGGCCTTATTCTCGAATATTTGAATTCGCGTTTGGAATCTTATTGAATACAACATATGTATGTCAACTTAGAAATATCTGTGTGCTGGAATTTTTGCGTGATAATTGAATTTGCGAATGGAAAGAGTCGCTAAAATAAATCTCTCGCAAAATAAAAGTCATCTACAGTATTTTGTCATCTTCATGGGAAACATGCATACAAATCCTAACACTACACGCCTATTGGGTTGATCATCATATATGAATATTCCTTATTAAAGGTCAAGCGGACAGGTCAATGTTGTTTGCCTATTCAGATCAAGATGGCATATAAATATGTACAATGTTTATATATAGATGTTAAGTTGTGATACAAGTCATTGGATTTTCTGCTAGTTTTGAAAGCTTTATATTGATTCTAGGAAAGATACAAATAATTGTACAGTGTAGGCCAACAATGTTGACCTGTCTGCTTGACCTTTAATTAAAAAAAATATTCATTATGAACCATTACATTTTTATACAGAGAACACAGATGTATTTTTCTTCTGCATCATGGGGAAATTTGCATTATTAATATCATAACTTTGAATCTTAATACTACCCCTATAATTGATGGACCCTCCTAAATGAAAGGTCAAATAGACAGGTCATTGTTGTTTGCTTATAACATTGGTTGGCATTATAAATGAATTACTATATACAAAACTTCCATAACTCAAAGTGTGTCGGATTTCGATATCGACTTCAATTTATCAGATGGGTGTTTGAGTCATCAGATTTTGAGAATCGATAAATTAAAAGAGCAGAGATTAAAAACATTGACTTTGATACAGTTATAGATTTGTGATGTCTGAAATATTTATGTTCGGGTTATCAAATTTTACCATAATCAATAATTGCATTGAATTTGAATTTACAATTCATGTTTAAATTTGAAAATCAAGCTGTTTGCATTGAATTCTGAATATGTTTTGCCTGTCTCATTGTTAAAACATTACATGAATCTATGGATTTTTTCTCGAATTTGAAAGCTAATTTCAGTTTTGCTGACTTTAAAGAATGAAAAGTTATTTTTGTGGAAACACAATTCATAATAGAAAAAATTATTGTATGCCAAAGTCAGTTGTGCATAATTCTAATAACAATGAAACTTTAACCCAATGGAAATATATCAATAATATTAACTATCAGCACTGCAGTTATGATTCATTTGGGGCTTAAACATGGTTCCTTTCTCAATGTTTAAAAATTTTGGTGAATTTTCCCACTTTAAATAAATTTACTATCAATTTGTAACTTTTACATTATTTATTAATAATAGTATGTTTTTCCCCCAATTGCATTGAAACCATGCTTATTTTCTCAATTCCAAAGGCCCTAGACCAATTACCAAAAATGGGTTTGACAGTCCTGATTTGGGAATTCCATGGTAGTATATATTTCCACTTTTGATTTGTGTTGTTGCATTATGCATCAAATTTGGCTATAGTGGCAAAGCTTTTACTGTTTTACACATGGAAATTAGGAAGTCTTAAAAATTTCTGAAAAGAGTGCTTACGCAACAAGAATCTCTGAAAATATCCTAATTTAAAGTGAACAGAGTTCATGCCTCGGCAAAGAGAATTGTGTTTAAGCAATTTAAATTGATTGGTAATTTTCAATATCAAAAAAATCATAGAAAGTACTTACAAATTATACTTTACTGGTAACTTGCTTCATTGTAAGATTTCTGAAGAGAGAAACAGTAATAAATTCTAACATGGAATCTGTCTAAACTCATCAATGTTAATACTTACTTACTTACTTAATCCTCTTCGTGCCTGGGGCACATAAGGCCTTTACCGAGGACCTCCATCTCTGTCTGTCGGGTGCCATCTGCTGTACTATGCCCCAAGTCCATCCCTGCTCCTTCATCTCTTTCTCCACTGTTCTCCGCCATGTCTCCTTGGGCCTTCCTCTGTTTCTCTTTCCTGGTGGAGTCCATCTTAAGGCTACCCTTGGTATATCTGATATTTCCATTCTAAGGACATGGCCGATCCACCTCCAGCGTTTCTCTTTAATCTGGTCAGATATGGCAACTGTTTTGGTTCTTCCATACAGCTCTTCATTGCTGATCTTATTTGGCCAGAATATTTTTAGGATCCTGCGGAGACATCTGGTTTGGAAGGTGTCTAGTTTTTGAGTGATGGTGTTGGTCACCTTCCAGGACTCTGAACCATACAGGAGAACTCCAATTACGTTGGTTTAAATATTCTGATCTTGGTTTGGGTCCTGATCCTAGATGACTTCCAGATGTTCCGTAGGTTGGCAAAATTGGCACGAGCTTTTGTTATTCTGCATTGGACATCTACAATAGAGTCACCATTGGCTGTGATCTTGCTGCCAAGGTATGTGAAATCGCTGACCTCTTCTATTCTGTTGTTATTTGCTGTTACTTCGTTATCTTTCTTAGCATTGATCTTCATTAATTTTGTTTTGTTGCCATTTATCTTGAGTCCAATATGTCTGCTGAAATTTACTAGGTCATCAGTTTTACTTTGGATATCTATATGTCGCTGTGCAAGTAGAGCGATGTCATCAGCAAAATCAAGATCTTCCAGCGACTGTTGGAATGTCCAGGATATTCCTCTACTGGCTTGGCTGGTGGTGGTTTTCATAAGCCAGTCTATACAGAGATTGAACAGCAGAGGTGAGAGTAGGCAGCCTTGTCGCACTCCTGTTCTGATAGGGAAGCTGTCTGACAGTTCCGTGCCACAAATCACCTTGGCCTGGAAGTCCTTGTAGAGCATCTGTATGATGGCGATGATCTTGATGGGGATGCCATAGTGCATCAGGATCTTCCATAATGCTGGACGATGCACACTGTCAAATGCCTTGGCAAAATCGATGAAGTTAGCATACAGTGTGGTGTTCCATTCATTGCTTTGTTCTACAATTTGCCTCAAGGAAAATATTTGATCTGTGCACGATTTTCCTTTCCTGAATCCGGCTTGTTCTTTGCGAAGGTGTGGGTCTATCACTGCAGCTATTCTGTTTAGGATGACTCTGCTGAGAACTTTACTGGTAACTGACAACAGCATGATACCCCTCCAGTTATTTGTGTCCGCTAAGTCACCTTTCTTAGGTAGCTTCACCATGAGTCCCCCTTCCAATCATCCGGTGCAGTTTCAGTTTGCCAGATCTTTTGTAGGATGTCTGTAAGAAGTTTAGGTGTTAGTACTTCTTCCGCTTTTAGCAATTCAGCCTGGACTTGATCTATGCCTGGGGCTTTCCCATTTTTGAGAAGTTTGATGGCCTGTCTAACTTCTTCAACTGTTGGAGGCTCTGTCTCGATGTTTAAGGTGTCCACACTTTCACTAATCTCTGCTTCTGTTGTTAGGCACTCCTGGTTTAGTACCCTTTCAAAGTGGTCTTTCCAACAGGCGAGTTCCTCTTCTATACTGGAGGCCAGTTTTCCATCTTTCTTTCGCACTGGTGTATCTGTGCTTTTGAATCCTCCACTTAATGTTTTGGTGATTTGGTACAGAGTCCTCAGGTCTTGTTTTGAGGCCGCCTCTTCAGCATCTTGTGCTAATTTCTCAACAAAGTCTTTTTTGTCCCTTCTTGTACTTTTCTTCACTTCTCTGTCCTGTGTGGAGTATGTTTCTTTTAGCTGGTCTTTCAGTCTGACTGATTTGGTTGTCAATATTTTTTTCTTTGTTTGGCGTCTTTGTTCGATTAAATCCCAGGTCTTTGTTGTTATCCATTCTTCTTTCTTTTTTCTTTTCAACCCAAGTGTTTTCTTTCCTGCTTCTACCAGTGTGTTGTTGAATTGTGCAATGTCAAGTTCTTGTTTGTTTCTTAGGATGTTAAAACGATTTTTTACTTCTAGCTGAAATGTTTTCATGAGTGTGGGATCTTTCAGTTTACTCACATCTACTTGGGGTGGTCGACGTTCTCCTCTCTTCACCTTCCTCAATTTCAGTTTAAGCTTTCCAAGGACAAGAGTGTGGTCACTCCCCACATCAGCCCCTCTCAATGCTCTGACATCCTGCAATGTTCCTCTCCATTTCTTGTTTATTAATACATGGTCAATTTGGTTCTTTGTGTGACCATCTGGAGAAGTCCACGTTAGCTTGTGGATATTCTTATGTTGGAAGATAGTGCCTCCTATAACAAGCTTGTTTTCTTCACAGAAGTCTACTAATCTGTTACCATTGTTGTTAATCACACCACAACCATGCCTTCCATTATGGATTCTTTCCCTTCATTGTTGGTACCACTTTAGCATTGAGGTCACCTAATATGAGGTACATCATGGACTGGTGTTTCCTCTACAGCTTTCTGTAGTTCTTCGTAGAACGAATCTTTATCTTCCTCCTCTTTGTCTTCTGTTGGTGCATAACAGACAATAACAGTCAGTTTGGCAAACTTGGAATTGAATCTTGCAGTGAGAAGTCTGTCACTAAAGGGCTTCCAGCCGATCATACACTTTTCTAGTTTTCTGTCGAGTATTAAGCCTACTCCACTATTATGCTGTCCATCTGTTCTCCCTGAATATACAATCTGATGGCCAGTGGCGAGTTTTCGTGTTCCACTGCCTGTCCATCGCGTTTCGCATGTGCCTAGTAGCTGGATGTTGTATCTATCCATTTCCTTTAGGACTTGGGCCAGCTTTCCTGTCTGGTAGAGGGTGCGGACATTCCAGCATCCAACTCTACATACTTCTTTAGGGTGGAGGATGTCCACTATCTGGGTGTCAGTTTCCTGCTGGGTTTGACTGCCAACCATCATGTGTTCAGTTTCCTGATTAGCTTCAATCCTTCCCCTGTTTCTAAAATCCTCGGTTTTGGTTTCTGTAGCGTTTGTATTTTTTACATGTTAGGGTTGCTAACCCTAAGCATAACCCCCTGAACTCGGAGGACCAGTGGTTTTCTGTTGGGGTTTTCCTTCCCTTAGTCACAGGGTCCGGTTATTTGAAGGCGCCGGAGGCTCGCCTTTCGCCACTGTCAATGTTAATAACCATTAATTAAATAGTTCCTAAAATGTGATTAGGCCATTGAAAATTAAGTTGTGATTCCACTTCCAATTCCCATTTTTTGGGCAGAATTAGTATAGCTTAAGACAAGTACACAGAAGTTAACAATTGTATCTTAAAAAACATTTGTACCCCCACCCATTATTTTCGATGTAATTTTTTTTAATTTTTTTTTTTACAGAAATGTTCAAAATGGTTTGATTCCTTCATTTGTAGGTTTTTCAGTCAAAATCAAAATTATATTGAAGGGTACAAATGGAATTCCCTCGGAACCAATCCAAAAATCAAATATATCTCTGATATACATGTATACTTAAATATAGTTTTCTTGACAAATCATTCTAGCATCATAATTTGATTCAACACTTGTTCTTCATGCAGAATCTTTTTTAATTTAATAACTGAAATAAATACCAACAATCCCAATCAAGTTCTCAAATTAGTAAATTGAATAAAAGAGCTTCAAAAACTTTTATCAAACATCATTTTCTTGATCTTTTTTTCTGAAGCACCGTTTTCTCAAATAGCATTTTCTCAATCACTTTTTCCCGGAGCACCATTTTCTCAATCACTTTTTCCCGGAGCACCATTATCTCAATCACTTTTTTCTGGAACACTGTTTTCTCAATCACTTTTTCCCAGAGCACCATTTTCTCAATCACTTTTTCCCGGGCACCATTTTCTCAATCACTTTTTTTTAGAACACTGTTTTCTCAATCACTTTTTCCCGGAGCACCATTATCTCAATACTTTTCCCGGAGCACCATTTCTCATCACTTTTTTCTGGACACTGTTTTCTCAATCACTTTTTCCCAGAGCACCATTTCTCAATCACTTTTTCCGAGCACCATTTTCTCAATCACTTTTTTTCTGGAACACTGTTTCTCAATCACTTTTTCCCGGAGCACCATTATCTCAATCACTTTTTCCCGGAGCACCATTTTCTCAATCACTTTTTTTGGAACAACTGTTCTCAATCACTTTTTCTGGAACACTGTTTTCTCAATCACTTTTTCCAGAGCACCATTTCTCAATCACTTTTTCTGGAACACTGTTTTCTCAATCACTTTTTCCCGGAGCACCATTTTCTCAATCACTTTTTTTCTGGACACTGTTTTCTCAATCACTTTTTTTTGGAACACTGTTTTCTCAATTGTCATTTTCTCGATCACTTTTCTCTGGAATATCGTTTTCTCACACACCATTGGTAACTCCAATTTAATTTTGTCTTGGTAAATTTTTTCATTACTGCTATTTGTTAAACATGTCAGGGACCTTGAAGGTCAAGCGTCTAAAGCACACACTTACCTTTTTACAACATCTTTCACTGCCTAGGTTTGAATCCCACTCGGAAGATTCTAGTGTGTTGGTTTGCTTGCTGAAGTTTGGTGGTTCTCTCAGGACTTCAGTTTACTCACAATCCCAAAACTGATGGTTGTTATAAGTAAAAGAACCTTGACTGGGTCTAAAACTATTACACCACCCAACTCTGCTACATTTGAACATTTCATAAAACCTAAACATGAATAATTACTTTGGCCTTTTTTATTAGTCATATTTGAAAATCTCATAAAAACTGAACCGATGATTTAGTTGTTTGGCCTTATTTTACAATGTTTTATGTATTAACTCATATTTGAAATCTCACAAAATTGAAACATTGAATTTAGTTTGTTTGGCCTTATTATACAATGTTTATGTATTAACCATTAGAGAGGAATCAAAATGTAAATATTAAACAGAATTGTCAATATAACATTTAAAATTGTATCTTACAATCAATATCTTTTTAAAATAAAATCCATATTTCATAGAAATTGTGTGACAATTTATTCTTTGGTAAATATGATTTAAATTTGACTTCAATTTACATTTACCATATTTATAATGGAAAAAATTAATTTAACAAAGTCAGTAATATTTTTTTTTAAAACTAAAATCCATATTTCATGAAAATGGCGTGAAATTTATTCTGTAACAATGATTTTAAATTTGAGTTTCCAATTTACCATATTTCTGAATGGGAAAAAATGATTTTTAAACAATCAACGGTATTTCTTTTAAAATAAAATCTATATTTCGAGAAAATCGTGTGACAATTTATTCTTTTATTACAATAATTTAAATTTGAGTTCAATTTACCATATGAATTTGAATGTTAAAAAATGAATTATAAACAATTTCTAAAAATTTGCAGCTGAATTACATGTATAATTGCATGTAGAAATACCGTTACGAACACACCACAGCGATGAAATATAGATAAAGATACAGTATAACCTGTGTATAAAGACCACCCAGGGGACTGAGCAAAAGTGGACTTAATAGACAGGTGGACTTTATATAGAGGGTCAACTTATTAATTAGTAAATGTGTATGTTGATACTGGTATACAAATAAATGAAAATAATACATATAATACCTCTTAAAATGCCCTTTTGTTAATTTTGTTAAAATTATTTTTATGGTATAAAAAAAAAATTATCAATTATAGAAGATATTTGAAAAGTGCATTATAATCTTAATGGGAGAGTACAACTGATTACATGGTAACAGTTTATCTATTAGTATACATTGACTCATTGTCTTTGTTTTCTTAGGAGCAGGGTGTCACTAATTAAAACAATAGGTAATACTACTTGAAATAGCAATACTATTTCTGCCTTGTGATCTAATGGCTTCAGTCATTGACATGAGAAAAGACTTCACATTTTCCCCTCAAAGTTTTACCTATACTCTTTGCAACCAAAAAAATTGTAAAACTTAAACAATGATATAAGACTTATAAATAATTATATATTTCTAATCTTCAAGCATTAAGAATATAATTATTACTTGGTTGGAAAATTTACATAAAATTAGACTAAAATTATAAAAAAAAAAAAAAACTTAAAAAAGTTGATTGAAATAGGGACTTTATAGACAGGTTGAGAAGTTCCTCTTCTATACTGGAGGCCAGTTTTCCATCTTCTTTCGCACTGGTGTATCCTGTGCTTTTGAATCCTCCACTTAATGTTTTGGTGATTGGTACAGAGTCCCAGTCTTGTTTTGAGGCCGCCTCTTCAGCATCTTGTGCTAATTTCTCAACAAAGTCTTTTTTGTCCCTTCTTGTACTTTTCTTCACTTCTCTGTCCTGTGTGGAGTATGTTTCTTTTAGCTGGTCTTTCAGTCTGACTGATTTGGTTGTCAATATTTTTTTCTTTGTTTGGCGTCTTTGTTCGATTAAATCAGGTCTTTGTTTTATCCATCTTCTTTCTTTTTCTTTCAACCAAGTGTTTCTTTCTGCTTCTACAGTGTGTTGGTGAATTGTGCAATGTCAGTTCTTGTTTGTTTCTTAGAGTTAAAACGATTTTTTACTTCTAGCTGAATGTTTTTCATGAGTGTGGGATCTTTCAGTTTACTCACATCTACTTGGGTGGTCGACGTTCTCCTCTCTTCATTCCTCAATTTCAGTTTAAGCTTTCCAAGGACAAGAGTGTGGTCACTCCCCACATCAGCCCCTCTCAATGCTCTGACATCCTGCAATGTTCCTCTCCATTTCTTGTTTATTAATACATGGTCAATTGGTTCTTTGTGTGACCATCTGAGAAGTCCACGTTAGCTTGTGGATATTCTTATGTTGGAAGATAGTGCCTCCTATAACAAGCTTGTTTTCTTCACAGAAGTCTACTAATTCTGTTACCATTGTGTTAATCACACCACAACCATGCTTCCCATTATGGATTCTTTCCTTCATTGTTGGTACCAACTTTAGCATTGAGGTCACCTAATATGAGGAGTACATCATGGACTGGTGTTCCTCTACAGCTTTCTGTAGTTCTTCGTAGAACGAATCGTTTATCTTCCTCTTTGTCTTCTGTTGGTGCATAACAGACAATAACAGTCAGTTTGGCAAACTTGGAATTGAATCTTGCAGTGAGAAGTCTGTCACTAAGGGCTTCCAGCCGATCATACACTTTTCTAGTTTTCTGTCGAGTATTAAGCCTACTCCACTATTATGCTGTCCATCTGTTCTCCCTGAAATACATCTGATGGCCAGTGGCGAGTTTCGTGTTCCACTGCCTGTCCATCGCGTTTCGCATGTGCCAGTAGCTGATGTTGTATCTATCCATTTCCTTAGGACTTGGGCCAGCTTTCCTGTCTGGTAGAGGGTGCGGACATTCCAGCATCCAACTCTACATACTTCTTAGGGTGGAGGATGTCCACTATCTGGGTGTCAGTTTCCTGCTGGGTTTGACTGCCAACCATCATGTGTTCAGTTTCCTGATTAGCTTCAATCCTTCCCTGTTTCTAAAATCTCGGTTTTGGTTTCTGTAGCGTTTGTATTTTTTACATGTTAGGGTTGCTAACCCTAAGCATAACCCCCTGAACTCGGAGGACCAGTGGTTTTCTGTTGGGGTTTTCCTTCCCTTAGTCACAGGGTCCGGTTATTTGAAGGCGCCGGAGGCTGCGCCTTTCGCCACTGTCAATGTTAATAACCATTAATTAAATAGTTCCTAAAAATGTGATTAGGCCATTGAAAATTAAGTTGTGATTCCACTTCCAATTCCCATTTTTTGGGCAGAATTAGTATAGCTTAAGACAAGTAACAGAGTTAAAAAATTGTATCTTAAAAAACATTGTACCCACCCATATTTTCGATGTAATTTTTTTAAATTTTTTTTTTTTACAGAAATGTTCAAAAATGGTTTGATTCCTTCATTTGTAGTTTTTCAGTCAAAATCAAAATTATATTGAAGGTTACAAATGGAATCCCTCGGAACCAATCCAAAAATCAAATATATCTCTGATATAAATGTATACTTAAATATAGTTTTCTTGACAAATCATTATAGCATCATAATTGATCAACACTTGTTCTTCATGCAGATCTTTTTTAATTTAATAACTGAAAAAATACCAACAATCCCAATCAGTTCTCAATTAGTAAATTGAATAAAAGAGCTTCAAAAACTTTATCAAACATCATTTTCTTGATCTTTTTTCTGAAGCACCGTTTTCTCAATAGGCATTTCTCAATCACTTTTTCCCGGAGCACCATTTTCTCAATCACTTTTTCCCGGAGCACCATTCTCAATCACTTTTTTCTGGAACACTGTTTTCTCAATCACTTTTTCCAGAGCACCATTTTCTCAATCACTTTTTCCCGGAGCACCATTTTCTCAATCACTTTTTTTTAGAACACTGTTTTCTCAATCACTTTTCCCGGAGCACATTATCTCAATTACTTTTCCCGGAGCACCATTTTCTCAATCACTTTTTTCTGGAACACTGTTTTCTCAATCACTTTTTCCCAGAGCACCATTTTCTCAATCACTTTTTCCCGGAGCACCATTTTCTCAATCACTTTTTTCTGGAACACTGTTTTCTCAATCACTTTTTCCCGGAGCACCATTATCTCAATCACTTTTTCCCGGAGCACCATTTTCTCAATCACTTTTTTCTGGAACACTGTTTTCTCAATCACTTTTTTCTGGAACACTGTTTTCTCAATCACTTTTTCCCAGAGCACCATTTTCTCAATCACTTTTTTCTGGAACACTGTTTTCTCAATCACTTTTTCCCGGAGCACCATTTTCTCAATCACTTTTTTCTGGAACACTGTTTTCTCAATCACTTTTTTTTGGAACACTGTTTTCTCAATTGTCATTTTCTCGATCACTTTTCTCTGGAATATCGTTTTCTCACACACCATTGGTAACTCCAATTTAATTTCTGTTCTTGGTAATTTTTTCATTACTGCTATTTGTTTAAACATGTCAGGGACCTTGAAGGTCAAGCGTTCTAAAGCACACATTACCTTTTTTACAACATCTTTCACTGCCTAGGTTTGAATCCCACTCGAGACAGATTCTAGTGTGTTGGTTTGCTTGCTGAAGTTTGGTGGTTCTCTCAGGACACTTCAGTTTACTCACAATCCCAAAACTGATGGTTTGTTATAAGTAAAAGAACCTTGACTGGGGTCTAAAACTATTACACCACCCAACTCTGCTACATTTGAACATTTCATAAAACCTAAACATGAATTAATTTACTTTGGCCTTTTTTATTAGTCATATTTGAAAATCTCATAAAACTGAACCGATGAATTTAGTTTGTTTGGCCTTATTTTACAATGTTTTATGTATTAACTCATATTTGAAAATCTCACAAAATTGAAACATTGAATTTAGTTTGTTTGGCCTTATTATACAATGTTTTATGTATTAACCATTAGAGAGGAATCAAAATGTAAATATTACAACA
Organism: Anadara kagoshimensis; assembly: GCA_021292105.1. Taxonomy (NCBI): domain Eukaryota; kingdom Metazoa; phylum Mollusca; class Bivalvia; order Arcoida; family Arcidae; genus Anadara; species Anadara kagoshimensis. The sequence continues at coordinate 21,598,220 of CM037872.1, read as the reverse complement.
GAATTGTCAATATAACATTTAAAATTGTATCTTACAATCAATATATCTTTTTAAAATAAAATCCATATTTCATAGAAATTGTGTGACAATTTATTCTTTGGTAAATATGATTTAAATTTGACTTCAATTTACATTTACCATATTTATAAATTGGAAAAAAATTAATTTAAAAAGTCAGTAATATTTTTTTTTTAAAAATAAAATCCATATTTCATGAAAATGGCGTGACAATTTATTCTGTAACAATGATTTAAATTTGAGTTCAATTTACCATATTTCTGAATGGGAAAAAATGATTTTTAAACAATCAACGGTATTTCTTTTTAAAATAAAATCTATATTTCGAGAAAATCGTGTGACAATTTATTCTTTTATTACAATAATTTAAATTTGAGTTCAATTTACCATATGAATTTGAAAAAATGAATTATAAACAATTTTCTAAAAATTTGCAGCTGAATTACATGTATAATTGCATGTAGAAATACCGTTACGAACACACCACAGCGATGAAATATAGATAAAGATACAGTATAACCTGTGTATAAAGACCACCCAGGGGACTGAGCAAAAGTGGACTTAATAGACAGGTGGACTTTATATAGAGGGTCAACTTATTAATTAGTAAATGTGTATTGTTGATACTGGTATACAAATAAATGAAAATAATACATATAATACCTCTTAAAATGCCCTTTTGTTTAATTTTGTTAAAATTATTTTTATGGTATTTAAAAAAAAATTATCAATTATAGAAGATATTTGAAAAGTGCATTATAATCTTAATGGAGAGTACAACTGATTACATGGTAACAGTTTATCTATTAGTATACACTTGACTCATTGTCTTTGTTTTCTTAGGAAGCAGGGTGTCACTAATTAAAACAATAGGTAATACTACTTGAAATAGCAAATACTATTTCTGCCTTGTGATCTAATGGCTTCAGTCATTGACATGAGAATAAGACTTCACATTTTTCCCCTCAAAGTTTTACCTATACTCTTTGCAACAAAAAATTGTAAAACTTAAACAATGATATAAGACTTATAATAATTATATATTTCTAATCTTCAAGCATTAAGAATATAATTATTACTTGGTTGGAAAATTTACATAAAATTAGACTAAAATTATAAAAAAAAAAAAAAACTTTAAAAAAGTTGATTGAAATAGTGGACTTTATAGACAGGTTGAGAAGTCATTTGGACTGAAAAGGGTGGACTCTATTCACATTAGACAGGTGGACTTTATATACAGGGTCATTATATAGTAAAATCCATTGGGGATACTTCAGACCGTTGCTATAGACAGGTGGACTTTATACAGAGGTGGACTCTATAGCAGGTTATATTGTATTTCTCATTTAGTATTTAATAATATTTCTCAGATAATTATTATAGATATCTATATTTTAATTTATAATTGAATTATGAATATAATTTGTATATTAAATAAAAATATTTAAGACATAAAAGTAACTTATTATTAGCTTAATAATACAGTTTTAAGTAATTTAGTTTTTAATAATTGAAATTTAAATGAAAGCAATAGTATTTCATAATTTAATTATATTAATTTTAAAGTACAATGTAGTAACAGCTGAACAGTATGCATTTTGGGATAGCCAGGACAGCCTTAAGAGCATGCTATAACAACAGGTCTCTCTGTTTCACAACTATTCCTTTACTTAAATTTAAGAAATTCTGGAAACCCTTTTGCGAATACAAATAAACATTTTGACAAACCTAAATAAAGATGTTACAAGCATGAATGAGGTTCTACACTGTACCACATGATCAATAGCTCTGACCTTTTTTGCGGAATGTTTTTTAAAACGTTGACATCGAAAATTCCCGGAATAATGTCGTTTTTAGGGGAATACGTCGTCATATGCAATTCCATATCCAATGGAAATAAGTATTAGGCACAAACAATAGAGGGCATCATGTGGTACAGTGGCGAACCCCACTGATCTTCAAAATAATACCTTAAAATTTTAACATCTTAAAAATAAACAAAATTATTGAGATTTCAAATTCTGACTGATTTGAGTTGAAGAAAATTTTACTTAAGAAAAAAGGGGAGATAACCAGCACTGGCAATACTGATAAGGTGGTATTAACGAGTGGGGTTTATAATCACTTTTATAGAACTCGGACAACCTTGATACAAGTGAAAAAATTTATAAGGCTATAACATTCCATATTTTGCCATCCAGTACACACCTTTAAAAGTTACAAATAAGCCCTATTTTACCAACTAGAAAACCAACAGTTTGACAATATACTAGCATAGATTATACATCTTAAAGAAGTTGTCTCCCTTACCCTTTACTGATCCAACACCAAGCAAAAAGGAGGTGTAATTATTTGATCTACCGGTATATCTGGGGATCTGATCATGGGCCTCAGGGCATGTCCACACACAGGTGGGCCTGGCATGCTGCATGTCTTTTGGCAGACCGTCTCTGAGTCTCCAGTAGTTTAGCCTGAGGCCGCAAGGTGCATGAAGGTTACAACACACACACATGCATAAGCACTGGGGAAAATGTAATTTTGATCTGTTCCTGTAAATATTTTATTTGTTTATGTGTAATATATATTCTGCGTATAATTATTACCTTTATATTTTCTATTTCAGACTGTGGGTTTACCTTTTGACTTTAAATTTTATGGACATTCAATAAAAAATTTTACCATAGCAACTGGAGGTTAGTATTGATATTTTCTCATCAAATTTGTTACTATATACAATGTATGTTTTATAGATATCATAGTGAAATACTTGGAGAACACTGCCAACCTAAAGTTCGACGGTTTGCTTTCCCAAAGCCAGACACTGGTGTTTTCCCAGCCACTTAATTACTACATAGGTTCCAATCTCAAAAGTGCAGATCCTATTGTAAAAAGTTTGTTAGTTTGCTTTCCCAGAGCCGGACACTGGTGTTTCCTCCATCCACTCGATTACTAAATAGGTTCTAATCTCAAAAGTGCAGATCCTAGTGTAAAAAATTTGTTAGTTAGCTTTCCCAGAGCCGGACACTGGTGTTTCCCCCAGCTACTTAATTACTACTTAGGTTCCAATCTCAAAAGTGCAGATCCTAGTGTAAAAAGTTTGTTAGTTTGCTTTCCCAGAGCTGGACACTGGTGTTTCTTCCATCCACTCGATTACTACATAGGTTCCAATCTCTAATTGCAATACATTCAAGTTGCATATCATTAGGCTCTAGTCGTGTATCATCGTTTTACATGTTTTTTTATGTATTTTAGGTTTTCTGTATATGAGCCCATTTTTACACAAATTCCTAACAGCCACACAGTATATAGCTCCACTGATGGCAAACTTTGACACCAGACTCGGAAACGACTCAAAGATAATGTACAAAGGATTAAGTAAGTATTTTTGATGTAATGTCCATAAAAGAAAAATAATATTGATGGTGGTGCCTGTGTTGTAGCTGTGTATTGTCTGTGAAAGTGCTGGCTTACAATTCACAGTGCCTTTCGCTGCCTTAAAGTTCGAAGCCCACTTGGGGCAGATTCTAGTGTGAGAAAATTTGTCAATTCACTTGCCAAAAGTTTTGTTTTTTTTCTCTGGGCACTCCAGTTTCCTCCACCATCCTAGAACTGACCACCTTGATATACTGTAAAAATATTTATTGTCGCGGTGTACTACCCTAATTTTCGCTTTTTTTGCAGTCATTGGTTTTGCGCAAAAAATTGACATCAAGTGAAATTTTTATGATACTTATTGTTTTATAGTGCATATTTCTAAAATGGGAAAAATTTAAGTACAAGGATTTGTCTAAATTTCCTATACCACGAAAATAAATACTAGCGAAATTAAATACGTTTACAATAAGTGAAAGAATCTTGACTGGGGTGAAAACACCATTTCTCTATTATATTTCACTGTTTTATCTGGCATAGCTAGATACTGAGTTAATAGTTGGGTGATTGAGCTTTAAAACAATCAGCGATTTAACCATTCATTGTTGTATATATAAATGTTTAGGTGCGGTTAAATATAAATAGACTTTTATCTGTTAGAGCAATTAGGTCTCTGTTACCAAACGTTTGTCCTCCGTCATCCGTCGACAATCACATTGAGAAATGGGTAATTGCTAAATCCTTATTAGTGTATTGATTTCGAAATTACACTTCATCCTTGAATATCACGAAATGCCACCATTATTTTTCTTAGATCTTAATTTGCACAATTTTACGTCAATTTTGCTGAAATCAGAAATAGACTAAGCGAAAATGGAAATGATTACTTGTGATCATGACAACTGATTGTTAACCACTTAAATTGTTAAATGTGTGAAAAAAAGAAGTAAACATGCTGTTAAATTCCTGTCATTCATTATTTTAAAAAAAATGGAAACACGATTTTCTTGATTATTTGTTTTTGCAGTAGAATTTGATCTCATGAACTTGTCTATGTTTAAGAAGGGAGAGGATTTCATTCATGCATTTTGGTCATAACTGAGGGTTCGCCGGACATGCCCACAATGTTCCGACAAATGGGCAACATGCTTGATTGACATGGAAAAAAAATAAAAACTCTCTGAATTGTGCTGTTTAATGACTTCAGACAATAGTATGTCATTAGTTGCCATGGCGCTGCTTTGGTACTGTGATGGCGGCCAGTGTCGGAATATAATAGGCATGGCTGGCAATACGTAAATTGTTTCATAGTTCTGATAAGGTAAAAGAAACTATAGTTCATGGAGAAAACTCTGACTTCCTGCAAATTTTGTTACACTGAAATCGATTTGACTGGTAATAGTATCTAGATTGATTGATTTAATGCAGTTTTTGTCCCAATCAAGAATATTTCACTTATATCAAGACATCACCAGCTATAGGTGAAGTGGCAAAAATTTGGACCTCAGAGGGTTCTTTAATGTATCATGCCTGCTGTGCTATAAGGCATCAGTTTTAAGGTATCTTCCGAAGGACCCCATGACTTTCATTTCTAAATGCTTAAGTGCATAGCGAAATAACAGTCATTACCCATTTTCAAGTCTTGTTCAGGCTCTGGCTTGGGTTCAAACTTTAGTGATAAGCTAGGTAGTTATTAAGGGTTGTTGTATCAAGCTTTTACTGTATTTTATAAAGATATTCAGCGTCTTGTTCTTTTTTATGGTTTTATAACTTTTTTATTGCATTATACATACACTAGACTTCCTCTGTATTGATTCTCCATATAAGGAGTTTATATATATATACATGTATGATTAGACATACATATCAATGTTTTTGTTGATATGGGGACATAGATGAGGGCATTGTCTCAATCCGGGCTGGAAAAAAAATCTTATTTAAACATACAGTCAAACCTGTCTATAATCATAAACACCACTCCAGGGAACCAGTAAAAGTGGCCTTTATAGGCAGATGACCTTTATATACAGGTTCAAATAATATGAATAAAGAACAATTGGGATACAATTCTGCTAGCCTTTATAAGCAGGTGGTCTTTATATAGAGGTAGCCTTTAAGGAAGGTTAGACTGTATTTTAATTGAACACCTTCTGTCTACATTTGTTCCAAAAGTGCTTTTGAATTGAATTGAAACTTGGTGAACATAGATAGCCTAGTTGTGCCTACCATTTTGAACATGTCTCATCTGTCTCTCCACAAAAGTGGTTTTCACATCTTTTATAGCCCTTATTGGATTTTCCTATAACTTGCTGTGTGTGTTGAGCATAAGGCCTAGTTGAGCTTGCTACAGTATGGACATGGTTGTTTTGTCAATCTGCCTGCTTGCTTTACTTCAGTTTTGGTTATTGAATCTCACAGGGTTTCAGTTTACTCCAGTTTTGTTTATTCAGACAGGGTTTTGATTTACTTTACAAAATAATACCATGACACAGAAATCATGACACAAAAACTCTCTTTGTTTTTTGCCCAAGTACATTTTACACTAAGTTTCATAAAATAGTGCTTCATAGTTTTGGAAGGACAGAACTTCAAATTTAATATCACTCTCTTTCTTTAAAAGGCCTGGGATAGCGTGTCAAGTAAGCTGGCATCATCTGTTTCTTTATCACTGTAAAATCAATAAAATTATCCATTTTGGATAAAATAATATATATTTTTCACATCATGCAGTTGTAGTGAATTCTTGACTGATGTGTAAAATCCCATGATTCCATTACCCCTCATTGTTTTATCAACATCACTCATGTTAAGTCTCTCTCCTTATAAGTAACTTGTAACATTTGCTAAACTAACTGGGCAGAAGGTTAATTGTTTTTTCTCAGTAGATGAATTCTCTTAACCAAATTAATTCCAACATTGATTTAACAATCTCCTCGGAAGGTTTTATTTGAAACAAAAGTCGGATCAAGAAGACGAATTAGGTTAGCCTGAAGTTGAATTAGGTCAATGCGATCTCATCGTAAATTACATTGGAAATCCTATTCACGTAGACCTTTATGTTAAAATCACTAATTTAGATGTTTTTGATTTAGATTTATTAAATCTAATAAAAGAGAAGAATTTTTTTCTCTCGGAAAAATGAAGAATTTTTCCCCATTAATTAGAGTAAAAGGATTTGATTCAGTAAATGATTTATTTTTCTTTATATTGCCCTTACATTTAGAATACAGGAATTAAGATTTAGTTGTATAAAATATTACCTTGAAGATTTAAGCTTCATTATTGTGTTTGATACAGAGAGGTTTCATATTCTTATTCACCTTCATTTATTTTTTGAAAGCAAAATCTTTGATGAACATCATCTCTCTCTCTCTCTCTCTCTCTCATTGAATGTTTTAGAACAGCTTTTATGCTGTGACAGTGCTATCTAAAATCTAGGTTTTCATACCTGCTAGCCAAAATAGCAGTTGGCTACTGATTTATGTGAAATTTTTAAGTAACATATTTTACCAAATTAGTGAAAAAAATCTTTGAAGAGAACTACATTTAACAAATTTTGGAAATTTGACTCTAAGTGATTTTAAAATTGTTGAAACCTAGAAAATGTTTAATTGGACTAGTTTTTGAAATGGTCATTTTTGTGGGACATTAACTGCTGCCACTATACCCAAATTTTCATGGTATATCATGTAATATTTATATTTTATATTCCACTTGGAGATATCCCTATAGTGAACTGGCGTTGATTACTGTGTTCCTAAAATCCAAACATTTATATGGTTTGGACATCCATTGTGAAATTCCACTGACCAGGTTGGCATCAGACATGTGCTCCCAATAATATATGTGTAATATTTGACATTGTAGTAACATTGATACTTTATATTTTACTAGGTGACAGATTTATAGTAGAGTGGAGTAATGTGTTCTTACACCACCTCTACCCCCACACACACCACCCCACTACTTGTATATGACATTGTAGTAACATTGATACTTTATATTTTACTAGGTGACAGATTTATAGTAGAATGGAGTAATGTGTTCCTACACCACCTCTACTACCCCCACACACACCACCCCACTACTTGTATATGACATTGTAGTAACATTGATACTTTATATTTTACTAGGTGACAGATTTATAGTAGAATGGAGTAATGTGTTCCTACACCACCTCTACCCCCAGACACACCACCCCACTACTTGTATATGACATTGTAGTAACATTGTTACTTTATATTTTACTAGGTGACAGATTTATAGTAGAGTTGAGTAATGTGTTCTTACACCACCTCTACCCCCAGGCACACCACCCCACTACTTGTATATGACATTGTAGTAACATTGATACTTTATATTTTACTAGGTGACAGATTTTATAGTAGAATGGAGTAATGTGTTCTTACACCACCTCTACCCCCCCCCCCCACACACACACCACCCCACTACTTGTATATGACATTGTAGTAACATTGATACTTTATATTTTACTAGGTGACAGATTTATAGTAGAATGGAGTAATGTGTTTCTTACATCACCTCTACCCCCCCCCCCCCCCCACACACACCACCCCACTACTTGTATATGACATTGTAGTAACATTGATACTTTATATTTTACTAGGTGACAGATTTATAGTAGAATGAGTAATGTTTTTTACACCACCTCTACCCCCACACACACCACCCCACTACTTGTATATGACATTGTAGTAACATTGATACTTTATATTTTACTAGGTGACAGATTTATAGTAGAATGGAGTAATGTGTTCCTACACCACCTCTACTACCCCCACACACACCACCCCCCTTCTTGTATATGACATTGTAGTAACATTGATACTTTATATTTCACTAGGTGACAGATTTATAGTAGAATGGAGTAATGTGTTCTTACATCACCTCTACCCCCCCCCCCCCCACACACACCACCCCACTACTTGTATATGACATTGTAGTAACATTGATACTTTATATTTTACTAGGTGACAGATTTATAGTAGAATGGAGTAATGTGTTCTTACACCACCTCTACCCCCACACACCACCCCCCTTCTTGTATATGACATTGTAGTAACATTGATACTTTATATTTCACTAGGTGACAGATTTATAGTAGAATGGAGTAATGTGTTCTTACACCACCTCTACCCCCACCACACTCCACCCCACTACTTGTATATGACATTGTAGTAACATTGATACTTTATATTTTACTAGGTGACAGATTTATAGTAGAATGGAGTAATGTGTTCTTACATCACCTCTACCCCCACACACACCACCCCACTACTTGTATATGACATTGTAGTAACATTGATACTTTATATTTTACTAGGTGACAGATTTATAGTAGAATGGAGTAACGTGTTCTTACATCACCTCTACCCCCACACACACCACCCCACTACTTGTATATGACATTGTAGTACATTGATACTTTATATTTTACTAGGTGACAGATTTATAGTAGAATGGAGTAATGTGTTCCTACACCACTCTACCCCACACACACCACCCCACTACTTGTATATGACATTGTAGTAACATTGATACTTTATATTTTCTAGGTGACAGATTTATAGTAGAATGGAGTAATGTGTTCTTACACCACCTCTACCCCCACACCACACCACCCCCCTTCTTGTATATGACATTGTAGTAACATTGATACTTTATATTTCACTAGGTGACAGATTTATAGTAGAATGGAGTAATGTGTTCTTACACCACCTCTATCCCCACACACACCACCCCACTACTTGTATATGACATTGTAGTAACATTGATACTTTATATTTCACTAGGTGACAGATTTATAGTAGAATGGAGTAATGTGTTCTTACTCACCTCTACCCCCCCCCCCCCACACACACACCACCCCACTACTTGTATATGACATTGTAGTAACATTGATACTTTATATTTTACTAGGTGACAGATTTATAGTAGAATGGAGTAATGTGTTCTTACATCACCTCTACCCCCAGACACACCACCCCACTACTTGTATATGACATTGTAGTAACATTGATACTTTATATTTTACTAGGTGACAGATTTATAGTAGAGTGGAGTAATGTGTTCTTACACCACCTCTACCCCCAGACACACTACCCCACTACTTGTATATGACATTGTAGTAACATTGATACTTTATATTTTACTAGGTGACAGATTTATAGTAGAATGGAGTAATGTGTTCTTACACCACCTCTACCCCCCCCCCCCCCCACACACACCCACCCCACTACTTGTATATGACATTGTAGTAACATTGATACTTTATATTTTTACTAGGTGACAGATTTATAGTAGAGTGGAGTAATGTGTTTCTTACACCACCTCTACCCCCAGACACACCACCCCACTACTTGTATATGACATTGTAGTAACATTGATACTTTATATTTTACTAGTGACAGATTTATAGTAGATGGAGTAATGTGTTCCTACACCACCTCTACCCCACACACACCACCCCACTACTTGTATATGACATTTGAGTAACATTGATACTTTATATTTCACTAGGTGACAGATTTATAGTAGAATGGAGTAATGTGTTTCTTACATCACCCTACACACCCTACCCACCCCCCCCCCACACACACACCACCCCACTACTTGTATATGACATTGTAGTAACATTGATACTTTATATTTTCTAGGTGACAGATTTATAGTAGAGTGGAGTAATGTGTTCTTACACCACCTCTACCCCCAGACACACCACCCCACTACTTGTATATGACATTGTGTAACATTTGATACTTTATATTTTTACTAGGTGACAGATTTATAGTAGAATGGAGTAATGTGTTCCTACACCACCTCTACCGCCCAGACACACCACCCCACTACGTTATGACATTGTAGTAACATTGATACTTTATATTTCACTAGTGACAGATTTATAGTAGAATGGAGTATGTGTTCTTACACCACCCTATCCCCACACACACACCCCACTACTTGTATATGACATTGTAGTAACATTGATACTTTATTTTTACTAGGTGACAGATTTATAGTAGATGGAGTAATGTGTTCTTACATCACCTCTACCCCCACACACACCACCCCACTACTTGTATATGACATTGTAGTAACATTGATACTTTATTTTTTACTAGGTGACAGATTTTAGTAGAAGTGGAGTAATGTGTTTCCTTACACCAACCTCTACCCCCACACACACTACCCCCACTACTTGTTATGACATTGTATTAACATTGATACTTTATATTTTACTAGGTGACAGATTTATAGTAGAATGGAGTAATGTGTTCTTACATCACCTCTACCCCACACACACACCCCACTACTTGTATATGACATTGTAGTAACATTGATACTTTATATTTTACTAGGTGACAGATTTATAGTAGAATGGAGTAATGTGTTCCTACACCACCTCTACCCCCACACACACCACCCCACTACTTGTATATGACATTGTAGTAACATTGATACTTTTATATTTTACTAGGTGACAGATTTATAGTAGAATGGAGTAAATGTGTTCTTACACCACCTCTACCCCCACACACTCCACCCACTACTTGTATATGACATTGTAGTAACATTGATACTTTATATTTACTAGGTGACAGATTTATAGTAGAATGGAGTAATGGTTCTTACATCACCTCTACCCCCAGACACACCACCCCACTACTTGTATATAAATTGTAGTAACATTGATACTTTATATTTCACTAGGTTGACAGATTTATAGTAGATGGAGTATGTGTTCCTACACCACCTCTACCCCCACACACACCACCCCCTACTTGTATATGACATTGTAGTACATTGATACTTTATATTTTACTAGGTGACAGATTTATAGTAGAATGGAGTAATGTGTTCCTACACCACCTCTACCCCCACACACACCACCCCACTACTGTTATTGACATTGTAGTAACATTGATACTTTATATTTTACTAGGTGACAGATTTATAGTAGAATGGAGTAATGTGTTCCTACACCACCTCTACCCCCACACACACCACCCCACTACTTGTATATGACATTGTAGTAACATTGATACTTTTATTTTACTAGGTGACAGATTTCTAGTAGAATGGAGTAATGTGTTCCTACACCCCTCTACCCCCACACACACCACCCCCCTTCTGTATATGACATTGTAGTAACATTGATACTTTATTATTTCACTAGGTGACAGATTTATAGTAGATGGAGTAATGTGTTCTTACACCACCTACCCCCACACACACCACCCCCCTTCTTGTATATGACATTGTAGTAACATTGATACTTTATATTTCACTAGGTGACAGATTTATAGTAGAATGGAGTAATGTGTTCTTACACCACCTCTACCCCCACACACACCACCCCACTACTTGTATATGACATTGTAGTAACATTGATACTTTATATTTTACTAGGTGACAGATTTATAGTAAGAATGGAGTAATGTGTTCCTACACCACCTCTACCCCCACACACACCACCCACTACTTGTATATGACATTGTAGTAACATTGATACTTTATATTTTACTAGGTGACAGATTTATAGTAGAATGGTATTTGTTCCTACACCACCTATACCCCCAGACACCACCACCCCACCCCACTACTTGTATATGACATTGTAGTACATTGATACTTTATATTTTTACTAGGTGACAGATTTATAGTAGAGTGGAGTAATGTGTTCTTACACCACCTCTACCCCCAGACACACCACCCCACTACTTGTATATGACATTGTAGTAACATTGATACTTTATATTTTACTAGGTGACAGATTTATAGTAGAATGGAGTAATGTGTTCTTACACCACCTCTACCCACACACACACCACCCCCTTCTTGTATATGACATTGTAAGTAACATTGATACTTTATATTTCACTAGGTGACAGATTTATAGTAGATGGAGTAATGTGTTCTTACATCACCTCTACCCCCCCCCCCCCCCCACACACACCACCCCCACTACTTGTATATGACATTGTAGTAACATTGATACTTTATATTTTACTAGGTGACAGATTTATAGTAGAGTGGAGTAATGTGTTCTTACACCACCCTCTACCCCCACACACACCACCCCACACTTGTATATGACATTGTAGTAACATTGATACTTTATATTTTACTAGGTGACAGATTTATAGTAGAATGGAGTAATGTGTTCTTACACCACCTCTACCCCCCCCCCCCACACAAACACACCCCCACTACTTTATATGACATTGTAGTAACATTGATACTTTATATTTTACTAGGTGACAGATTTATAGTAGAATGGAGTACATGTGTTCTTACACCACCTCTACCCCACACACACCACCCCACTACTTGTATATGACATTGTAGTAACATTGATACTTTATATTTTACTAGGTGACAGATTTATAGTAGAGTGGAGTAATGTGTTCTTACAACCACCTCTACCCCCAGACACACCACCCCACTACTGTATATGACATTGTAGTAACATTGATACTTTTATATTTTACTAGGGACAGATTTATAGTAGAATGGAGTAATGTGTTCTTACACCACCTCTACCCCAACACACACACCCCCCCTACTTGTATATGACATTGTAGTAACATTGATACTTTATATTTTACTAGGTGACAGATTTATAGTAGAATGGAGTAATGTGTTCCTACACCCCTCTAACCCACACACACCACCCCACTACTTGTATATGACATTGTGTAACATTGATACTTTATATTTTACTAGGTGACAGATTTATAGTAGAATGGAGTAATGTGTTCTTACAACACCTCTACCCCCACACACACCACCCCACTACTTGTATATGACATTGTAGTAACATTGATACTTTATATTTTACTAGGTGACAGATTTTATATAGAATGGAGTAATGTGTTCTTAC